>BSBK01002368.1:2285000-2695141 GCA_027943335.1 Chamaecyparis obtusa
GTTTATTTATTGATTGACCTTCATTTCCATCTCCATCTCTGATCTGCTCAAAATTCACTTCAAGTAATCACAACTCTATTCATCTCCTTCACAGTTTCACCTTCATCCTTCTACTTAGACTTATTAGTCAATAACATCAACCTCTTCTTCATACTAATTAACTTCACAATTAGGTTTATCTTATACCTCTTTGATTAGGTAGATCAATCTTTTGTCGCTTAATCTCCTTTGTAGATCTTAGGTTTAGGTCAGATTCATCGAATCTTTCCATCATTATGTTCTTCATCTTTCCTTTTAGATACATCTCCAAAATTCTCTTTGAAGCCATAATAAAATGATTTACCATGCATTAAATGCTCCATACAATTCATTAATAATGTCAACATGATTTACATATCCCAAGAATTCAACTATGTCGGCTGGGATTCTTAATTCTTTCTCCAAATGTAAATTACTAACACTCAGTCAATACTGTGTTCATCATATTGGTCATCATTGTGTATTTGGGTCATCACTACAAACAGTCTTCCTCATAAAACACTATATTTTCTCGGTAATTTCCTATCGCTTGATATATACTGATGTTCATTCAACACTAGATTTACTCGACATACACCAACACTCAATCGACACTAACATCAGTTAGCTTAAACTAGATTTCTTCACTTTTTCTCGGCTAAGCCTATAGTTCCAGTCTTTCTTCTTACTTAGATAAACAACTCATTACCTTGTCAATGTGCCAACTAATCAAGTACCCTTTGAAGTAACACATAACTCAACCTTTCCTTAGGTCCTACTGGTATCTCCTCTTTTCACATTCTCTACATCAATCAAAAGATATGGTACTATTGTAGATAACAACTATCTTACCAGTTAAGGTTTGACATCAATGATAATATAATAATTATTTCAATTGCAGTTTCCAATATATATATATATATATATATATATATATATATATATATATATATATTGAGATGATGAATGGTTACAATGTCACATAATTTGGAAAGAGACCAAAAATATTATTCAATATTAAAATATTTTACTTTATTTTAGTGCTTATATTATTCTATTATTCATATAATGTTTAGAGCTATGTATGGCTTGTTTTTCTTAAATTTTATAATGTTACTAGTTGATAGAAATCAACTTAACAATAATAAATATATCTTGTAATTTAATTTTTATTTAGAACAAACTCACTCAATATCATTATAGTTGTGAAATTGAGAGAAGTAGCAATTAATCTAGATATATAAATAAGCAACATTTCTATTCAGTTTTAGCTTTTTTTTATAAAAAAAATCTGCATTAAAATAAATTAATAATTCAGAATTAGAATAATTCTATTTTCTAAAATTTCAAATTAACAACAATTAATTTTAGAATAAATCTAAATAAATATAAAATCTTTCTAAATTTTTAAAGATAAAATCATTCTAAATCTAGTTATATATAAAAACTTTCTAAATAATAAATTTAAAACTAAAATCTAAATAGAAATAGAATATTTCTATATTTTTTTAAATAGAAATAGAATGGAGGTAATTTTGGTTTTTATTATAGATATAAAACAAAAAGAAATATTGCAGTTTGGGTATTATTATAATGCACATTTTTATTCTTGATGCATCATTATGAGTCCTCAATTACTAAATTATTTATGTACTATACTTCTTATGCCTTTTTCAAAGAGTTGCATTTTATTTCTTTTTATTTTATCACTATGCCTCATTCTCAAGAAAAACTAATCATCATTTTTTTGTAAGGATTGAAGCCTTTTGATAGGCCTACATATTTATCATTTTGACGGTACATTGTCCTCTTCTTTATTAGAAATTACTCATTTCTAAACTCATTCATTGTCTCATACGAAATGGTCGTTAAGATTTCCAGAAAGACAAATAAGTAAGAAATATTCAAACAAATGTGTTAAATGGTGATGACAATCAAATACAAGTGTTTTATAATACCTCGAATATTGAAATTGATTGTTCACATAACATACAAATCAAATGGATTTTAATTTTGGAGGAAATTTTCATTCCATTTGATTTCATTTGCAAATCAGATTATTTGTGTGTAATGTAGTACAAACAAATCATGTACCCTACCAGACATGAATTTTCTAAATTAAATGAATTATATGGAGTTTAGCACCCAAAATCCATCAAATTAATGGACAAAATAGTAGATTCATAAAAAAATATAGGATGATTTCAAATTATGTTGCATGATTAATTATAATTATAATAATAAAAGAATGCACCTTTCAATTATAATTCCTAACTAAACTTTAACTTTAAATTCTAATTCAATTTTTACTAAACTGAATGTGCAACTTAAATTGCATTTTAATTATTTATTAACAATTATTTTTTCCAACACATTAATAAGTAAGAAATTGATAATTAAATATCAATTCATTAATTATGCCTTTAATTTCAAATTTAGATTTAATAATTAATTTAATCTTTTATTTCCACAATTAGACTTTTTTTTTATATTGCAATAGAGTATCAACTAAAAATTACATTAATAACCAGCAATAATCAATGTTTTTTGTTGCTACCAACAACACCTATCTATAGTATACAAACAACTAGTAAAAATGGCTTTAGACAGAGTATATTATCAAGATTACATACAAAAGAGAAGGCAAAACATAAAACTAGAATTCTTCCCATCCACTTGTATTGCCCCTTGGAACATTATTGTCCCATTCATTATTGCTAATCCTTTTCTCTTGACTATTCCAGATGCCATTTTCAACCTTAGCTTCCCATTCACTATTGGCCACATCCTCCTGATTGTCATTTCTATTTTCCTCACCTTGGTCCATTCCCCAAATGTTATCCTGATTGAAGGCTTGAACTCACTCACTGTTTTCTTCTTGAGAAGTTTCAACATTAGAAGAGAATTGAATGTCCTTCTTGTATACAATCATTGCACCTTCCTTTATTAGTTCTGGAAACCTTTCTTTAGGTACCTCTATCCTTGTAGAGACCTGTGAAACAATATGAAGATGTGTTAGTTTAATATAAAACTCAGTAAGATCCCATTTCCTAGCTTAGAAAATCTCCTTTTTTCTCTTCTTTCAAATGAATAACAATCTAACTTCCACAAAGCCAATAACAATCTCATGCCATGAAAAATAATTTTGAAAATTCCACAAGATGGGATGACCAAGAAAACTAGACCATTATATTTTTGTAATTTGACATTCAAAAAAGAGATTCTCAAAAGTTTTAGGGCAATTTCACAAGGAACAACAAATATTCTGTTGACCACATTGAGAGAGAAAAGACCCAACATCAATTTTCTTCAAGAGAAGCAACCAATGAAAATAAACAATTTTAGGTTCAACCTGTGAGTACCAAAAAATATCAAAAATAAAGTTTCATCTGATGCTAGACTAGTTAATTTTCCAGCTTTGATTAATTCTATTAATAATTCCAGCATCCTCTTTAAGCATGTTATAAATTTATTTGTGTGAAAATTCATTTAGTCTATTACCATCATTCCATTTCATATAATCAAAAATGTGATCTGAATTCAATAGTTTACTAGGGAACTGCCTCCCAACAACTTTAGAAATTAGGGTAAACATTTTTTTTCTAAGAATTTGGGATATTAAACTTATCTCTAATAACTTCTCAAGAGCCCATTTGTTTTTCCACCTATACATCCTGAATTAGAGAGATCCCTTTTTGTTGCCAATATTTTTTAGAACAACACTGTGGCAAAGCGAGAGGCTTACCATTTAAGTCTACACCCCACCAAATAGACCTATCCAAAACTGCATAACAAGGGTTTTTTCCAACAACATTTCTTGAACATACAAGAGACTTGACTTGACACCATGCATTACATATGAGGAGGCCCTAGACCCAAATATTTGGGTCTCAAAATCTCCAAATACAGTATCACTTAGAGGGGTATCTTTCCACTTCTTGCCCTTTTTAATAGTAGATCTTGCAATGTTATTTCTCACAAGGACTTTCCATGGCTCATTCCCTTTTAGGGCCTTGCGAATCTATTTGGTTGCCAGAGAAACACCTTGGGATTTTAGGTCCCTCAGACCTAGCCCTCCCAATTTCTTTGGAGTACAACACCAATCCCATTTCACACAATGTCTCTTTCTATTTCCAAGTCCATCAGACCAAAAGAAGTTCCTCATAATTTTTTCCAACTTATTAATTTGGCTATTAGCAATCGCCCAAATGGAAGCATAATATACTGCATGTGAGGAGAGCACCTTATGAACTATTTGCACTCTTCCAGCTAAAGACAACATATGAGATATCTATTTGAGATGTTTGTTTTCAATTTTTTAATAGATCCACGCCCACATATCATTAATAGAAGGATTAATAGAAAAGGAGATACCTAGATATCTTACAATGGTAGAAGGCTCTGACCACTTCCACTCTCTATTTTGTAACCATCTTGGGGGCAGTTCTGCCCATCCCAACACAATTGATTTGTGAGGGGCTATTTTTTCTCCTTATGCCATGCAAAAAACTTGGAGTCTACTAATAGCATTATCAAAGTTTTCTTCCTCCATTTCTAAGAAAAGGGCAGTATCATCAACAAACTGTTCAACAAGGAAATCTTTATTATTGGGCAATTGAATCCATTTTATTGGTGGGCCTAGTTCTGTAGCCTTAAGGATAAAGGAAATGAAATCAACAACAATGACATAAAGTGTAGGGGCAAGAGGACACCCCTACCTAATAGACCTTCCAAGAGGAATGTGTTCAAATAGTTCTCCATTGACATCAGTCACAATTGAGGAGTCTTTGAATAGAATGCTAACCCATCTACAAAAATACTTTGAAAATCCAAATTCCTCTAACATTTGGAAAACAAAAGTCCATTCAATTCTATCATAGGATTTTTCAAAGTCTAAGAGGATCATGGCTACATTTTGGCTATCCACTTTGGCTCAATTCATGGCTTCCCAACTATTAATGAGGTTGTCTAGTATATATCCACCTTTTATGAATCCAGTTTGAGTGACAGACACCACTTCCTTAAGGATATCACTGATTCTTTTGGCCATAATTTTGGCAATAATCTTGTAAGAAATATTTAGCAGTATGATAGGCCTCCAGTTCTTAATCTGAGACTTATCTCCATCTTTGGGTAAGAGATTGATTAACCCTCTATTAATGTTTTCTCCTAATGACCCATCTTCAAATACTTCCTCATAGACTTCTATCAATTCACTAGAGATCCACTCTTTATTTTTATTATAGAATTTAGTAGGTAGGCCATCAATTCCAGGGGATTTATCATTGGCTAATGACCCTATGGCTTCATCAATCTCCTTAATTTTTATTTTCTAATCCAGAACCATGGCTTGTTCCTGAGAAACCTTTCTTGGGATTAATTCAATACATCTTCTCATAGCCTCTACATTCTCATCTGTGTTTAGAGGAGAAAAAATCATTGTAGAAATCTACAAAAGCTTTCAAAGTTTCTTGATTATTTTTAGTGACTCCTCCTTCTATTTGGATGCCAAAAATTTATTCTCTATTATGTTTTTCTCTGATCAAGTTAAAGAAATACTTGGACCCTCTATCCCCATCTTTAATCCATCTAGCTTTGGCTCTAAATTTTTGGCCTTGAATTTTATAATTTTGAATTCTTCTAAGACTAGATTTGGTGTTTATGAGAGAGTGTTTGAGCTCTTGATCATTGCCTTTTACTTGCAACTGAGATTCAATATGGTTAAGTTTGGTCTGAAAGAAATTATCTTCTTGATTCATGTCAATAGATCCCTTAGTCCCTATAATTTGAAACAAGATTGTCCATGTTTGTACTAGGAGAGCCCACTTATCTCTTGCATAGAGAGTAGAATTAAAAAACTTAGTCAAGGCAGTAGCAGTCCGAATGGCATAGAAGGAATCCTCATCATCCAAAAGGGATGTGTTAAGCTTGAAGGTGGTCTTCCTCTTAATTTTGGGGTTCTGATAAGAGTAGGCTTTGTGGAAGATGCACACATAGATTGGAGAGTGATCAGAAAGACTAGCAGGGGTTTACTTCTACAGGGTTTTTCCCAGGTTGCTGAGTTAGCCCAAACCACACCTTATTAAAGTAAATTATGTCCAATCTACAATATACCCTATTTTTGTAGGCCTAATTATTGCACCAAGAAAACTAAATGTTATTGTATTCTTGCTTCATGTTCTCCAAGGGATCACTAATTTGAAACCTCCTCTTGAATTTAGACCAAAAGAAAAATTCACTCCCTTTCCACTCATGCTTATTACCTCCAAATTTATCCTATTTTCTTTCAATCATATTGAAGTCTCCTATAAAAATCTCAGGTAGATTTTTTTCTAACCAATCTTATAGATTAGCTCTTTCTCTGTAATCATTTGAAGCATATATGTTGCAGATTCCTACTTCTTGATCCTTATCTTTGAACTTCCCCCATATAACCCTTTGGCAAGGAGAGGTGCCTTTAGAGGTCATCTTATTAGCCTAGTTGCTTCCTATCAGCATGGAAACCCCTCCTTTGCCTCTAATATGGTCTGAACATATACAAGTGGCTTTGTTCCAAATGAATTTAAGAGTATTATGAGCATGATAACCAATTACCTTGATCCCTTAAAGGCATATAATATCATTTTTATGAATGTTATTACACTAGTTTCTGACAATATATTTTCTATCTAGCATTTCCAATCCCCTAATATTCTAGCTATGTATATTTATCATCATAAGGATTTGGGGTTTTTTGTATTCCTGCATAATCTATTAAAGCATTCTGGAAGCTCATTGCTTTTAATTTTGTTATTTTTCCCACTATTTCTTATATTGTTTCTTCTTTCATAATTTTTCCTTTTTTTTAAATTTTTTTTTAGAAATTACTTCTACAAACCCATCTTCATCCTCTCCTTGTTCACTATGAGTCGACAGAGGAGGACTTTCCTCCATGCATCTAGGGACTTTTTCTAGGGATACTTGTTTTGAATTCTCAGTTTCACATATTTCTTGTATAATTTCGGGAGGCATGGTGTTAGGACAAGTCTTATCTTGTTCAACCAAATGTTGTTCAACCCCTTTTAAAATATTATTATTCTTGATTTTGGATAGGGCTATTTGTTGGACATTTTGAAAAGGAGCATTATCTTCATTAACTTTCTCTCTAGGTACAGGTATGTACTAGGGGTGACAAACAAAATGGTTCTATGGTTTCTCAATCTGAACAACATTGTGAATTTCAAATTCATCTTCAAATAGAGGGTTAGACAAGGATACAAACTTATCCAGGGGAGTGTCAAGGGTTTCCCTTAGACTGTCATCATTACCTTCAATGTTATTAAAATCTTTAGTTTTTCTAGTATTATTGTTTTCATTTCTTTGGAGAGGGCTACTATCTAAGTTATTACACTTGTTAACCATATTATCCTTATCTTTAGCCATGGGAGGGTGTCCTTTCTCATTCTGAGGGACTTCATTGATTTTTTTTGAAAATTTCTTCAACAGAGGGCAATCCTTCCTATTATGACCATTAAGCTTGCAATAAAAATATGCACCAATGTCCCCAAGTTTCACTATAGACCAATTCCATTTTTTACCTTCAATGTTAAGAATGACCAAAGCACGGGCATTAAGATGAGGTAAGGTGACTTTGGCTTCTTCGACTTGGAGGACAGAGCTGAGAGGTTTAAGAAGGTGAGGAATAAAATGCCAAAGTTTAGGTTGAACATTCCTAAGTTGTATCCAAAATGGTGAAGACTAGGCTACAACATTCTCAAATTTACAATTGGGAGACCAAGGAAGATCCCTAAACATTGTTTGACCAACATTCCAGTAGCCTTTATTTAAAACTTTCTCTTGCATAGCATGACTCTTGAAAAAGATAACCAAAAGGCCTTTTTGCACCATTCAGCTAAAACTAACATTAATGCCAAGCTTTTTTCCCCAAATATTACCAATCCAATCATCCATAAATTTTCTAGCAGAAAGAAATTTCATATCCATACAAAAAAAAAAGATAGCAATGTTTTTTAACTAGGATTGTTCGGATTTTATAGCATTTACCTTGTCTGCATTTGGAGAGAGAGCAAGGATCTTAGCACTGGGCTACAGGATCTTACCTTCCTCTCCTCCTTCCTTCTCTCCTCTAGAGAATTATGCTAGAGAATCATTATTTTCTCCTCTATGTCGATGTCCATTGAGTCTGGGAAGTCCTCCTCCATATTCCTCAACCACTTCAAACTATGCTAACTCTGGAAAAACCATTTTCTTAGCCATAACTACTTTGTAAGAGGGTTTTTTTATTTCTCTGCAACCATCTTGAATACCTCCTTTTATCCTTTTATCACCACCTTGCCCATCTTTTCCATCATGAATGTCTTCTATGACCATTAGAAAAAATTATGGCAAATCAAACTAAATCTAGCACTATATGGCCTTCATTGTAGATAATAAAGGCACCCACAAGCGAACTAGGGCCAAAGCTAGGAAGAAATAATGAAACAAAGTGGAGGGAAAGATAATACACACGAGCAACATAAAGAAGAAAAAAAAAGGAAATAAAATAAAATGAACATGCAATAGAAGAGAGAAAAAGAACACAACACCCAAGAACTAAGGAAACTACCATGGGAGCAATACGGAGGACCCACGGGTTCTCCTACTACAAATGGAAATGACACAAACTTCAAAACCTTTAGGCCAACTTGCAGGTCGCTATCAACCAATTTTTTTGAAAATTTTTATATTCAAATTGATTGTGAATTATTTTCAATCATGGGTCAGAGTAAATATCAACGATTTGGTGATTAAATTAAGTACAAAGGTCAAAGTGTGACTTTCCATGTAGATGCTCTCATAGACATACAAATCTAAAGATTCCAAATATGGAAAAATAATTTATAAATAAGGAAAAATAGAGAAGTTAGATGATTTGAGGATTGATTTTTTAGTCATTGCCATTAACAACCGCTCTTAAGATTTCCTCCTAATTTTTGTTATGATTGATGTGGATGAGAGTGAATGCCCCTTTATAGACATTCATCCTAATGATGTTCTTTCTCTGAGTTACTCCTTCAATGACATCATGTTCAAAATAGAAAATGATTTATAGAAACATTTCAAATTATTTCAAACATTTGAAACCATGGATCAAGACAAAACACAACCATTTATGTAACCAATAAATTGTTATGAGGAAGAAATCTAATTAAAATGGAATTCGATGAAGGATTTTATAAGAAAAATAAAGATGCTACAACAAGAAAATCAGACTCAAACCCCTATTTCTCCATAAAATCAATAATCAAAAACCTTGAAAATGAGGAAAATTCTCTTAATAGAAGCCAAAAATATCAAATTCCTAGGCTAAAATGTATGCTCAATAAAAGAGTTATAGAACAGGAAGGGTGGATGACAACTTGAGATCCAACATCTCTAAATTGTCATTATTTTCCTCATTCAAATACATACTTGGTCATGTCATGCCTCATTTGGACTTGAGATTGAGCACCTATGTCGTGGATGGAGGGAATGATTTGGTGTTGCTGGTTCCATTCTTGGTGCTACAGAAATCTTCCCACTCTAACAACAACCACCATGTTGGATTAGAGTTTGACTACTTTTTTGAAGCAAGTGATTTTGTAGAATTTAGCTCTTAAAGCATAGGAAATTCCTTGCATATTTCCCCAATTTTATGGATCAAAGAAAAAATTCATCCACATCCTAGCTCATGTTGGCCTCTATAGACACCTAAAATGCCCTTGCCAAATAAAAATATTTTAGTTTCTTGAAACCCCTAATGACATCATCATTTATTAATTATTTAATTATTTAATTAGTTTTTATGCCATTATCCTCTCCTATTTTAATTTAAATCTTTTAATTAAAGATCCCTTCCAAAAATATTTAAATCTAATTTAGATATTTAATCCCCTATTTATTAAATTACTATTTAATAGATAATGTCACAATCCTTAAATAGATTAATTATTTATTTAAACCCTAAAACCCTAGAATCTTCTAGAAAACCCTAAACCTATCTAACCTTTCCTAAACCCATCCTAAACCTACTTAGAGGGTGATTCCTAACCTTCTTAGTCTAAATCCACCATCCTTCAAATTTTGGTCAAACTCCATCATTAATGAGCCTTATAGACTCATTAATGGATCCTTACACCCTCATTAAAGCTCTTATAGCCTCTTAATGAAGCCCATGTATCCTCTTACATCTTTTTCCCCTAGGTCCTCTTCCCTAGTGTTTCTCAAACATGTGTGAGAAACCCTTAACCCTCATCCCTTTGACCTTACCTCTAACCATACCCCAAACTCTACCCCTAACCTTGACTCTGACCCTAACCATCCTTCCTAACCCAAGCCCTTAGGAAAATCCTATAAATACCCTCACTTCGAAGAGAAAATCATTAGCTTATTTTTTATCATTCATGCATTGTTATCATGAGCATTTTTATCTAGATTATCTTAGCATTAGCATAATTGTTAGATTTACTTCTATTTTGTGCTTTCATAGCTCATCCTAGAATAGATTAATGGATTAACCTAGTTCATTTTCAAGATTTTTTTGATCCTAAACCTTCCTAATATGCATTAGGGACATGCTCCAAGTGTTTTGAGAGCACACCCACATCCCTAAATCGAGAGAAAATCGAACAATGACAGGGTGCTCCTATTAATCTCTATCTGAAGTGTCTTAGAAAATATATTTTACTATATATTAGGAATATGTTGTTAGGATAATGTTTGAATATCTATGCTTATTTTGAATAGGTTAGGTTTTCTCTAATCACATTCTGGCATGCCAGGTGGGACACTACAATGCTTCACAACTACTTTTTTTAGGGTTTTTGAGCTAAAAACCCCACTTTTTTGACAAATCTTATTCTATTCTAGGAGGATTCTCGTATGAGTAAAATCCTTGACTCTATTTTATTGTACAAGTACATATTTATACTCATATTGGGGGTGTCCAATACTCATACTGGAGGTGCCCATTACTTGTATGGGACTTTTATGTGTATTTTAGGCCTTTTCAAGCCTTCTGGCCCTGTTTACTCATACCAAGAGTCAAGGTGACTTGTATGAGCCCTCATCCTGACTCGTACGAGTAAAATCATCAAAATAAATTACCCTATTTACTCATATGGGAAACATGAGACATGTGTAAGGCCTTAAACTTGGGTCTAGTTAGTTTTTAGGGTTTACTGGGCCCTCCTGGTGCCTCTTGACTGAAAATTTTGAGTTTCTAACTCTATGTTTTGTAGGAACTAATTGGAAGCAAGAAGATAACCAAAAAAATAGATCCATAAGTCTCATTAAACCTCATGCATGTTTAGGAACCAAAAACACTTCATTGTTGGGCTTAAAATGAACTCTAATTCACTCTCGAATGCCCAGAAATCAAGAAATTTTTGCATCTTTCCTAAAAAAATAAAAAATAATCCTATTCAATTCTAAATAAACCACAATCACTTATGGTGTTTTAATTTGGATAAAAAGAATTTTATTCATTCAAATGCAAGTGATTTTAGGGTTTTTATGCAAGCTAGGAACACTTCAAGTTTTGGGTACTTAAAAAGAACTAAAAATATGCATATCAATCCTAATTGGTTCCTAATAAACCCTAATCCATCCTAAGTGTTCCTAAATCAAACTTGATGCATTTTTCTTAGCTAAAGTGAACTTCATTTGCAATATCTTAAGTGTTTTCAAAATTTCATGCAATCTAGGAACAAAATTGCATCTCATTCCTAAACTATCCTAAATGTTCCTAAATAAATCCTAATGCATTTTTATTGTTAAAAAAAAATTATTTTGAAAAATCTTGAATTTTTTCAATGTTTTATGCATCCATAAAGCAATCTAGGAACACTTCATTTTGGCTCTAAAACTAAATTCTAAAGCACAAAATCTTGAATGCCTCTAAAGAAATCAAAGTCAAATCAAAAGTAATTTTTATTAGAGTCCTAAAGAAAACACAATTGAATGCCCCAAGTGAAAACAAAGAAATTTCATTGCCTTTCAAAGTTCAAATCAGGATCCTAGAAGACAAACAAAATCTTGAGCGCAAAAAGGTAAAAAAATTGCAACATCTCTTTCAAAAGGCTTTCATATTTTCAAAAGAATGAATAAATCAAAATTGTAAGCATGCATGTTTGCAAGTCTTCATTTCAAAACACTAAATCAATTTGGGAAATAACTCTTCATGTTGTGCTTCTAGGAGTTTCTTTCAATTCTGCAAATCCTTGTTAGCATAAACGATGTAAAACAAATTGAACTCGAACAAGTTCATTTGTTTTACTTCTAGAGAGGCTTGTCCAAAGAGAAAAGTGCTTCCTCTTTGGAGAAAGACCTCAAATTGGTACTTCCCTAACCAGTATAAAAATAAAGCATTGAGAAAACTCTTAATTCATCCCCTCAAGCTTGGGTGATGCATGTTGATGGTAGCCCGAGATAGGTGAATATTCCTACTATTTCGGCATGGTCAACTAGGCTCTTAAGAGAGTCATGCACCTAAAAACTAATTGGGAGGACACCATAAACCAAATCAGACACTTGTTAAATCAGAGGCTTCCTAATCTACTCCCAAAGGTATCAAAATCTTTGCGGAAGGATCGATCCAAGTGGTTTCCTAGATCATCTAAAGATTACTCACCATTTGTATCACTTTTTTGGGATATCAAGATATGGGCAAAGATTTTGATACTAGCCTGTCTCCTAGGTAGTTCTTTCTTGATGTGTTTTTTGAAGTTACAGACTCAGTGCAAAACATCTATTGAACATACAAAAGCGAAGAGTTATACACACCAAGTCTTTTTCCATATCAAATCCAATCAAATCCAAATCCAGAAGTCATCCAAACTTGCAGAATCCTATTATCCTAGTCTCCTAATCATGGTCTTCCTTTCATCCCGCATCTTTTTTGTCCAGCTTTGTCCTCCTTTCCTCCTATCCTAGGTTAGAAGAGTCATCTTGGTCTTTCCCCATCCCATTTATGTCTTCCTCTAGAGTTAGTCTTTCCTCCTATCTTGAGCCAAATCCAATCCTCATGTGAGCTTCTCAGTCATCCTAATCTAATCTTGGCAGTCTTCCAATCCATGTTCATTCTCCAACCCTATCCAACTCAGCTACAAGTTAGCATGTCTCAAATCTATTATGATGAGTTTGGTTGTCACTTCTTTTCCCCCATTTTATCCTATCCCAATGATGATGAAAATATTGTTGATCATGACGAATACTTTAAAAACCTTAACAATCTTTCTCCAAACATCCCCCATGATCCAATCATTCCTCTGATCTACCTTATCATTCCTTCATACATATCCACTTGCACTCCTCATCATACCTTTGACAAGGGAAATCCATCTTCATACCCAAAATGACCTATATCACATTCCTCCTTCATCCTCTAAATCTATTTTGGGTCCCTATGTCCCAAAATATACCATTGCATATCCTCCACATACCAAATCCATTTTGGGGCCTTACATCCCAAAATATCATCCCCCATCTTATCCTACTCAATCCTTCATCCAAAATCTAAACATTCCTAGTCAAGATCAACAAAGGTACATTCCCACATCTCCTATATGCCAATCTCCTTCCATCTCTTCATCCATATCCCCTCCATCCCATATAACTCCTCATATCTCTTCTAATGATCCTCACAATTTGGATGCCATATCAAGAATACATAAAGGGAACTATCCACAAGGATCCAAATATTTCCATGTCCATTCTAAAAGACATGCTCAAACAAAGAAAAAACCAATCAAGAAATCTGATGCATCTAAATGGCCAAAAAGGCCCACCAAAGCAAAAGAAAAATCCAATGCATCCTAATGGCCAAAAATGCCCATCAAAGAAAAAGAAAAATCCAATGCATCCCAATGGCCACAAAGGCCCACCAAAGAAAAAGAAAAAACTATGTGGATCCCAAAGCAAAAATATGTAATGTATCTAAAATAAATATCCTTAATGGCATCCAAATTTTCTAATCCATAGTCTTCTCCTCCATCTCCTAAATCCATTTTGGGTCCCTATGTCCCAAGATATCCTAACAAAAATCCTCCATCATATCCACATCTACCATCCATCTCTCATCCACATCATCCACCTTCCTCACAACATGTGCTAATGTTGGTCTTGACAATATCTCCCTATCATGATCACTTTCTATCATTCCATCCAAACACTTTCTACCACCATATCTCCCATCTACCCCATCCCATCCATGCCTTTTCATAATCCCCCCATCCCAATAAGGTTGTACCAACATCTAGATAAATCAGAAAGTCAACATCCAATTAGGAAAAGATCAGCAAAAGTCAGTAGCAAATCAGAAAAATCCATAAAAATTGGAAAAATATAAAAAAATATAAAAAAAAGAAAAGAAAAGAGAAAAACTTTCATCCAATGGTGAAAACTTGGCAATTCAAGCACCTCAGACAAGTACCATGATGAAAACCTGGTAAACAAATATCATGTGTAACTCCCCCCAGTTCCTTTATGCAATTGGGGGAAATTCTCTTCTATCACATCTTATCCAACATCTCCTCCATTCCATTTGTCTCTCACCTCCTTCATCCTCCTTCAAATCCTGATAACAAAACACAAACCACTCAATATACATGCTTTTGGGCACCTTTCTACATCCATTTCCCCATTGCCAATTTTCATCCACCAACTATCCAAGCTTCCATCTACCTTCTTCATCCTCTTGTTGTCTTATCTTCCATCCAATCCCCCAACCTAAAGCCTTTGAATACATGAGACTATCCTTAGAAGGGTCATCTTATTCCATGGTGACATATTTCCTTAGAGACCCATCCAAATCCTTATCTTCCATCTACCAATCCAAATCTTCCTCCATGTAAATCCTTATCTTCCATCTCCCAATCCAAATCTTCCTCCATCCCAATCCTTATCTTCCATCTCCAAATCCATATTTTTCCTCCATCTGAATCTCTAAGCATTCTTCTATCCAAATCCCTTAGCATTCAACCAAATCCCCAAGAAATCCTCCATCCAAATACCTCACTAGTTCCCCCATCTCAATCCCCCAAGAATTTCCTCCAAGAAGCCATTCCTTAGTAGTTCCTTCATCCAAACCCTCACCAATCCTTTGTCCACATCTCCCAGCATTCCTCTATCAGCAATCCTAAGTAGCTCCTCCAGCATTCTACCCTCAACATCTCCTCCATCTTTCCATCAACTGGTACTTCCCTCATCATTGGTATCTAGCTACATGCTACCCCCATGCAATCCAATGCCATTCATCCATATCTTAACATTCCCAACAATCTTCCAACATTTGTGAATCCTATCCATATCCTCTAGCTATCTAAAGTCCAAGATCAAGACAACCTTATCCAATCACATCCTTAGTCTTGTTCCTAGTCTTGCTGCAAGCCTTGATCTCAAATAAATCATCATCATTGGGATGTGTCCTTCCAAAATCTATGTCATTTTAGGACACATCATCCATCATCAACCTATCCTCCATTAGTCCATCTTGGCTTTCTAGCCCAGCGGGGGCATCATCTTGCACATCTTTGGAGCATCGGCTTCATCCCCAGATCCCTTGTACATCCTATCCTAAGTCTTGTACCCTAGCCTAAGTCATGTCTCTAGATAAGCTCATTTGTACACATGTGTCTTTAGGTCTCATCCTTTACATCATTTATCCCTTGAGTCATTATGACCTATCCAGCTCCGTGCTTTAGAAACCATCCCTTGGTCCCTTTTGATGTTCGAGTGCCTTACCTATCTCTTGTCATGGGAATCCTTATCTAGCTATCCACCATCCACTCCATTTCATATCCTATGAGTTTCTCAATCCTTATCCTAAATCAAAATCATCCCAACACTACTCTTTGACTAAGAATTATCTAGGGCATCTTATACTTGTCTTTGTAGGCCTCACCATCTCGAGTAAGAGATTGGTATACACTAGCAAGAATCCTACCTTCTAAAGAACAATAGTCTATCTTAGGTTGAAAAATCCAATCCTATCCTATCTAATGCTACATCTACAAGAAGAAACTCATTTCCAACACTTAGTAATCCTCCACCATCAATCATACCAATCCAATCAATCCTCAATCAAATCAATCATCATCCATCATCCTTCCTATGGAAAAAGGTTTTCTAAGATACTTATTATTTCATTGGTTCTTTTGGATATTTGATTCTCTTTTGAGATCTCTTGTAAATATATTGTCACATCTTTTTGTACATATCTTTTTGAGTCCTACAACAGCATTTGATCAGATATCTTATCTCACCCAGCCTTGCACTTCAGCAACATCTTTTATCGACTATCCTTGATCACTTGATTATCCTTGACTCATCATTTTCCAATGAATAACACAACATTCTCCCCATCAACATGGGTTTACATAGATGTATCATTATGTATGTCTAACCTAAGAAATCAAACTGGTTCCATGACAATATATCCTTTTCCATGTTCAGACCTAATCTCCCCCCATCAATCAACCATCAATCTTTCTCCTTGGCAGAGGATGTCTTTTGGAGTTATCATTTCTATCTTAGATTTTTTCCTTTGGATCTTGTTAATATTTTATGGCTTCTCATTGTCCTCTACTTAAAGTTTCCATGATCCTTTATATCATGGTATGCTACAAATGACGGTAATTTGGGGCAAGGTCTTTTGATCTTTTTCTTCTGCCTATGATTTTGTTGTCTATTTATGGTTTCTCTAGCATCGTTTCTACCATGCCTCCTCTGGGTTTCATGTGTGATTCGAGGGAAACCCTTTGCATACTTATTTTTTGTGTCAGTCCTATGAAACATTGGTCACAAGGCCTTGAGTTCCCAATAACCTTGGCAGGTCTCTCACATTTTTATATGAAATTAGGTTGTGCTCTTAGAAATATCCAACACAAGGAGCTCCCTGATTCCCCCCCATCTTGCATCCTACATTTCACCTCATCTTGCATTCATGCATCTTCACTATTGGAAGGTCATTTTTTTATCCTCTCTTCCTCCTTTCTTCCTTCTCACTTGCATCCTTTTTGAGAAAATTCCACAAAGTTTCCTCTTTGCATTATTTTCTCGAGGGGGCACAACCCCTTATTCTTCTATTCTAGCCTGGGGCATCTTATTTTCTTGTCTTTGACACCATGCCACTTGTGGCATCACATCAAAGAGGGGAAAAATGTAGACACCTAAAATTCTTTTGCCAAATAAAAATATTTTATTTTGCAGAAACCCCTAATGACATCATCATTTATTAATTAAATAATTAGTTTTTATGCCATTATCCTCTCCTATTTTAATTAAAAATATTTAATTAAAAGATCCCTTCCAGAAATATTTAAATCCAAATTATATATTTAATCCCCTATTTATTAAATTACTATTTAATAAATAATGTCACAATCCTTAAATAAATAAATTATTTATTTAAACCTTAAAACCCTAGAATCTTCTAGAAAACCCTAAACCTATCTAACCTTTCCTAAACCAATCCTAAACCTACTTAGAGGGTGATTCCTAACCTTCTTTGTCTAAATCCACCATCCTTTGACTTTTGGTCAAACCCCCTCATTAATGAGCCTTACAAACTCATAATGGCTCCTTACACCCTCATTAAGGCTCTTATAGCCTCTTAATGAAGCCCATGTCTCCTCTTACATCTTCGTCCCCTAGGCCCTCTTCCCTAGTGTTTCTCACACATGTGTGAGAAACCCTTAACCCTCATCCCTTTGACCTTACCTCTAACCATACCCCAAACTCTACTCCTAACCCTGACTCTGACCCTAATGATCCTTCCTAATCCAAGCCCTTAGGAAAATCCTATAAATAACCTCACTTCCAAGAGAAAATCATTAGCTTAGTTTTTATCATTCATCCATTGTTATCATGAGCATTTTTATCTGATTATCTTAGCATTAGCATAATTGTTAGATTTACATCTATTTTTTCTTTCATAACTCATCCTATAATAGCTTAATGGATTAACCTAGTTCATTTTAAAGCTTTTTTGATCCTAAACCTTCCTAATATGCATTAGGGACATGTTCCAAGTGTTTTGAGAGCATGCCCACATCCCTAAATTAAGAGCAAATCAAACGGTGACAGGGTTCTATCGTTAAGCTCTATCTCAAGTGTCTTAGTAAATAGATTTTACTATATGTTAGGAATATTTTGTTAGGCTAATTTTTGAATGTATGCACTTGTTCTAAATAGGTTAGGTTTTCTCTGATCACAGTCTCATCCTCCTTTAATTATTTTGCATGTAAATCGACTGGGGCTGGAAATGATATAAAGCATAAACTCAAATAAAGGTTTGAGAATGGTTGATGTAAACACTATTTCATCTACCTACTGCCACTTGTATTTATTTGAATTCAACCACTATTTACATGAAATGAACATCATTTCATCTTCTCATCTTTTCCCATATCAACTTACATATTTTTTGGCATGCTAGATGTGTTTTGTGTATTTTCTTTTAGGAATGCGATAAAACTAATTGTATTTTGGGAATTGTACAACTAGAAATGGAATAGGAAAGGCTTATTTTTTCTTACACCATTTTTTTATATAACCTATAGGGGTTTGATGCCATTGTAGTGTTATTCCTTTTGACATAATAATAAATTGAAGATTTCGCGCCCCTTCAAAATGTCTTTTGATCCTAACAACAAGATTACAAAAACTAAAACATATAAATAAGACCTAAATCATGCTCTAATGAGCCACAAGTAAAATTGAGTGACATGATCAGTACATTCCTAATTGAGATAAGTATCAGCATCATGTATAATGTCCCTTAATGAAAATTTAATATTATTCATCTCCTCCAGGTACTTGTAATTTTCATCTAATGCAAGGTTTCCATTATTTGTAACTTCCAGTGCATCCCATAGTATCAACCTGTATTCTATTGGCCATTGAACTTGATTATTTAGTTTTCTATCATCAACAAAAAAATTTGGAAATCCTATTGCAGAAGCATCTATGAACTCCTCAACCTCTCTCTTAAGATCTTGGTAATATCCTTTATGTTTCTCTATCAATGTTTCAATAGTTGTTATATCCTCTTTATTATAGAAGCTTCAACTGTGTATTTCATGGAGTTTCACATTAATTTTATCCTTTATTGTCTTGTGTAATTACATACCATTGAGAAATAAATATTTTTTACAACCAAACCATCAAACTAGTAAACCTCTTATAGAATATCATGTGGAATACTTCAAACCTAGTATTTCTAATATGGGTATTGAATTGTCGATTGTCCATTCTCATTTTTTCATATTTTCTTTTCAATTGGGATTCTCCTTGAGTTAATAATCATATAGATTCCTTGGATGGTCCATTGGTTGTATTCTTTAGAGAATCATTATCCTTGATTAACCTTTCACTCTTTAGTTTGTACGTGTCATATTTTTTAGTCAAATTTTGTATCTGGGCTTTGTTAAACTTGGCAACATTAATGCCAATGTCTATAGTAACCACTAGATCAGTCTCCCCTACTTTTAATTTTATTATACCCTGATCCATTATACACCTCATTCAATCTCTTTTGGCTAATTTTATGTTTTCTTTATCACTATTGTGTAAGAAACTATAAAAAACTAAAGCAGAATTCAAGTCTCAACCCGAAAATATCATCACACCAACATCCTCTAATAGTTTCCCTCCTCTCTCAGGATTCATAGTGTTTATTTCATTCTCCACATCCATCCTCAATGTTTCTAACAATTGACCCTCATTTGTGGGTGTTATGTGTGCAGCTAAATCTCTTAGCATTTTCCTTTTTTGTCTATATACAAAATACTTAAACTTAGATGAATTGATAAATTGAACATAAGAGACAAAATATGTGGAAGCTAATTTCCTAGTATTTGATGATTCACTAATTTATTTATTTCTACCTAAAGGAGGATAATAATCCTCAATTTTCAACTTTGGGATCTTACTAAACTGATATTGTGACACTTCTTCATCTGAGGAAAATTCACTAGAAGAAGATAGGAATTTTTTTTCTTCCATTTCTTTTAGCTTTCTCTCCATTTCTCTGTTATAATCATCTACAACTTGATCTTCTTCTGCTTCATCCAAATTCCTAATGATATTATCATGAGTAAATGATACATTGGTATACGCACTAGAGTTTTTCTTTCTTCTAACATGATCAATAAAACCCACAGGATCAAACCTTTTCCTTGGAGAAGCCTTCTTCATGTTGTAATGTCCTGGTTTATCTAAAATAAGATCATAACCTTATGTAGAAAATATGGTAAAATATCCAAAATGAAATGTACCAAGAATAAATTATTATTTTCCATATGAACTCAAGTTCATAATATTTGAATAATCAAGTTTCCTAACAATCTCGAGATATGCAATTTGATTTGGCAAAGTCTTTGGCAACAGGAAAGGAGTGTCCTCAAAACCATACACTTTGATCATGGTGTAGTTTATGAAAGAATATTAGCCACCCCAATTGTGATTTATAACCTTTCTTTAATCAAAATCCTTCAGCCTCAAAAATATTTTGATATCATTAGAAAGTGAGTAATCACAAGGGTAATTATAAAGCCTATATAATATATTGACAAAGTACTCCTCATAGTAAACATAATGAAAATTTTCAAACCTTCTATCCCAAATAGAAGTCCAATATGGTATTGGCATTGGTTGACCATTCTTATCAAATTGTGCAGTTATTAACTGCTCTGCCCAAATCCCAATCTCTTGACCATAGTAAGATATCAGGTGCATAAGAATGGAGTAGTGTTTGAATAATATTGGAGAGGGATTGTTTTTTATGGCTTCATCCCTAGGTCAATCATTCTTGAAACATATTAAGTATAGTTAAATGTATTGGAAATCTAATATGGGAAAGTTTGATACTGAGAGGGGGTGTGAATCCATTATCCACAATACTTATCCACTTTGAAACTAATTCCACATGCATTCCGTAAACATAAATTTCAATACTGAAATGCATCTAACATTCTAATCAAATCCATCAAATGAAACACGTAACACATAAATTTTGGCAACCCAGAAACCCTTGAAAGGTAAAAAATGGGGTGGGAATGACACCCAAAAATCTTCACTACTATAGTATTAAAGTATTCCTATAAGGGCTACAATGTTTGATCACTTCAGATGATATAAATTGTGAGGGGTCTACCCTATTAAGAGCTTATAGACTTATACAATCTACCTTGATTAAAGGATTTGAAACTTACAACTAAGTAAGCACTGGGTTAAGAGATTTATAAAGGCTACTCTATTAAGAGATTTACCCTGATTCACTTTCTAAAATGTATCAGTACCCGATCCTTTGATTTTCACTATAAATGTTGATAACAGATCTTCTCCTTCCAATACTTGTTTGATCTCCAAAATCAAATGTAGCTATGATATGTCCTTAACTACTTTTCTCAGTCACTCTACCTGATCTCTACCTCTAAAAATCAAAATACTACTTTGTTTCGCATACAAGAGATCTTCTTTATTTCTCTTAATTATTACTACATTTAGGGTTTTGATATCTCCTTATATAAACATCCGATCAATCTTCTAGATTAAGATCAATGTTCTAGATTCATTACTTATGCCACCTAATAGTTCCCTTTTCCTAATAGGTTACATGGCTTTCATAGGGATTAATAATAATTACAAAGCGTAATCATCTCCTTGATTCTCTCAACAATCCTTAAATCTCACATAGAAGTCATCCAAAATGGTTTACCTTGGTGTTTGTGCCATCACAAACATAGATCTCAAAACTAGCTTGCTCGGTATATGAAGTTTTTGATGCTCGATCAAAACTATTATTCATATACTAGTGCTTGGCACTGACTCTTCTATACAACTTGGCATAAAATTCTTGGTAACAACTAAAGTACTCAGCAACCTCTCACTTTCTCAGCAGTAACTACTACTCGGTAACTATATAAGTTTATACATGACTCGGCCTTAATAATATGGCTTAGTCGTAGTGATGACCGACCAACATCTCCTAGAAAATGACCAAGTGTTAGACACTAATAGGCAACATAACATAGGGATCAACAATCTCCCCCTTTTACATTAGCGGCAAAAACACTTTGTCATGACTTTTACATTACAAAATAGTACTTAGTAGTTTTGAGTACCCCCCCTAAGATTTTGACTCGGTCTTCAATTTTTTTTTACATATATACATGACTCTTGACATATAATGAATATACATTTACATTTCAAAACAATATTGTTGGAAACTACAATTGAAGAAATTATTGTATTGTCATTGATGTCAAACCTTAACTGGTAAGATTGTTGCTATCTAAGAAAGTACTATATCTATTTGATTGTTGTGAAGGGGATAGGAAAGGTTGGTAACAATAGCACCTAAGGAAAGGTTGAGTTATCTTGATACTTCAATGAGTACTTGATTATATGGAAAAATTATAAGATAATTTATTGTTTATCTAAGTAATAATGAAGACTAAACTGGTAGGCTTAACCAAGAAAAAGTGAAGAAATCTAGTTTAAGCCGAGTGATGTTAGTGTCAACCGAGCTAGTATATGCCGAGTAAATTCAGTGTTGACTGAACATCAATTAATTATCAAGGAAGACAGTATTAGCCGAGGAAATAGTTTTTAAGGTGACTGAGCTTTCTAATGAAGACCAAGGAGTTGAACACTATATTGACCAAGCATCAGTAACTTACATTTAAGGAAGAATTAAGATTTCCAGCCAACATAGTTGAATTCTTGGATTATGTAAAATGTGTTGACTTTATTTATTTATTGTACAAAATCATTTAATACACTATAAAACATTTTATTGTAAATCTATTAAGAGATTTGAGATATTTCTAGAAGGATAGATGAAGAACATATAGTTGGAAGGATTTGATGAATCTGACCTAACCATAAGATCTAGGAAGGAGATTAAGTGGAAAAATATGTATTGACCTAATTGAGGAAGTATTAAGGAAACCTAAGGTTGAGGCTAAACAGAGGAGAGGATGCTGGAAGTATTGTTGATGTTATTGACTGTATAAGTAGAAAAGGTTGAAGGAAAACTTTTGTGATTTCTTGAAGAGATTTTTGAGCAGATCATTGATGGAGATGGTTAAGGTTCATAGTCAATAAGCTAGCATTTGTGTACAGAATTGGATCTGATATTTTCAAAGTGAGTTGTATGTTTTTTAGATCAATACTACTATTACTTTCTAACCATTGTATCAGTCAAAATACTTTTAATAGAGGTTCACCTAACAGTCATTTGTATAAATCCTTTGAACAAGGTTGCATTCTAATGGAATGTACGTAAGTCCTATAATAAGGCACACTTTTAACAGAGTGGTTTAAATCCTTTAACCAGGTCACATCTAATAGTGTGTTTGTAACCTTTAACAGGGTTGGCTTTTCATAGAGCTCACTTCAGAAGAGTGAAAATAATAGTAACATGTTACAAAGTGGTTTTTCCCTAATTGGGTTTCCACTATAAATCCTAGTGTTAATACTTGTGTGAATGTTTTGGTTTGAACATTTCTCTGTTTTACAAGTTAGCTACTATTGGATAGTGGACTGCACTATTATATGTTTTTGTTATGCAATTAGTAATGACCGAGTAGCTATTTATTATTGGATCTGATTTGTTGAAGAGTTTTAATGTTTGTTTTCTACATCTACACCTGAGAACAACTGATTCACCACCCCTCTCTATTGTTCTAAATCATATTAACAATTGGTATCAGATATGTTGGTGCTTATAGAGAACAAGTTTAAAGGTACTTGATGCAAATGATTAGGATGTATAAGAAGGAGGTACTAAAGCTAAATAAGGAGAACTTCCCTGCATGGAAAAGTTTGATGAAGCTGCATCTGGCTGGTATTGGTGATTCTGCAAAGTATTGTGTATACACCTAAAAATGGCTTCATTAATTAATTAAATATTTATTATTTAATTACTATTGAATTGATAAATTAATTAATAATTAGTCCTCTATTTATTAAATAAATTATTCAATTTATTTAGTGAATTCACTTAGTTTATTCTTCTATCCTAAGTCTTCTAATTAGTCTTATTAAAGTGATTTAATTAAATACACAATCACCTAAATATGACTAAGTTTCCTAGTCCACCTCACCTACCTAGTCACCTGACACATCACTTTGGCTAAGATAAATAATAATTATTTATTATTTATTTACAATTATCCTTACCCACACATGTCCTATTCTTAAGGGCTATGTGGCTTCATAGGACTTAGTCTCATGACCACATGTCCTCTCAACAACCAAGTCAAGAGACATTCCCTATTCCTAAAGGGCTTCTCAAGCCACCTCTAAGGGTCAAAAGTGACTCATAGGACACTTGTGCAAAGAGTCCTCATGAGGAAAAGGTCTCTCCCTCTTTCTCTCTTTGGTCTTTGTGAGACACTTGACATGTGTCTTTCCCTTCCAACTTCTTCCTCTCACATTCCAACTACATCCCCCTTTCTCTCAACTCCTTCAACCAAGTCAATCCTAGCGCTAGGATCTTCCACCTTTCATTCTCAACCATAGGATTGTGCCACCTAGGCCTAGATCCTCCAAAACTCTATAAAAGGAGCCACATTTCCCATTTGAGAGCTAATAGGTATTTTTAATAGGCATTCAAGCATTCAAGCAATCAAGCATCCAAGCATTTTAAAAGCAATCAAGCATCCATACTATCACCATTTCATTTGCATTCCATCCATTAGTTTGCATAAGATATTGTGCACTCATTTCATTCAATCTCCACACTTTGGTGGCATCTTGGGAGAAGGCTTCATTTGGAAATCTGAGAGCTCAACATCTTCAAGAAATCAAAGCTAGGAGGACAATGGAGACAAGCTGCATCGTAGGTGAAGGTAATTAAATTAGTTTCATCATTTCATAGTTACTTTGCATTCTTCATTGTGTTTGCATTAGATAGATTCATTGGCTTTAATAGTTAATTTATCATTTCTAGTTGTTAGACATCTAATTTGCATACATTTTTGGTGCTAGAAGGAGGTCTAGCCTCCATTTTTAACATTTTTTTTCTTAGTTTTTCGTGTACAGATGTTTCCAAGTTATTTTTATGCATTCATTCACGATTCTTGTGCATTCATCTATCTATTCTACGCATTCATTTTCGATCACATCAGTCATTTTCTATCTTTCCATTTTCATTTCAATAAAAATCTGTGCGTCTATTCCACGTTTTTGTGCATACATTCCACTTTGTTACGCATACATTCAAATTTCCTGCACTTACATTACATTTTTTTGCGCATCAATCATTCTGTTCTGCGCATCTATTTAATAATTTTGTGCATTGATTTACTGTTATTGCGCATTTCTTATTGATAGTTTTTAGGTTAAAATTTTTGATTTATTTTGATTTTAGCTAACCTTTAACAAGTTTTTGTTTGCTCTGGTAGCTTTTGGGCTATTTTGCAGGACGTTTAGTAGAAGACCCTATTGCTAAAATTTCTAACATATTTCTTTGCAGGGATTCCTAAAGGGTTTACAAAATAAACCATAACATCGTTTGGGCTCTAAAATATGACATTCATTTTCTTTGTGTGTATTCTTTAGTATAGCTCAAGTGTCTATTGTGTTTTTCTTAATAGCATATCTATAATCCCAAAATTATAACAACGTATCCTCTCCCCTTGCCATTCATGGACCTTGGGTGTAAGAGAAACTATTATAATTTTTAGAGGGTGGTCTTTGGTGGGAAAAGAGGTACTCACCCCAAGGAATGACCCAACTGGTAACAGGCTAAAGCCAAGCCCTTCCAAACTGGTATATAAAAAATGCTAGTGTGATTAGTCTCACATTAGATAGGTGTGAATTCATTGTGGCAACCAAAATCTCCTCTAGTACCCTAGTGGTGCGTTAAAGTCCTACTTAGTAGAGGTGAAAACCTTGCTTTGAAAGGATTGGGAGAGCCCCCTTAATTAGGAAAATGACTTGATCACAACCACCTGAATGGATGTCCTTACTAAAAAAATTTGTTTAGTGGCCAAAAACCTTCTATCTGTTGGCTCAAGGAGTCACCCAAGCTCATGAAGACACCCCACATTACTCACGGTTCATAGTAGAGATAGGAGTTCTTTGGGAAGTAATGATCCATTGAATTCAGAACTTGGTGTGCCTGAGAAGTGAGTGCACTATAAGGAGGAGCCCATGCCTCCAAGTTCCTAGGCTGTCCACTATGAATTTGCATGGCTGGATTTTATTATCCTAGTGGGGATTCAACAAATATCATCCTTGCCAACCATAGGATTGTAAGTGTGTTTGTGCATTCATATTAGCATAGTCAAATTAACATCATTTCTATCTTGTGTGCATGTGTTTATGCATTTTTCACTTTGCCAAAAAAAAACAAAACTAGAAAACACCAAGAAAATCCAAAACATTGCAATTCAGATTAAAACTTCAAAACCTGCGCATATATCACATATTTCTATGCATTTGATCCCAATTGATGTGCATTTATCAACATTTGTTGCGCATATATTCAAACTATCTACGCTTTTGAGTATTACTAGTTCACATTTGTTACATCTTGCTGCTCATCTATTTCATTTTGTTGTGCATTCATCAATCTGTCCTATGCATTTGTTGTTGTGCATTTACAATAGTGAGCATTTCCACAAACTTTGCAATTTTCAAAATCACTTTTTTAGGTACCCATTTTCGTTCTTAGTAAAAATATTTATCAATAAAAACAAAAACATTGTCAATGATAGGATTGTTGATAATCATAATGTCAAACCAACACAACCCCTTCTTAATCTCACCAATCAGGCCAATGCTACTCAAGGAACCTACAACAATCAATCATCAAATCAAAATACCAACAAAGATTCATCCAAATTGAGATTGCCTTTTATGTCACCTCGAAGAAACTTTACTCCTTTGGGGGAATCTCTCGAATCAGCATTACGGAAGTTAATCACAAAGAAACTCATTACGCTTCCTATAATGAAAGATTTTGAACCTAGGGCGAAGCCTTCTTGGTGGAATGAGAATGATTATTGTGAATTTCACAGAGGGAGAGGACATAAAATAAATGATTGCAAAAGACTCAAAAATGTAATTCAAGACTTAATCGAAAGTGGTGAAATTGGTGTTGACGGACATGTCTCGAATGAATCACATATAGCTTTCAAAGATCCACTTCCTGAGCATGAAAAAGGAGGTTCTTCCAACAATAAGAGTGACAATCAAGCCAATTATAATTCCACTCCCTATCAATATGTTGGTAACATTTCTGAATGTCATCCTTCTATGTATTATGCCAATGCCATTACCATCAAAGGAAAATCAGAGAGTCAACTAGTCCAAGCTACTACTCATGCTCAAGCTAAAGTTACTCTCCAAGGAGTCCAGTCTAAACCAAGCACTACACAAAATAAGTCTGTTTACATCCCAAAGTCTATTCCAAATACTTCCAACTAGTACAATATTTTGGAACAACTTAAGAAAACACCTACCCAGATATCCATCTTAGAGCTTTTGCATCTTTCCCCATCTCACAAAGATATCCTTGAAAAAGCTCTCTTAGAAACCCAAGTTCCCACAACTCTAGATCATGATCAATTTCAAGCTATGGTGGGCCATTTAAAAACCCCACACTATTTGTCCTTCACTAAAAATGATGATTTAGCTATTACCCAACCTCATAATGCTCCCTTACATATTGAAGTCCTTGTCTAGAATCATAAGATTAAAAGAGTACTAATAGATGGGGGAGCTGGCTTGAATATCTGCACGTTAAAGTTAGTCCTTGCATTAGGATTTTCTAAGAATGTCATTGATCTAAAAAATAAAATCACAATAAAAGCCTATGATGAGGAAGAGAGATCATCCAAGGCATCTATTGTTCTTCCAATTAGAATTGGTCCTATTGTCAAAGATGTATCTTGTCAAGTTCTGGACATGCATCTTGATTATAATATCCTTTTGGGAAGACCATGGATTCATTCCATGCAAGTTGTGCCATCGACTTATCACCAATGTATAAAATTCCCTCATAATGGTCAGGAGATCACTATCAAAGGAGATTCTAATCCTTTTCAATATTGTAGCAATGTGAAGACTTCTGATTCTTTGGTTCCCTATAATCGTACTGGATCTTTTGAAACTACACCCAGTGATCCTAGTAATATAGCATCAACTTCTAAATCAGATGGGATCAAGATAGACATCAAAGAAAGTAGTATGGGAGAATATACTCTAGGTCAAGCTCTTTGCATCACCAAGTTACCTTTATCTCCCAAATCATATGGTAGATCATTGATCACTAAACAACAATCAAAACCCCCTTCCACACTTGTTTATAACACATTTATAAGTGGGGGCACAATATCCAAAGAGGTAGCTAAGCGTAATGCAAATTATTGGCTTAAGACATAGAAGATTGAAGAGGATAGTAAACATGAATGTATATCACCTGATGTCTATGGAAAAGGGTATACTTTGCTACAAAAGATGGGATATCAAGGTGTTGGACCTCTAGGGTTACAAAGAGAAGGTGTTATAAAACCAATTTTGCAAAATCCCAATTATCAAAGAGACACTATAGGATTAGGATATAAATGAAAAGGACCACAAGAACCAAAAGGAAAAGCAAAAATCCCACCTTCTCATGAGACATCTAAAGCTCCTGCCTTACAATTCAGAAAGCATGGTATGTATGTAGATCCAAAGACACAAAGGATAACTCAAAGAATCATTGATAGACTTGAAGATAATGATGATTTTGATTCTAATGATTATGAATGGGATTCCTTATCTAATTATACTGAAGACATAGGAGTCGATGTTGTCCATCAATATAGTAATGATTACCATGAGGGTGAGAGTTCACTGAGTGACTCACTAGGATTGGTCTCATGTAATACTATTTGTGTCGATCATGAGTGAAGTGAGTGTTATCTTGTGACAGACAATTCAGATGAGAGTATGGAAATAGACCTCATTGATACCATCATAAACATTGACAAATTTTCCATCAATACTATCTCTACTTTTGAAACTGACCCAAATGATCCAATGCCCCTTGTCCATCCTGACCTTATCGATTGGGATTTTCCCGATCACCCAGAACTTGATGTCTTCCATAATGATGATGCAATCATTAACTATCTTGGCATCAGGGATCATTTACCACCAGGGGATTAGAAGTCAGGATTTCTGATAGAACTCAATGACATGGCCTATTTTGGAGAGAGTGTCAATCCTTTCAGTCATAAAAATATAAAAATAATCAATAGATCTAATGGTGAAAACCACTCAGTGGCAGTATTAGATCCAAAAATAGTAAAAATAAAAGATGCATCTGATGGTAAAAACCTCTCTAAGGCACTTGACGATGGAAGGATTGACACCCTTTTCAACTATCTATATCAAGAGCAATCTACCATTCTTATAGAACCAACAGTACCACTTAACATTGGAATAGAGGAGTCTCCATGCATCCTCAAAGTAGCAGCATCCTTGACAAAATTAGAGAAAGAAGCTTTTGCAAAAAATTTCAGAGAAAGAAAAATCAACTTTGCTTGGTCCTACACTGATATGCCTGGTCTGGACCCCAATCTCATTATGCATCATTTATCTATCAAACTAGGTGTAAAACTAGTTAAGCAAAAGCTCCACAAAATGCATCCTCACATTTCTCTAATGGTGAAAGAAGAATTGAAGAAGCTCCTAGATGTTGGGTTCATTCGTGCTATTGATTATGCTGAGTGGATTTCCAATATTGTTCCTATCTCAAAACCAGACAAGTCTATCCAGATTTGTATTGATTTTTGAGATCATAATAAAGCTTGTCTGAAGGATGACTTCCCTTTGCCAAATATTGACATGATTGTTTCCCTAACAGCTGGGCATGAGATGTTATCATTAATGGATGGATTTTTTGGCTATAACTAAATCAAGATTGCACCGAAAGACCAGGAAAAAACTACTTTTACTTGTCCATGGGGTACATACTACTGGAATGTGATGCCATTTGGCCTCAAAAATGCTGGAGCAACTTATCAAAGAGCCATGACCATGATCTTTCATGACATGATGCATACCATCATGGAAGATTATGTTGATGATATTCTAGCAAAATCTAAAGATAGAGCTGGTCATTTGAGAGTGTTGGATAGAATATTCACCCAAATGGAAAAATATTAGATTCGACTCAATCCAAAGAAATGTGCATTCGGGGTCACATCTGGAAAACTGATAGGGTACATTGTCTTAGCTAAAGGAATTAAAGTAGATCCAAAAAAGGTTAAAGCAATATTGGAGATGGCTTCCCCCACTAACATCAGTCAGCTAAGATCTTTACAAGGGCATCTACAATCCATCTGAAGATTTGTTTCTCAACTAGCAGATCGCAGTCATCCCTTTCACCATTTGCTACATAAAAATATCTTATTCCAATGGGATGATAAGTGTGAGGAAGCTTTCAACAAAATCAAGCAATATCTAGTGAATCCTCCAACTCCGATGTCACCAATTCTGGGCAAGCCACTCTTGCTCTACATTTCAACCATGACAGCTTCACTAGGTGCTCTTCTAGCTCAGCAAGATCATGAAGGAAAAGAAAAAGCCATCTACTACATCAGTCACACTCTAGTGGGATATGAGTTAAACTATTCCCCTATTAAAAGAGCATGTTTGGCTATTGTCTTTGCTTCACAGAAGTGGTGACATTACATGTTGTCACATTCTACCCAGCTTATTGCAAAGATTGATCCTTTAAAGTATTTGTTAAGCAAGACAACATTGATAGAAAGGTTGGCTACGTGGGTCATGCTACTTAGTGAGTTTGATATTGAATATGTATATAGGAAGGCTATCAAAGGTCAAGTGATTGCAGATCAACTAGCTAATGCTCCATTAATGGATGACCAACCTATACACATAGAGTTTCCTGATGCTCATATCTTAGCTTTGTCTACACAAACATGGAAATTATACTTTGATGGCTCATACACTCAGTAGGGTTCAAGAGCTGGTATTCTTTTTATCACGCCACAAGGATACACTATTTTGAAATCTTTCAAGTTGTTATTTCCTTGCACCAATAATGTAGTAGAATATGAGGCTTTGCTGATTAGGTTGAAAATGGCTTTACAATGGAACGTATCTAAAATAAATGTTTACGAAGATTCTCAGCTGACTGTCAACTAGGTTAATGATGATTATCAAACCAAAGATGATAAGTTATTGCCATATAAACATATGGTTGATGATTTTAAAAATTATTTCTCTATCATCACTTTTGAGTAGATTCCTTGGCATGAAAACAATGCTGTCAATGCCATGGAAACAATTGCTTCTTTATTTGATATAGAAGATACCAAGGCCCATTTTGAGTTCTTGGTGGAATCCTTGACTTGTCCCACATATGAAAAGCCTGATATGAGTATTATATGTCATCTAATTGGACATGACTCCCCAACCTATGGAAAGATCTATTATTACCTCAAAGATAACACCCTACCTCCTGACCTATCCCAAAATGAAAAATGAACTTTTCTCTGCCAAACCTCCTGCTATGTCCTAATATTCAACACCCTTTATCGGTGAGGTTTTGATGGTACTCTCCCGCGATGTCTCAAACATGACAAAGCTCAACTTTCTTTACTTGATGTACATGAGGGTATTTGTGGGACACATTTGAGTGGTCCCTCTTTGGTTAAGAAACTCATGTGTATGGTTTATTATTGGCCTACCATGGAAGTAGACTCCTTTCATTTTGCTAGGGCATATAAGAAATGTTAGATACATGGAAACCTTATCCACGCTCTAGCTCAAGAGTTACATCCTTTTACAACTACTTTGCCATTCAGTTGATGGGGGCTCGACCTCATGGGTGCTATCAACCCTCCATCTTCTAATGGTCACAAATGGATTCTCACTACCATAGAATACTTTACTAAATGGATTGAGGCTGTTCCATTAATTACTGCCATGGGGAAACAAATATCCATGTTTATCTTAAACTATATCATTTGCAGATATGGTATACCTATGTATCTTATCACTGATCATGGGAAATAGTTTCAAAACTAGGACATGGATGACCTATGTTCAAAATTCTACATCACTCATAACTATTCCTCCATATACTATCCCCAAGGAAATGGCCAAGCTGAGGCGTCAAACAAAACAATTGTTAAAATCCTACAAAAGACTGTCAATGACGCTGACCGTGACTGGCATCTCCAACTTAATCTAGCCTTATGGGCTTACCGCACCTCCATCCATACTCCTACACAAGCCACTCCATATTCCATTTTCTATGGATCTGAAGTAGTCCTACCCCTCGAGGTCAAGTTGCCTTCACTTCGTGTTACTCTTAAAGATTTAATTCTTGATGAAGAGTATAGAGTTGCACGCCTGATTGAATTGGAACTCCTAGATGAACACCATTAGCAAGCCTATGATCATTTGAAAGTTTATCAGTAGCATCTATCCCATCAGTACAACAAGGTAAAGATCAAAGACTTTCAGTTGGGTGACTTAGTCCTTCGAGAAAATCCAAAGAATCAACAACACCATGAAAAGAAGGGCAAGTTCAAACCAAATTGGTTAGGACCTTTTGTGATTATAGCGGTCTATGTTTCTGGGGCTTATTAGTTGTCTACACCTAAAGGGGATCCCTTGGATGAACCTCTTAACAGTATCCACCTCAAGAAGTTCTATCCCTGAAATCCCAATGCAAGGGGCATGTATATAGTCTATATATATATTCTGTAAATAAAAAATAATTAAAAAAAAAGAAGTCAAAAATACAAAAAAAATCACAAAATCAAAAGAAAACTGCAATAAGAGCATATGGTGAAAAACTTGGAAATAGGTGCTATGTGTGACGAGTTATATCTTCTATCTATTAGGATTCTTCTAGTGTGTTCATTCATTGTATATATCCACAATAAAATGGTTACTCAATCCTTGTCCCCACCATGTATATATAATAATAAAATGGCCAGTTCATACACCATCCATTGTATCTACCCATAATAAAACCTCATCATAGCTTGATCTTTTGTCATGATCTTCATCCTAGTCTTGTTGTGTCTTTCTTCATCCATAATAAGTCAATCCATCACCTAGCTAGGGGCATATCCTCGACCTAGTTTGGGAAGTGGATTTATGATAGTCGTGACTCTTAGAGGACAAAATGGAGTTATTTTCACTAGGCAAGGTGAATGCAATCAAATGCTACTTCACAATGGTATCTTCATGCTGAATCAAAAATCTATAATCTATCCTTCACATCATGACTGCTTCTCTATACATCTTGACTATACATCATCACTTGAACTGAGTAACAAATCTTAAATCTATCTTTTTGGCAAATGAAATGTATATTCATGGCAGGCATGTTAGAATGATTTGTTATTAATTATGCATTCATATCTAGATTTCATTGTTATCATGTTCCCTATGCTATTTCAGGATATCTTTGACATGAGTTTGAAACTCCCATATGTCATTGATTAGAATAGCCGGGATGGGATATGATATTTTCTTTAATTGCTATTTGTGGGATATTTTTCGATGAAATTGAAGGAACAAGTAATTGGGGTGTCTGTGTATAAGTGCCTTCATGAATTTTATAGTATGGACAACATACAAATCATGTTGTTCTACAAATGCTATTTATGGTGATACGCCATCACATACCTCGACTCCAAATATTTGTTCCCTGATGGAGGGGGAAAATATTCCTTATCTATTATGCAAATGAAACTTAGGTCATCTCGGTTTAATTATACCTAGATGCTTGTCAAGTTTGCAATATTAAACTCCATGCAAGAAGTGCTCAGGTCATCCTGGTTTCATTATACCATGATGCTTGCATTTTCTTGTAACATAACAAGCTCAATGATGAAAATCAAATTCCAATTATTATGAAGTTCTAAGATGTTACCTAAAGTTGTGGACATACATTCATTTCATTTGACATTTGCATTTTACCATCTCATGAATTGCATCGCAGTGCTCCTTTTATAAGGTTTTGTGGGTTATCTTTCTAATTAGGTTATCTATTTTTCCTAAGTCCATTCTTCTTGTGTCAAGAAACATTGTTATTTCAGTTGAGGACATTTGGACAACCAAAAATACTTTGCACTTAATCATTTTAAGACATGCATAATTATTATTAGGTATGTTCATTGGATATTTGTTATAGTTATCATTTCATCTCATTTCATTTTATTATGTTATCTATCATCTTAGATACATTTTCATTTATTACCTTAGATATCATTTATTGTTCATTACATGTATTTAGTATTATCATGCATTTAGTATCCATTCATTTTACATTATTCACATTGTTTTACATCATTGCATTTATCATCACATAGCATTAGTGAATATCATTTAGAACATGCATTTATATCATCATATACATTCGATTGTTTATTCATTAGCATCATATAGAAAATTAATCATTTTTCATTTTAGGACATCCATTCCATGCATATAAAAGTAAATCATCACATCCTACGTATGTCAGTATGCATATGTATATAAACATCATAGCAAATCATGATAGAACTACATCAATCATATAGAGTCAAAATCATATAAAGTCCATAAATGCAACCAAATTGTCCAAATGTCCCATGATATATAATCAATAATAATGTGTCTACAGTCAATGTTTATCAAGTCAATATATAATGATACAATGATAATATGATACAAAAAGTGTACACAAGTGGTATCTATGACCCACTACCTCCTGAATATATCTGTCACTATCTGCAAGCTATAATAAGGCCCTGTGCTACTGACCCACCTGCTGCTAAGGATCTACCTTGGTCTCCTGAACCAGTGGGTGCTCTAGGAGGATGTGATGATACACCTCCACTACCAGCTGGTGCCTATATATTATGTACTATTGTCCTCACCGCCACTGAGCTCTCTCTGAAGCTCTCAATCCACTGATCCCTAGGCACTGCCTGTCTGTATGCCTCTCGCCAGTAGGATATCTCCTTCCCAGCTTGTATCATGGCTCTTAGGCTATCTCCATGAGGACCTAGGTCCTCTATCCTCTATAGCTCATCTAATAGCATCTTAGACTCCCTAAGTCTCTCAATCACTACATCTCACTCATGTCTAAGGACATCCATCTGGTGCTCTAGCCTCTCAATCCATCTCTCTAGACCTGGCACCTGGTCTGCCTATACCTATGTAACTGCTACTCTAACTAGCAATGTATCAATATCTGACTCCTCCTCCTCCATAGCGTCTCTCTAAAAGTAGGGATCCTGTCCCCTGATGTCCATGTTAGCTGGCTCATCCTGTGCTTGTACATCTGACATCTCAGCATCAGGCTCATCCTATATGTCATCCTAAACCTGACCACCCTGTACCACACCGGCTTGGGCTAGTAAAACATCTACCTCATCTTATCCCTGCACCTGTACCTATGGCACCTGTACCTATGTAGCTGGTCCCTATACTATGACAATCAGTATCTATGCCAGAGGGACTGGTACTTATAGTGGAGCTCCTGTAGCTGGCTGTACTGGAGGCTATCTCCATCCCTATCTAACTAGAGGTGGCATCAATCCTCTCTGCCTCACACCACCTCCTCTCATTTGAGGTCCTGCTCTATCCTCTCTCCCTCCATCTCCACCATCATCTCCTCCTCCATCACCGCCACCTCATCTCCCTTGCCCCCATCTATCTCTCCCTCAGAGTCTCCCCCATCGTCTCTCTACAGGATCTCTCTCTGGAGGCCTCACTGCTAGGTCTATGATCTATGGAACTGGAAAATCCCTCAAAAACTGCTCTAAATCAGTAGTCATCCTTGGGTCTACCACTGTCGGTCTCATTGACCATGCCTAGAATGGGGCATCCAAAAAATCCTATCGAGCAACATCGAATGATGCCATGGGTCCCCAGTCTCATCTCTCCTAATGAGTACAAGCATGCTCTATCACTCCCTATGGCATGCCCTGTATCCTCCCAAATTGTCTTAGGACCCGACTAATCAACTGTCACTCAATGATAAATGGTGTCTTCCCTATCAACCACGATGACTTAAAACAAAACCAAGCTGCCGCTCATCATCCCATGGCTCACACCCTAGGTAGGGTCTCCATGTCACTGTGTCTAGTGTATCAAAGGTATACCACCAAAAATCTAAATGGCCCAATTTTTCCTAAGACAAAACTGAGGAGTATAAATGAATATAGGGCTGTCCTGCACCCTGAAATCTAATCACCACTGGTCGAGTAACTGCAATGTGCTCCCATGCCCAAACATGGAGTAGTGTCACACCTACTGATAATGATGCACCCCTATGGTACACCACCTGATGCATGTCATGATAGAGATGTGCTAATAAACACACACCCCAAGCATATCGGGTCCCCTCCATCATCCGTTGTAATGTGCAGCCCCATCCAATTACAAATCCATGAGATCTATGATCAGGGCATACAAATCCCCCAATTTCTCCTGCTAACACTACTGGTAGAGGATCATACAAATCAACCATGTCCTCCCAGCTGATCTCTCCATCCTCTATATCATCATCACCGAAGATGGCTCTGCACTCTGTGACTTTGCCATGCCGATCATACTGTACTAGCTCACCTGTGATGGGAAGACGGAGGATGCAATATACATCCTCTAATGTAACTGTCATCTCCCCTATTGAAAGATGGAAGGTACTCATCCCTGAGTGCCATCACTCTACTAACGCTATCATCATACTCAGATTTGCCTAAATCACGGGTGTATAAATCACATAATATAGTCTAGACACTCTAATCAATAGTCTATCTATCTCTGACGGTGTTGGTCTTAGATTCTAAGTCACTGGATATCTCTCCCATGACATCAAACTATCTATGATGTCCTCCTATTCAAGTTAACAACAATCAACCTATTAGATTTTGATAAACTGATCTATCAATCTATCTATCCTATCATATCAATTTCAAACATGTTATTATCACATGTTTCAACAGATGATTCTATCAATTATCTATGTTTGAGACTGGTTAACTAGTGAACATGCTACAATTTTTCCTATCTTGATCAAATCAATAAAAATCAATCATCGACAGATCCAATCAGCTTATCAACATCAAGTTTGACCTAATTGACTATCTAGTTTGACCACATTCTATCACTACAAACACATGCGCAACATTGAAACATGTATGCACAACATTATTTAACATTTGTGTAGATTTTTACCTATGTGCAGTTTTTCTTGACATTTGCACCATAATTCTGCACAAATGCATAGGTTATTACAAAAGCATAGTTTTATTGAACATTTGTGCCACAACTATGCACACATATGCCAATTTTTCATATGAACATTTTTATTTCACATTTTCACAAGTCTAACATTCCTCTAGTATGAATGCACAACTACCCTACATGCATGCGCAGAAAGTTTTATTTTTCTACGCAAACATTGCTAGTTTCTACGCATTGGTGCACTAAAACTGTGCATTCATCCTACGCCTAAAACAAAAAAATTCGTAATCTAATTCTATCATTCAATCTATCCTAAACATGCTAAAATTCTACTCTAACATGCATCAAATCATGAAATTATCAAGGAGGATCGAGTTACCTACCGGTTCACCCAAATTGGGTGATCGCTGGAAGCATCTGACTCTCTCAAAGAGGTGATTTGACAATGGGAATGACATCTTGGTGGCTCTGCTCTTCTCTCTCTCATGCTCTGATCTCCAAATCATTGTCTACGGATATAGGCCTAATTTGGAATCCTGAAAGTCAACTAGAATTAAGTAAAATTCCTCATTTTGCCAGAGAAAAGGTTGAAATAAATACTGACCCCTAAGCCCTATTTATAGCCTTTGGACCCTATGTGCTTGGTGTGTGGATCCTATCTTTCATTTTTCTTCTATTTCACCCCATTTTCACCCACCTTTTCTTTTGTTTCTATCATGAGATTGATTAATCAAAATAACAAAAATAAAATAAAATTAATTAATTAAATAAAAAAATAATCAAACACCAATTATTAATCAATCTCTCAAGGGGGCATGCTTACATCATTTTAGACATTGTCTGGGGCAGGGGCAAAATACTTGAAATTTTCTTTGAAACAATGTGGCACACACATTATGTCAAAGAGGGGAAAAATGTATACACCTAAAAATGGCTTCATTAATTAATTAAATATTTATTATTTAATTACTATTGAATTGATAAATTAATTAAATATTTTAATTTAATTAATAATTAGTCCTCTATTTATTAAATAAATTATTCAATTTATTTAGTGAATTCACTTAGTTTATTCTTCTATCCTAAGTCTTCTAATTAGTCTTATTAAAGTGATTTAATTAAATACACAATCACCTAAATATGACTAAGTTTCCTAGTCCACCTCACCTACCTAGTCACCTGACACATCACTTTGGCTAAGATAAATAATAATTATTAATTATTTATTTACAATTATCTTTACCCACACATGTCCTATTCTTAAGGTCTATGTGGCTTCATAGGACTTAGTCTCATGACCACATGTCCTCTCAACAACCAAGTCAAGAGACATTCCCTATTCCTAAGGGGCTTCTCAAGCCACCTCTAAGGGTCAAAAGTGACTCATAGGAAACTTGTGCAAAGAGTCCTCATGAGGAAAAGGTATCTCCCTCTTTCTCTCTTTGGTCTTTGTGAGACACTTGACATGTGTCTTTCCCTTCCACCTTCTTCCTCTCACATTCCAACTACATCCACCTTTCTCTCAACTCCTTCAACCAAGTCAATCCTAGCCCTAGGATCTTCCACCTTTCATTCTCAACCATAGGATTGCGCCACCTAGGCCTAGATCCTCCAAAACTCTATAAAAGGAGCCACATTTCCCATTTGAGAGCTAATAGGTATTTTTAATAGGAATTCAAGCATTCAAGAAATCAAGCATCCAAGCATTCTAAAAGAAATCAAGCATCCATACTATCACCGTTTCATTTGCATTCCATCCATTAGTTTGCATAAGCTATTGTGCACTCATTTCATTCAATCTCCACACTTTGGCAGCATCTTGGGAGAATGCTTCATTTGGAAATCTGAGAGCTCAACATCTTCAAGAAATCAAAGCTAGGAGGAAAATGGAGACAAGTTTCATGGTAGGTGAAGGTAATTAAATTAGTTTCATCATTTCATAGTTACTTTGCATTCTTCATTGTGTTTGCATTAGATAGATTCATTGGCTTTAATAGTTAATTTATCATTTATAGTTGTTAGACATCTAATTTGCATACATTATGTTGAGCATGATTATGTCACACCCATTGCACCTCTAACTATCGAGCAGATGATGTTAGGAATAACAATCCACAATACAACTGAGAGGGGGGTGAATCAGTTGTTAGGAATGGGAACATTGAGAGGGGGGTGAATTAGTGTTCACTATATTTTAACTTTTCTCTTTAATCTTTATTCTAAACTTAAATGCTTAAGTATTAAAATAAACATTCACATAAACATGAAACATGAAACATGAAATCAACACATGACACCAATATGGTTATGGGGAAACCCAAATAGGTAAAAACCCCGGTGGGACTTGATACCCACTAATATTCTACACTAGTGTTTTGTGATCTTTGTTAGAAGATCCTTTACCCTATTAGGAGTAGCTTTACAATTCTTTAAGTACAGTAGACCTTGTTAAGGGTCAGACCCTATTAGGAGTCTTTTACATTGATCCATGTTAGGGGAGTGGACTCACTGTCCTAGAGCTCACTACTCAAATGGTGAAGGCTACAACCTTTTGATTTTAGATACACACTATATCTGTAGGTGAACTGTCACTGTGACACTACTTGTCAGATCAATTCCTTTAGTGCGCTAATGCTTTGACCTCTAGAAAATCTCTAATACATCTTATGTTGTCTTCACATATCTCTGCTCTTCTTATCACAACTCTCTTACAACTTCCATACTGAATACAATGAGTGCATCTTATATTTATATGCTCATGCACACAAAACAATTAGGGTGGCCCTATAACTAATTACAAACAATGCTTCCAAATGAATTGGCTTAAGTATGCTTAAAATTATACATATAAACAAGTCAAAAACCTAAATACAATGGGTGCATGGCCTTTACAACATTAAATTATAATCACAAACCAAAATGCTAAATGTTAGCTCCATGCTTTGTTCTCTACTGGCACACACTGGCTGTGCAACTTCAACTGACTGTAACTTTCACATCTTTGCATATCTACTTATGTGCTCATAGAATAAGCATAAGTATACTCTACCAGACTTTACTTCTAGGGTTCATACCATAATTCATCTGTATACATGTGCACTGATGCTCTAAGCTACAAGAACTCTGTATACTATCTAGTCTTCAACACTTAACTTAATTATGATCTTTACACTAAGTGTGTTGACTCCAAACTACTATATGACTTTGTTTCCATAATGAAAACACTATATCAAGTCATATAATTCAATATAGACAACTTCCCAACAATCTCCCCCTTTTTCATTGATGGCAACAAAGGAATATGGCCAAGTTGCTAACTGTCCCTTAACGCAAAATTTTTTTGTCTTCTATACATTTTTATACATAATCTTATATCTCCCTATACATATATATACTCCATATTCTATACACAAATCCCCCTTTGACATTAATGACAAAGGTGCATCAGAAAATTGTATCTACACATACTCACTGAGGGAAAACATCCAGATATGCAATCTTGAGTTTCTGGATCTCCTTCTTCCAAAAGGTTATTAGAGAGTTAACTATTTGGAGATGGGCACATAATGCATATTGAAGCTTCTCCATCTTCTCCAAGTCATTGATGGGACCATGATCATAAGTTACCATGGTGGCATCAATCTCCTTTATATTCTGATTGAGGATGTCTAAAGAGGGTGCAAGACCATTCCTCAACTGAGTCTATCTGGACCTTATCCTTTTTATCTCTTTTTCTTCCTTCTCAATCTTGTCTATATATCCTTGGTAGACATTGTTGCATATGTTCACATATGTGGATGTGTCTGTCACTAAATTCTTCACCTACTCAATCATTACTTATGCCTCTTTTATCTTCTTGAAATGATCATCAGTTAGCTTGTCTTGATCCATGCATGCTACAATGATCCTTCTTCTTTCATCAGAAAAATATTTCAAGGATGCTTGACCAGACTTAAGAGAATTCAAGTCTAGTGCAAAGTTTCTCATCAACTCATTTAGTCTCTTCTTTAAGTACTTCTCTTCTGCTACTATGGATGCAGATTCTTCTAGGCTAGAAAAAATGATTTTGAACTGTGAGAGGACTGAACTCACATCATCAACCAAATGTACTTTTAGCACTTTCTTATCCTCTAGCAGAAAACTATTCAAAACATTCACTGATTCTATTAGGAGAGTATTCCTCATAGCTTGTTTTTCTTTTTCCTTCTCCATAGCCAAGATGCTGAACTTAATCAGGTCTTCTTCTTTCCAGGAGTCCAAACTGATTGTGTCAGGTGTCAAACTTGACAACAATGCTAAGGAGGGAGTGATGAGAGTGATGTCCATCACTTCTAGTTTTACCTTTACAAGATCAACATAATTATCTTCTTCTTTCTTATTAGATACATCTTCTATGAGTACTTCTTGCTGAGTGGGAGGTGTATTGTTGCATAATATTTCAGCTCCTTCAATACTAAAAAATGCTTCCTCAAACTTTTCCAAATCCTTATCAGTAGCTACCATGGATATCTCCACATTATCTATGATAATAGTGTTTCCTTCATGTGATTCTGAGATGGGCGCAGACTTGTCTACCTTTGTTTGAGTTTTTGCTATGGGTGTTGAGTTCTGAGGACCTATCATTGGTACATTGAAGGTTTCTACTTCTTTAGGTGCATGAGTGATGGACGTAGTAGGTGGTTTTATGTGTTGTTCTAATAACACCTTTTCAAAGGCCTTCTGTATTTCCTTCGTTATCAGCTCATAGTCTTTGTTCATAATGTGAAGAGTTCTCATGTTTTTCCTTAAGTGCAGCTTCATCAAATTTAATATCAGTGCTTCTTGTTCTTTAGAACATACTGGAAGAGTATCTTGTAATACTTTTTCTATGATCCTTAGATCCTCTTCATTTTCTTGTCTCTTTAGGTATTCTAAAATATCCCATAATTTATCTAGAATAGAGGTTTTCAACTCAAGGACTATCTTCTTGAAATTGATCATATGTTTGACAATCATACTATGTATTTCTAATTTTTCAATCTCACTATATGTATCATAATAATTCCCTACTTGATCAATTATGCCCTCATCAATAATTCTTGTGCTCAAAACTTTAAGGCTTGGTCTGAATCCTACCTTAGGAGGTTCTTGAATGTTTTTATTTCTCCTTAGTGCTCATGAGGATGGATGACTAGTGCTAGCTTCTTTCTTCCTTTTGACTATAGGCTTATACTCTGGAGGAGTGGTAAGATCAATAGTATCTATGGGCGCAGAAGGAGTATTATCTTCTTTACCCTTCTGACTGTCATCTAATTCAATTTTCATCTTCTTCAAATTAGGATCTTCTTGTTCTTCTTTTGCTATTGCACCTTTCAATTATAAGGCAATCTTTTCATCCTTTGCTTTATCAAGGTATGCTTGAGACACACCATGTATTCTCAAGATATCAGAAGTGACCTTTGCAACCTTTCTTTTAGTTGCTACACTATTAAGTTTTTCATCAACTTCTCTGGTATTTTCCTCATAGGTTCCCCACCTAGGTTCATTAGGATCTTTGGGGGCTGACAGAAGTACCTGTGCATAAGTTTGAAGAACTTTTTCCTCTACCTCATACCCAAGTGGATGAATCCACTTAGTTCTAGGCTCAACAACTTCCATATGTGTAGTATCAGTCTCCACCATAAAGCATATTGTATCCTTATATTTCTCTATAATGCTTTCTGGAATCCTATACCTCATCTGCATCTTAGCTCTAAAGGTCTTCAATTCCAATGTGACATAGTCTCTTAGTGTGCTTTCTGTGGATACTTTGTTGGATATCTAAGGCATTGTTGGAATGGATTTGTCCAAATACAAATTTGAAACTCTTCCAACTATATGAAGGTACATATAGATGATTAGGGACCCAAATCTGAATATCTTTGTTTTGTCATGTTTGATAGCTTTGATGTTATCTATCAACTATGCATGCAAGATCTCACACAAGTTGAATTCTCCATCTTCCTTTACTAGTCTGATGGTAGCTAGAATAGTTCCTATAGACACACTATTCACCCTGTTGGTGTGATGAAATCTATAACCCATTATCATTGACATCAATTTGATGTATGCTTTCTCAATCAGCTCAATAGTCATGCTGTGCCTATCACTCCTTGACTTACATACTTGCTCTACCATTTTCCTGACATCCTTTCCCACTGGAAGGATGGCACCTGTCCTAGAAAGGCCTATCATCTCATGTATCAGATCACTTGTGATTCTTACTAGAACATCTCCAATCCAAAATAGATCATCATGGATTCTTCTCAATAAGATCTTTATCCATTCTATCTCATATAATTCATATGTCGTAGCATACTCAAAAATAGGGTGATCATTCCATTTGGTATATTCATCCATGAATGTTTTATCCTATTTCAACATGGTATCCATGTGCACCCTTAACCTATCTAGTCTAATAGGTTCTTTCTTACAGTAGATGTAAGCCCTTATGTCTTCCACATGCATGAAGCCCATAGGTGTGTGGGAGAAAGCTCCCTCTAAATCATCTAGGGTTGATTTAAATGGGTGCCTCTTGAAAAAATATCTTTTCTTCTTAGTGAAATCATAAACAATGGGAGTGGCCATGACTTGTTAATCACTTTCCAACTGAACTTTTAGATAATCTGACAGCTTCTGAATTAGCGCAACGAGCTAGGGTTTCTGCAACTGATCAAATGCACTACATACACTGATAGTTCAATCTCCAAATCTTCACAACAACTTCCAAGGCTCAATCTACTCTTCAATCTCTCTAAATTTGAATGAAATGAGTGAACAAACAACTTTATGTGTGCTTAAAGTGAGAAATTTGCCATTAATGCAAGTCGCATAAACTAGGTTGTTACTCCAAAATTTGCAACTCAAGCTCTTCTAACATTCAACATGTGCACTCTTGCATGAAGGTTCCTATACACTCTAAAAGCTTAAGTCCAAAGGAGCATACTCTGAGGATGAGTATACCAGCCACGCAGGGGTCTAGAACTAAATTAGCTCCCCCTATGACCCTGAGGGCCATTCATGCAGATGTAGAGGGTGTGTCCACTAGGGATGCATCCAATACATTCTCATCAGTTATGTCCTTATTTTTCTCTGACCAAATCATGCTCACATCATTTGATGCTTTCAAAAACTTGACTTCTCCTTCAGGATCCAAAACTGGTTCTTCGGTCTTTTTAGGACTTTCTTGACCTTGCATCCTTGATGTATAGAGCTTTGATAGATGTCCAGCCTTATTACAAGAGTGACAAATGAGTGGTTTATTATTCCTTGATGCATTGACATGAGTCACTATTCTGCACTATTTTGTTGTGTGACCATTATAGTTACATATCTGGCATGTAACATTTTGAGAACTTCTCACATTTGTTTGATTCTAATTCCTTTGATTATGTTGAATCCTATTCTTCTTACTAGTCTTGCAATTCATAGATTTATGACCAAATCTATTGCATGAATAACAGTAACCATTAAAAGGTCTTACCTCTATACAGTTCCTTACAATGTGTCCATGTTTTTTGCATGCAAAACAAGTGCATTCTACTTGCTTGCGCTCATTCTTAGGAGGACCACCATTGTCTTTGGTTTGATCTTCAGTCTTCTTAGTATCAGTAGAGTCTTTTTGTGTTTCCTTTCTTGCTCACATATTGTCAATTTGATTTTGTGCTTCATTTTATCCAATACAGCTAGTGTCTCCTTTGGCTCTTCTTGCATACAACTGAGATTCTACCAAATCAACACCGGTGTGTAATTTGTCAATATGATCCTTTTCCTTTTTCAATTCAGATTCCAAGCTTTATTTGCAATTCCTTAGATCCAAGATTTCCAAATTGGCTTTCCTCAATTCCTCATTGAGTTGAAGGTTCTCCTTGACTTGTTCATTGCAGACATCTTGATTGTTCATCAGTTTGTCATCAAATTCTTCAAGTTGAATTAATAAGGATGCATTTTCTTCACTCAACTTCTTGAACTTTTCTTCAAGATCACTGTTAGAGCATCCTTTCAAATCCTTTCTTAGTCTTTTGATAACTAATTGAGCATCACTAACTTTTTCTTTTAGTTCTTCAGTTTCTCTTTCTGAATTGTCTAGGTCTTCAAGAGCAGCTTCAAGATTCTTCTTCAGATGTTTCATTTCTTCTTTTTCCATGATCTCCTCAAGTGGTTAAACTTCTTTTCTAAGGGCCAGAGCTCTGATACCAATTGTTAGGAATGGGAACACTGAGAGGGGGGGTGAATCAGTGTTCACTATATTTTAACTTTTCTCTTTAATCTTTATTCTGAACTTAAATGCTTAAGTACTGAAATAAACATGAAACATGAAATCAACACATGACACCAACATGGTTATGAGGAAACCCAAATAGGTAAAAACCCCAATGGGACTTGATACCCACTAATATTTTGCACTATTGTTTTGTGATCCTTGTTAGAAGATCCTTTACCCTGTTAGGAGTAGCTTTACAATGCATTAAGTACAATAGACCTTGTTAAGGGTCGAACCCTGTTAGGAATCTTTTACAATGATCCCTATTAGGGGAGTGGAATCACTATCCTAGAGCTAACTACTCAAATGGTGAAGGCTACAACCTTTTGATTTCAAATACACACTATATCTGCAAGTGAACTATCACTATGACACTGCATGTTAGATTAGTTCCTTTGGTGCACTGATGCTTTGACCTCTAGAAAAGCTCTAATACATCTTATGTTGTCTTCACATATCTCTTCTCTGCTTATCACAACTCTCTTACAACTTCCATACCAAATACAATGGGTGCATCTTATATTTATACTCTCATACACACAAAATAATTAGGTTGACCCTATAACTAATTACAAACAACACTTCCAAATGAATTGGCTTAAGCATGCTTACAATTATACATATAAACATGTTAGAAACCTAAATACAATGGGTGCATGGCCTTTACAACATTAAATTATAATCACAAACCAAAATGCTAATTGTCAGCTCCATCCTCTGTTCTCTGCTAGCACACACTGGCTAGGCAACTTCAACTAACTGTAACTTTCACATCTTTGCATATCTACTTATGCACTCATAGACTAAGCATAAGTATACTCTAACAAACTTAACTTCCAAGTTGCATACCATAATTCATCCGTACACACATGGGCTGATGCTCTGAGCTACTGGAACTCTATATACTATCCAGTCTTCAACACTTAACTGAATTCTGATCTTTACACTAAGTGCGCTGACTCCAAACTACTATATGAATTTGTTTCAATAATGAGAACACTATATCAAGTCATATACTTCAGTATAGACAACTTTCCAACATCATTTGTTTAATAAAATATTAAACTTTAAACTTTAATCTCAACAATATTAGAAATAATGAACACAATGAATGCCAAGACAATAACACAATATTTTGGTCTCAAGGAAACCTTGTTAAAGGTAAAAACCCTAGTGAGAATTAGCACCCACAAATGATGTACTAAGAGTATAGTAAACCTTGTTACAAGATATAGCCCTATTAGGAGCTGATTGAAACATTACAGTATATATTACTTGTTAGAGGACAAACCCTGTTAGAAGTCAAGAACAATAAAGGGCTCTGTTAGTGCTCAAATCTGTAGATTATGAAATACTCATATAATCCCAATGGACATAATCTAGCAAAATGCAAACACTAAGGTATTAAGGTTAGAAAACCTTCTTCACTTCAAATATGAATACTCAGGTGGGTGTACCTATATCAATTCACTGTTTGATTAAGCTCTAAATTGTGAACTAGCTCCTTCACTACTCTATCCTTGCTTTCTAACTCATCTTAATAGGATGAGAGAACTTTGAGTATGGCCCAAATTATCCTGATACATAATATTATGATAGAAATCATGAAAGAAGCAACATGAAACAATGGTTTAAGGATATTCATCCTTCTTTTTAGAGTTGAATTCAAGGAAGGCTAACCTCATTCAGTGCTTCTACAAACCATTACAAAACACATCTATGAACTTGTCATAGAATTATTCAGATTATGATTGTACAAGTAAAGTAAAATGAAATAGTTATTTATATTTTGGGTGGCAAATAAGTGTAAATGGATCCTAAACCAGCGCCTTATCCATTGGGAGTCAGAGTCAAATCCTACATCCACATATATCTATCAAAACAAGTATACTAAAACTCAAATGACATGCCTAACACCCCATCCTTTTAATTCCTACCACTATCATCAAATTCATACATGGATATTTTAATTCATAGAGATCTCCCTTAAGATTTTACTCTTTCCTTGAAAGAAACTTAAGCTTAACCCCTATATTCACCTTGTGAATAATGTATTTAAAAAAGCCTTGCAGTTTAAACACAAGAAAAACTAAAACATTCCATAGATAAAGACAACAAAAAAGTAGTAACAAAGCTCCAATATTTTGTATTAATGGTCAAAATGTTTTGTACAATATCTTCTTAATTAGAAAATAAGTTTTGTATTCAGAACGCTTCTTTTACAGATTATTTTCTACCACCTCTTGCAAATGAGAAAAACTTCCTATATATACTAATAAGCCATCTTGGAATCCTTGGAAGGATGCAACAAGCTTTAGATGGCTATTAAAAGATCTTGCACTAAAAACAAGATTACAAACTGACAAAATTTGATTGCTACAACAGATTAAAAATATCTATTTCCAACAATCTTGCAGGTGGCACCTTTGTCTAAGGATATTTCAAAGTAGTTGCTAAATTTATTGCATGAATGATGACCACCATTACAAGCTAACCTACATCATCCTTTTTTTGTACATGCCCTCCCTCGAACTCTGGATCAGGTGCCAAGTGCATTCTATTCTTCTTCTTCCTCTATAAGTTGGACAACTGGCTTCTTCTTCTTCTTTATTGTTCACTTCTCCCAAGCTACCACATCAACATCAGATGGCCAGTTGTAGTTCTGCAGCACTTGAAGTGATTTGATCTACTACTCCCATGTAGAATCAGTTATATATTTGGCTTCAACCACAAACTATATGCAATCATTTTCAATCTTGAAAAGACTATCAATGATATTATTACATCTATCTAGGTCTAAAGCATTATCATCCTTTAGGAAGGCATCCTATTTAATCACAAGCTAATCCATTGACAAATTCCATTCTTCCAACTTAACCACATTTCCATTGTCATCATAAATCAGAGGCAAATATTTGCTATAATCTTTATCAAACATGGCCAGCTTGGCCTTTATTTGGTTTGACTTTCCTTTGAAAAACTTTGAGCCAGCACTTATTAAGCCAATCTTCTCAGAAACCTCACTTACTACTTTAGGAACATCTACCCTATATTCTTTCAAATCATCAAGTTTGTCAAATAATATACTCCTTCTTGACCATGTACTAAAAAGTGGCTCCAAGGTGATTAAATGCTCATTCACCATTTCATTAGTCTGATGGAATAAGCTGAATGATTTATGGACTGATTCCATTCTATCCTTTATCTTACCCTACCTATATTGCACAATTCTTACTATAGTATCCAGGGATGCATCTATTCTTATCTTTTCCAAATCCTCAGTAGGTCTTTCAGGCACTTCCACATCTATCTGAACAGGGGCCTCAATTTTCATAGGAGGAGGAACTACCTTTGAGGCTTCTTCAAGCTTAAATTTTACTTCTACCAACTCATCCTCTAATTGTTTGACCTTCATCATTATCAAGTCTCTATCCTTGGCCACCAGGTTTGCGCTTTCAAACAACTTTGAATACCTTTCAGACAATTGAACTGTCTTTGCTTCATTCAGGCTAGCCCAATGAGTTACTACCTTGGAGACTTCAAGGTCAGTTGTATTTTTCACAGTCCATCTGATCTTATTCCTTTCCATCTTATCCTCTATACTTAATAGAGATGGATTTTGGGTCCTAGGGGCCATAGACCACATTGCAATAGCTTGAGATTTAGGGTCATAGCCACTTCCTCTTATCATGTCACCAATGTGAACCTCATATGAAAGGATACCCTATGGTTGTTTCCTTATTTTATCTATGATGAATGTAGAAGTCAGATCCCACCTTGGAGTTAATAGCATTCAACTTGGCTTAACTAATTGTCTAGCTTCATCTGCAGTTATAGGATCTAGGCTAGGATCATAAGAAGCTAAAGCTCTCAATGTTTCTGCACTTGGCTACACACCTTAAGGCATAGCCTTCTTCACCTCTTGTTGCTTGTTCCAAATAAGAAAACTCTTGAATTCATCAGTTTTAATAATTTGGTCATCACTCAAAAATTTCTCCTGATAAACTTCTCTAATATCCTTTTCTAACCACAAGGACTGTTACTTATATGTTTCATTAGTGGCCACCTTCTTGCCTGCTCTTTTTTTTTTCTCAATTGGTGATGGTAATCCCTATCACCTGGCACTAGAGCAGATGCACTATCAATTATTCTCTTTTGTTTTCCTTTCCCTGAAGGCTCTCCTTCCTCAAGCCTCTGCTTCTTCAAAGGTGGCTCTTGGACATTCTCTATCTCTGGCTGGTCATCAATAGGCTCAACAATTTATACATCCCCAACTTGTGGTGGGCTATTTCCTTCCGGGGACTCATTAGAAGACTCCTCTTGATTATAATATGAATAATCCTTCCTTTTCTTTGGCTGCTTCTGGTCAATCAATTTCTCCAACTGATTTGATAGAGTGTCATGCATCTCTATCATCTTGTCAATTCTTTTTAGATAAGGAAGGTCAGGGAAGAAACCCTCAAAAGGAAGCTGGGCTGCTGTCACTTGTTTTGATAAATCTATCAAATCAAAGTACCTATTCCATCTTCTTTTAACCTCATCATTCTCTATAATATTTCTGATTACATCTTCCTCATCTAAACCTTCATGTTCCTTAATCACACCAATGTTTGGAATATAGACCATCCTGGCAATTTTGATATAGTCCTCAGGATCTATATGTCTACAAGCACTAGTAACCATCTTGAATTGATTTAACCATGAAACTCTTGGAGGCACAAATTTTGGTAATAGATGTCAGGGTTGGAGGCAACCGTAGACTCTCAAAATTGTAGAATTCTCCCCTAAGTAAAAATCACCCCAATTATGGTCTCCCTCCCACTTATCCACAAACTGCAATGGTCTTAGGAGCCTAAGGACCCTTGGGGATAGCCTTGTGACATTGATGCCTAACATCTTTATAATTGGAAAGACAATGAAATTCTCAAAAACACAAAAATCCCCTTCATTGGAAGTAGAATTCCATAACCTCACCCATAATTGCACTGGATTATACTAGCCTTTGAAGTTAAACCTTGGTTTCAGCATGTTCCAATCAAAGCTATTGATGTTGAAGAACAAAATTAAGTGCATTAACAATGAATAATGCATGAACTTAATTGGACTCTTACTTTCTTTGACAAAAATCAAACCGTCATGCATTCTATCAACTATATATTGAATGCATTCATATTTAATATTTACCAAGGAATTCTAAATGTCCAAGATTATCATCAACAAATCAGCTGGCAAGAACTCTGCATCTCCTTCAATTCCCAAAACCCTACACAAAACATAACTAGTCTGCCTCATATAATGCTAGAGGGATTTAAATTGGTAAGGGGCATTCATATGAGAAGGGAGGGGAGCTATATATTTATCCTATTTTGGGATGTGCTTCATCATTTGGTCCTTTATTGTCCCTATGTTATTCTTGTACCTCTCCCTTTCTTTGCTCAGGTCAATTTTGGTGGAGGAAGATGCATAGAAATTGAAAGCTTTCATGAATGAACCCCTATCAAGAGTAACCAAAGGTGACTGGTCCTCTTTTCTAATTGTTTTAGAAATAGGGTCATAATGCCTAGCTAGTGCAACAATTAGATCCACATCTAAAAATACATCAGGAACAACTAAGTTTCCCAAACCCAAAGCCGAACCATTACACAGAGGAACATGCCTATCTCTATTTCCATAAAAGAAGTTGAAAATAGTATAACCTATACTATTTGGTATGATAGGATCCCTGCAGAGCCCTAGCACATCTTCAAAAACATCATCGGGAGCTCTTTTGTTCTAACTGGATCCCGACAGCAATTTCATAAATTCATCTGAATAGTTAGGCTTACCTTTGTCTTCACCACTTTTAGACTTGGCTTCACTGCTGGAAGATGCCATGCTCTTCTCAAGTTTACTCATCTTGCTAAAGAATTACCTTCAACTTTTGCAAATTGGATTTACTTGGTGCTCAAAAATTTCTTCAGAAAGACACAATTCTCTTCGACTGATTTTGGACACAGGAAACTATGAGCTTAGCTTATTTATCGATACGGATCAAAAGTGTACATCTACCAGAATCCTTGCAAATCAATTCTTAATTGCTCCCACATTCAATTTCACATATCAACAATTTTCAAATTAGAGCTAACCGATGCAAAGGTGTTGACAGATAGATTTAAAAACTCAAAAACAAGGTAAAAAGGGAATGATTAGTACTTTGTACTTTAAAATCCTATTTACATCATGAAATCCTTCTTTAAAACTGATTGGATGGATTATTAGTTTACTTTCCAGCTTGACACTATACTTTATCCATGTAGGCAATGGTCTTTTTCTTTTCTTTTATTACCTTTTCCAACTGAGCCCATTCAGTGAATCAACGACTGAAAGCCTCTCATGATTGCTTAATACAATGTTAACCCTAGCTCATAGTTAGAGAACTAGTGGCCAAAGCCTTCATGGGTTCTTACAATGCAATTCTTAACTCTTCATCCACTTAGCAAATCAGTGACTGAAGTGACTACCTTCGAGCACTTGACTGCAGTTATCATTTGGAGAACTAGCGAATAAGGCCATCTCCCATTCTCTTAATGTCCTGACTAATTGTCAATCTTCTTGGAGATTTGGTGAACAAAGGGTTCACACATTCTCTTAATGAAACACTTAACTACCTGATTATTTAGAGAACTAGCAAAGCCTTTACTCTTTGAATTGTTGAATCTTTTCTTAACTGTCACCTTCTCTCTGAGACTTAGCGACTGAATGCTTCGCTCATTTGCTAGATGTTAGTGCTAACTGCCCAGATACTTGGCAACTTGGTGAATGGCTTATCTCTGAATTGCGGAATCATGTAGCTTTGACCGCCAACATCACATGACTTGGTGAATGTGGTTAGTTGACCATCTCACTAAAACATATGATCTTTAATCATTTGATTATGAAACTTAACAAACAAAGGGTTCACTGAATCTTGCAATACTTCAAACATTGAATATTTCATTACGCGATTAACCGACTAAAGACTTAAAAATTTACTAATCCTTTGATTCATCCATTCGCCAAATACTTCTAGTGTTCACCTTTCTTTTTTGAGAACATGTGACCACATGATTCACTAAATCACTAGATCAATTAGCACATCACTAACTTACTCCAAGAATAAGCATACACAAGAACTCTTACCTTCGCTAAAGTTATTTGGTCAAACTGTTAGAACCGCTAGAACATTTGGAGACTCCTATTACAAGTACTTAGTCACTTATTCACTACGTCAAACATGTAGGACCCAAAAGATACTTGAGATTAAAATAGAGCTATTGATGTTGACACCAATCCACAATATTTGCCAGTTCTCCATTTGATATAACCCTTGACCGCTAGATTTAGAGAATGAGTGAATACTGCTTTCGCTAGGTCACTGAGTGTTAACACATGACTGCCAAGGACTAAGTGAACTAGAGATAGCCTTTGTTCGCTAGTTCTCACAAAGGGTAAAATAACAGCCAAAACATTTGGAGACTCAGTGACAAGGAAAAACATATAAGAAGGTTCAAACACATTCACCAATTTGCTGAATGGTTGAGGTATCCACCAGGAGACTTAGAGACCACATGACTAAAATGACACTTAGCATAAGATTGACTTGTTCACTGATTCACTGAATACTAAATGAGACATGTTATGAGATTTTGTGATTCAGTGAACACTTGGGATAAATAAGCACGTGCATGATTAATCCGCTTAAGTGACTAAAAGGTAACAATGAAATAGAAGAATTAGGGCTAACATGAGGGTTTTTTCATGAATTTGACATTTTTCAAAAACAAATCCTAGGGTAAGGATTTTGAACTTGGTTATGACAATTTTTTATGAATTTTCCAAACCCTAGACTAAGCAAAACACCTATAAGGAGATTTAACCCAAAATCTAGACACACACCTCAGAAAATTAAGAATATACCCAATAGTGGCTCTATCTGATGATGCTTGATTGCAAGATCATAGCAAGAATTTATGAATCTCTGGGAGGCAGACCAAAAAACCTTAACCTAAAATAAGAAACAAACACACAATAGAAGTAAACACACCTATACATATATACAAGCCTACTATGCATGGAAAAAGAATTAACTAAAGAAAAATTTAAGGAACTATCCATGCACTGGCAATTCCTGCTCTTCACCATCCAAATTTTTTAGAAAACATGAGTCCTTACCATGGGTTTGATGAACAATATAAGGTCCCATCCATAAAGACTCAATTTTTTTGTGCTTCCCTTTATCTTCAGCCCTGGCATTCCATTGGAGAACCATATCACCAGGCTGGAATTTTCTCACAGTTGCTCTCTTATCAAAAAGATATTTCATTTTTTGATACAACTTCACATTTTCTCTTTGTCCTTCCCTCCTAATCTCATCTAATTCAATCAGCTGAACCATTCGGTCTTGCATTTGTATGTGACTGAATGTGACCTCTAAATCAAGCACAACACAACATGGTCATTATTCACTTGATAGAATTCAGGAGAGAGTATGAAGAACTCAATCCAAATTCCATGGTGAGGTGACCTATTGCCTCCTATGTGAATGAGGTGTTTGAATACTCTTAGAATGAGAGCCAACAGTCAGGAGACCAATTCAACAATGGAGGATTTCCAAGAAGCAATAAAGATGAGCAAGAATGCAATTAAGCTAAGATGAAGTGCAATTTAATCTAAGAATGAGGATGCAATTAATCTAAGAGCTTGAAAATAAAAATGAGATGCAACTTAATATAAGAACTTGAAACAAATATGATATTAAACTAAGAACAAATAAGCAAATTTAGTCTAAAATGTGATGCAAAGATTATACTAATAATGAGATATTAATCTAATAAATGCAATAAAAAGTTTTGAAAACAATGAATCAAATGAGACTAAAAAATGCCTATAGTGTAGATGCTCTCAAAAATTTCCCTCCTAATGAAGAAAAAGAGCACAAATAAATAGAAGAGCCAAGAGGAGGAGGAAGAGTTTCTTGATTCGAAACTCCTGACCCTTCATATTCCTTTTTGGGACAAATAAGCATGAATTACTTTATTAAAAGAATGGAAAATGCCACATGAGGACCTTTCAAATATCTCAAATTATTAATTCAAGAAAAGGTGTCCATTCAAATAACAAGCAATTAATTAATTCCTTTTTATGTGTATTAGCCAAAGGGAGGGGTTTGATTTAATTTAATTTAAAGCACATAGGACTTTACAATTAAATTAATGTATCATAGAGATAATTTAGCTAATAAAGTCAAAGAGACTTAGGAATTAATTTTAGTGTTTGATTATTGCAAATTAGGGTTTTTACAACTGACATCAAGTCAAGTAGAGCCAAGTAGGAGAGAAAATTTCCTAGTGAGATAGGACTTTGATGACATAGAAAATTGAAGAAATGCACCAAAATTGATTGAAATGATTAGGTGCCAATTTTGGGGTATTACATTTGCCCCTCTTTGAATTGATGTGCAAACAATGCGTTGATTTAAAGAATAGTCTGAAGTGACAGATGACAAGAATTTTCGTAGTCCAAGTTAGATTGCAAAGACAACGGTCTTAGAAGAGAACCAGAATCGGGGTTAGATTTCCCCAATACCAATTGACAAAGATGCAAATTTAGGACTATCTCCAAATCAAGGTTAGATTGCCCCAATACGAAGCGTAGTCCTCTGAGACCTGGGTTAGATTGCCTAGATAATGGTCTTAAAGAGATTTTGAGAGCCATCTCCAAAATGAAGCTTGACTCCTAGGGATTAGGGTTAGATTTCCCCAATACCTAAAAGATAGATGATGAGATAAGAAGATGTGAGACATTGAGATGCCCCAAGCAATGAAAATTGAGGATTCAGATCAGACTGATTCAAGAATTGATTTGACAAGATTCGATGATACAATCATCCTACCCCCTCAAGAGCAAAATCGAAAGATGACACGTTCGAAGATGATTGATAGAAAGAGGTTGCAGATAAAGATAAGATCGAAGATCCAGAAGAATAAAGTAGATTAGAAGCATTTTGAAGCAATCCAAAGGTCTTGCTGATCAAATTTGACTAGGTTGACCATGGTTGCCTAAATTTGACTTGAGTTGACTTTGATGAAAAGAGAAAAGATCTCAAGAACATGATGCAAAGATGAGGATCTGGCAGGAAGATGACACCAAAAGGCTGACTGCACAAGCATTTGATCCAAAAGGAGTCCAATATTTAAAATGTGATTTTGAGCCACTTAGAGATGTCAGATTTTGATTTTGATCCTGAAAAAGGATGCAGCCAAGATGAGACTAGGAAAAAAGATGAGAACCTTTGATGAGCAGATCCAGAAGAAAGCAATCAAGAGAGCAACAAGAAAGCACTCGAAATGCAAGCCTAGAATGAAAGATGCAAGTCTAAATGTAGGCCTAGGATGAACAAATGCAATCCTCTGGACTTGGCTGTTGGACTCATCGTATTTATCATCATTGAGTTCGTTTAAGCATGGGACAATCGCAAGATGCCATAAAATTCTCCCCAACATGAGAATATGAATATGACATAAGTCTTAAATTTATTGGAATGAGGTGTAAGCATTAAGGCACAAGAAGCGAGAATGACCTGAACATCTATTCCTTTTGATCTAGCAAGTTAACATAAGCATTAGAGCATAGATGCTAGAATGACTTGAATGTTGCTTCTGAAAAACACACCAAACACATAGGAGTTCCTTCTTTTGCTAAAGATTTCTTGTAGTGACCCTTACATTCACTTAACAGGACAAGCATTTTACAATTTCAAACGTAGCAGAAAGAAGTCACTCAAAAGACAAGGAGAAGAACCAACCTCACCAAAGTGTTCATATAAAAGGAGTCAAGGTATGCATGGCCATCCAATATGAGATGGAGGCTCTTATAGATGGACACCCCTCTTATATAAATTCTTTGGATCATTGGAACTAAACCAACAAATAGAAAGCAAAAAACCAAAGCAAACAAACAAGCACTCAAAGAAAATAAAGCTCAACATGCCTCAAAGGAACACACATTTAGTTTTAGTTTTAGTTTAAGTTCTTGTTCAAGTGGATTGAAGTCAATTTGAAAAGATAATGTTCAAAGTCTCAACGAGATAGCGACAGTAGGAAGACACAGTGAGAATCACTGGTGACCATCACAAGAGACAAAGTCTCAAGAAGAGATCGGGAAGCTAACGAAGTATTGGTAGGCAAACATAGTGAGAACCACTGGTGACCGATATGAGAGAGATCCTCAAAGCAAGAAATCTCATAGATATTAGTGAAACATCAGCAGGCAGACACAGTGAGAACCACTGGTGACTGATGTAAGGGAGAAATCTTGAAGAAGAGAGATCGAATGAAAGCTAGGTATCAGTAGGCAAGCACAGTGGGAACCACTAGTGACTGATACATAAGAGACTCTCAAGGAGAGAAATCTCAAAAGTAGCTAGGCATCAGCAGGCAAACACAGTGAGAACCACTAGTGACCGATGCTCAAAAAGAGTTTTTGAAAGTGATAGGACAATGCCCCCTAGACCAGGTAGGTGCCCCCAAGTGTGAACCAGTTCCAATCTATGAAGAGTCGAGCAAAATTTCAAAGACACTAAAAGCAAGGCATGAGCTAGCAAACTAAAGCGAGAAACAAACTAAAGCAGCGAAGCAGGAAAACAAACTAAAGCAGGAAAGGAAGGAAACTAAAGCAGGAAACTAAGAGCCAAGCGATGCTGAGATGAGATGCAGCTTCAGAAAACAAGAGGTACCTGTTTACCAGGTTTTCACCATCTTGGTAGAGATTCTATTTTTGCTACCATGACGCCTGTTTACCAGGTTTTCATCAATGGCACATTTTTTTATTTTTCAATTTTTTTGTAATTCTCTTTTTTTGATTTTTTTAGTATTTTTTTTAATATTTCATTTTTTTTGTATTTTTGAAATTTTCTATTTTTTTTGTATTTTTTCAAATTTTCATTTTTTTGAGTATTATCAAGGTGCCTGTTTACTAGGTTTTCACCAGGATAATAGATACATCAAAGCGCCTGTTTGCCAAGTTTTCACTAAGATGATCATTTTTTCAGGACATTTTGCAATTTTTAGGATTTTTTGCAATATATCAATTTTTAGGATTTTTTCAGGATCAATAAGTATGTACATGAGCACATAGAGAATGTCAACTGTAGAACTTCTTCAAATGAAGAGTGTTGATGGGCTCTTTGAGTTTCTCTCCTTCAATAGGAATCTCTGAGAACGCAGTATTTGTAGTAGTAGTCAGCAGAATCAAAACCATATGTTGTAGCAGTAATAGGAGAGCCAACCAGTAGTGTCCAATAGTTAAGAGATCCATAGTCAATGAAAGATCACTTAAGTGAGACCCACAAACATCCTTGTGGACACATCTTAACTCTTTATTAGATTTCCCACGCTCTAAACGCTTAGGGAGAGTACATTCTAGATTTCTCTTAGTCATGTCATTAGCAATGAGGAGATGCTGATATGCACTTTGGGACAAGGCAAAATGGAGTGAAGAGGGTAAAGTATGAGAGGCAAAGGCAATGGAATGGAGGGAAGCATGAGAATTTTGGAAGCTCGAATGGAAACTTTGATTTTCCTTTTTTTGGAATCCACATAGCTTTTGAACTTTTTCTTCTTTACTTTGAGGTGCTTTTGATGACAATGCCTGTAAGATGGATTTCAAGATCCATTTTTTATTTATTTTCTAGCTTTTGATTGTCTTCTTGTCTTTGAGGACCTTTGTGGTCTTTTCAACACCTCTACTGCTTTTTTCTTTCTTCGGAGTCACATGTCAATTAGATGGGACATGGTGACCTTGAGATATAAGTGGATTCTTATTATTTTTTCTTTTATGTTGTGCATCCAAGTTACTTCCAAAAGACTCAGGAATGATGGATGAAAGAGGCTTATATGACTGGTTTAGGTGGAGAGGTGGAGATGGAAGTGGATGGGCCACTTTTCTAGGAGATGAAGAGGGAAGAGAAATTGATGGGATGGGCTCAAGTGCAAATATATCAATATCATCCTCATCATTCATGAATGCATCAAGTAGATCAAGAAAGTAATCTTCCATAGAGCATTGTCGATTGTGAGTCATCTTAGAAGAGTCAAATAAGTTTGGAGGAATATTATGTGAGCCTAACCAAGATGGTCGATTCCAAGAGTCAGGTCCCCTTTCAGGTGGTAAGAGCACACAAGTAGGAACCAATTCTATTATGGATATACTAGGATTCCATGAGATTGTAACAAGATGGGATCTCAGATACCCATGATTTTTTGGAATAGTAGAAGTATAACTTGGAGCAGATGGCCTAGGATCCATGGGAATGATCTCCACAGGAGGGTGGAAAGGATCATCATCAATAGCTTGATCTAGAGGATCATAACTTTCTCCTCTTTCTGAGTTGTTAAGACTAGCATATAGGTGCATAGCATCAACTGGTATTTCTATAGTAGCATCTAATATAGAGTCCCATTCAGCTAGAGACATAGTCGGAGGTAGACTTTCTTCATTGTTGTCATCTAACATAGGAAGTGTTTCTTTAATAATAGGATCTTGTTCAGTAGTAGAAGCAGCAGAGTAATCTAGAATAGGCATACCTTGAGGAATACCCAAGAGGAGGGAAGCATCCAATAGTTGCTCCCAATCAATATATGTGCCATTGGAGTTGGCAGTAGTAGGAGTCTATTCAATAGCAGAAGTGGTGGAACAATCTAGAATAGGCATACCTTGAGGCATACCCAAGAGGAGGGAAGCATCCAATAGTTGCTCCCAATCAGTATGTGTGTCATTAGAGGAAATGACATATTCAGTAGTAGCTGTAGTAGTAGAAATTTGTTCAGTAGAGTGTATAAAATCCTCCTGGTGAGGACCAAAATCATGTTCTTGAAGCACTTGAGAAGGTAGATAAGACTCTTTCTGGTAGTCTGAATCAAAATTTTGATCATTCAAAGGTCTTTCATATGTCATAGGCTGAATCTGTGTTTCTTCATGTGAGTGCAAGCTACAGCTAGGTTGGTCAAGCTCATAGCTCTGATAGCTAATACCAAATCCATCTTCAGAAGGTTCCTAATAGGAATGTGGAGATGGAGGGAGAGTTGTCAATGACAAGACGGACTCAATCTGATATTCCCCCATGCCAATATCTTTGATCTTCAGGGTCTTTTCTATTTATTTTAGCTTGGCATCATAGAACTCAGTGGATTATCTATTGGTAGGAACAAAACTATCTATCGCTTGGGTAAGCATCTTAGTAGAGCAAGTATTTAGGCTAGCACTATTGTCAATGAGGATGAGGGGGATACTCTTGGGGCCTATCATAACTTCAGTGTGTAGGAGAGCATTATGCAGGTGGCTCAGTAAGTGATCATCTTCTTTAGAGAAGGATAAATAATGAGGTGAAGTCAAGTGAGCCACCATAGATTGAAAATGGTCGAGATTGAGATCTTTGGGGACATTTGCCTCAATGAGGGATTTATCCATAGATATTTTTGGTCTGGATGTCAAAGGTTTGGGACCTTTGAGAACAATATTCACATGAGATCAAATGATAGCATCCGCACAAGATGGAGATGGTGTGGGGTTACAAGAGGGAGGTGCAAGGCCTTGCAAGACAAAGGGAGTTTTGGGTTTAGGAGTATCCTCACTCCCTGGAGCAATGATCATGTCGCAGTGAGAGATCCAAGGTTTGTTTCTAGCAAATCTAGAAGGTGGTTGAGCTTTTTTCATAGCCTTCTTAGTGGCTTTGATCATTTGTATGTTAGAGCTAAGATTGAAAAGCAACTTTGAGGGTTTTGACATCATATTATCAACAACACCGTCATTCATAATATCTATGTTTTTGTTGACAATCTTATCCTTATCCTTATCCAAGGGAGAAGGTCCTTGCTTGTTGTCTTTGTTCAAAGTCAATTCTCCCTTCTTGACCATAAACATTTCTATCCTCACAGCCCACCTAATCATATTGTCAAAAGTGAGGGGACTTTGTAATTGCACTTGGTATCCAAAATTTGGGACAAGATTGTCCAAGAAGATATCAAGCTTTTCAGACTCGGGCAATTCATGTAGATACTTCATGCATAGTTGTCTCCATCTCTGGAGAAATGTTAAGAGAGGCTCCCCTTATCATTGTTTCAAATTACAAAGGTCCTAGATGTTGACTGAATATTGAATATTGTGGGATTGACCATAACTCTTGTCATTTTGAGACTAACTATGACCTTGGTCATTTGGAGATTGACCATAACTCTTATCATTTTGAGACTGACTATGACCATGACTATCGCTGAATTTACCTCCCCCTAGGAAGTGGAATGGATCTCCCATCTTGAAAATAGGATCAAAAGAGTCAATAGGTTTGAGAGGATCGATTCTAGAAAGTGACCCTTCAGAGTCTTGTTGGTCTTCAAACAATGGGTTATAATATTCTTGAAATAATAGGTTAGACTGTATCTGAAACAATGGATTGTAATACTCTTGGAATGAGGAGGAATGTGAGGATCTCTCACAAAGTTCAGATTTCATAATAGATTCAGAATGACCTATGTCTTGATTACGAGGTTTACTTCAATCTTGATCAGTATTATGAATGGGATAAGTCTTGCCACTTTGAGTCGTGACAGTCGTAGATGAAGATGTAATGAGAAAAGATTCAGGATAAAGCTAGACTCTATCTCTAAGATAACAAAAAGGAGATAAATGGCTAGAATAGCCAAGATGCAAGATGAACCTAGTATGAATTGTCAAAAAAGGAGTGGCTAGAATAGCCGAGATAAGACAATCACAATGCAAGGTACAAGAGCACAATGAGATAAGGTAGACTAATGAGAGACAATATGAGTCAAAACAAAGATCGATCGATTCCTAACTCAAGACAACTAGTTTTTGACAGTGAACGATAGGAAAATAGAAAAATAGATCATGGACAAAAAGGAAGATCAGATTTATGTCATTGATCAAGCACATAAGACAACAATCAAGGAGTTCAAGAAAACAGTCTTCAAGCAATGGGCAAGGGACAAGGCAACCTTGCGCATGAACAAGAATAGCAACTTAGTATTTCTACTCCCTAAGGACTCTACTTGTGTATGTTCTTGAGACTGTTTTAGCAGGCACTTAAAACACAACAACATCCTAGCAAGTTGTCTACAAGGATATACATGGATTTTCTAAAGGGAGTCCTTGATATACGCAAGGTACGTGAGGCACAAATCTGTAGATGAGAAGAATTTGAAATCACATAGCTGGGGGGAGATGGTAACCCAAATCTCCTCCTTCACTTCTCAAAGGTATAAAGTTCTTTGAGGCTTAGCTAAGAGTGAAATCTAACTCATTCTCAAGAGAGGTGTCTTTGGATTCACCTCCCGATATTTATACTCTGTCGGAACATGGGAGTTAAGGTCATCCATTGAGGTGATGAAATCCCCAAGAAGGCCTTCTAGAAATGAAAAAGTAAGTAATTCTCTATCAAAATTATTTAAAGCACTAAAGGCAGAACACTTAACTCTTCAAGTAAATGTGAAGTGAGTCCAAAAGTGGAACATTTAACTCTTCAAGTGAATGTGAAGTGAGTCCACAAGGTGGAACATTTAACTCCACACATAAACTCAAAGTGAGTCCAAAAGTGGAAGATTTAACTCCTCACACAAACTCAAAGTGAGTCCACCCCTTAGAAAACTAATGAGATCAATAAAGCCTAAAAAGGGAGAAACTTTGTGGAACATTTAACGCTCTTTTCAAGTAGACCCCTCCCCTATGTATGAACGTTGATCTTGCATCCAAAGGGCGGTAATGAGGGGAGATTAGAAATAAGCGAGTCCAACAACCCAATTTAGCTAACAAGATCAATCAAAATTACTCTAAGATTGCTTATCAATACTACTCACAAGTGCAAAAGGGTTTGAACCATGAAATATTTAACTTTCCAAGTAAACATGAAGTGAGTCCACAAAGTGGTGCATTTAACTCTTCATGTAAACAAGGAATGAATCCATGCCCTAAATTATGCAATGAGATTTTTGATATTGGAACCAAGATTTACTTAAGGTTTAAACACAAGCATTCACTTACATAAACTTGTATGAAAGAAAATCTATGTTCATTCATTTCCCATTAAGAGCATCAATTAAAATGTGTTCTATGAAAGCATGTAAACACTCAAGCCAAACACATGAGAGGTTCAATTTTAATCCCAAAGTCCAAATGTTATAGAGATTTTAAGAACTCACCTTAGGTCCAAAGATCTGCAATCTAGCATTTAGCACACATCCAAAAGTACAAAATCAAGACAAATCAATGACAAACCATAAGATATGTAACATTGTTGTCTTCAAGACAGTCTTTAAAGATTGATTTATTTGACCCATAAAATCACAATATTAAAATTTCTAGAAAGAATGAATTTTTTAGCCAACATCAATAACTACCCTTTCCCAAAATTATAAGGTCTTATGATTCAATTTGGTTCCTCAACCAATAACTTTTTCAGACTGCAATTTTTCTGTCATAAATCAAATTTAAAACACCAAACCCTGCCTAGGGAATCATATATCTTTCTCAAAAAGAATCCAAATGAAACCAAACCAATTTCAAAGTAACTATTAATAAATCTCATTTCCAAATATCTAAGCCATTTATTTTTTCCATTCATAAATCATTTTCTAAGCAAATCATTGCCTACAACTCCAATGTAGATTGTTAAAAACTAGTTTTTACTCAAATGCCCATAACTTTCACAAATCTGCATTAAAATGAATCAAACTAAAAGGAAATGAAAGATAATTCATGTATCTTTCCAATAAATATTATTATACATCTTTATTCTTCATAATTTGTCCGTACTAGATGTTTCAATCTGACTGTATTCAGAGAATCTCAAATCTGTGAATACCCACTTTCACCAAAATGATCATAACTTATTCATTTCTTTATAAAAATGAACCAAAAAAAAAGCATGAGAAAGAGGATTCATAATTATATCCATCCATTACTATATTAAAAGGTTTTCAAGCTGTACATGACCGTACAAGGCCTAGAACCAACACTAAAATTGAAAAACTAATCAAGAATGAGGCCAAAAATTGATCTTTTCTACCCCACGGTGGGTGCCAAAATGTATGTGACTGAATGTGACCTCTAAATCAGGCACAACACAACATGGTAATTATTCACTTGATAGAATTTAGGAGAGAGTATGAAGAACTCAATCCAAATTCCATGGTGAGGTGACCTGTTGCCTCCTATGTGAATGGGGTGTTTGAATACTCTCAGAATGAGACCCAACAGCCGGGAGACCAATTCAACAATGGAGGATTTCCAAGAAGCAATAAAGATGAGCAAGAATGCAATTAAGCTAAGATGAATTTCAATTTAATCTAAGAATGAGGATGCAATTAATCTAAGAGCTTGAAAATAAAAATGAGATGCAACTTAATCTAAGAACTTGAAACAAATATGATATTAAACTAAGAACAAATAAGCAAATTTAGTCTAAAATGTGATGCAAAGATTATACTAATAATGAGATATTAATCTAATAAATGCAATAAAAAGTTTTGAAAACAATGAATCAAATGAGACTAAAAAATGCCTATAGTGTAGATGCTCTCAAAAATTGCCCTCCTAATGAAGAAAAAGAGCACAAATAAATAGAAGAGCCAAGAGGAGGAGGAAGAGTTTCTTGATTCGAAACTCCTGACCATTCATATTCCTTTTTGGGACAAATAAGCATGAATTACTTTATTAAAAGAATGGAAAATGCCACATGAGGACCTTTCGAATATCTCAAATTATTAATTCAAGAAAAGGTGTCCATTCAAATAACAAGCAATTAATTAATTCCTTTTTATGTATATTAGCCAAAAGGGGGGGGGTTTGATTTAATTTAATTTAAAGCACATAGGACTTTACAATTAAATTAATGTATCATAGAGATAATTTAGCTAATAAAGTCAAAGAGACTTAGGAATTAATTTTAGTGTTTGATTATTACAAATTAGGGTTTTTGAAACTGACATAAAGTCAAGTAGAGCCAAGTAGGAGAGAAAATTGCCTAGTGAGATAGGACTTTGATGACATAGAAAATTGAAGAAATGCACCAAAATTGATTGAAATGATAAGGTGCCAATTTTGGGGTATTACAGCAGTGGGTCACTAATTTCCATGTCCTCTTATTGCATAAACTTATAGATTGGAAGGAAATTATTAATTGGAAATCTTGATTTTGCCCCATATGCCATCTCAAAAGGGGACTTACCCATAGCTCTCTTCTCAAAAATTCTATCAGCCCATAGTGCTAACTTTAATTTCACATGCCAACTTCTCTTATTCTTTTCCAGGGTTTTCTTCAAGATTTGCAAAATGCTCTTGTTGCTGGATTTAGCCTATCCATTGGCCTGTGGATGATATGGAGATGAGTAAGACAACACTATGCCCATTTCTAAGCAGAAATCAGTGATCTCCTATGACTTGAAATTCATGGAATTATCTACAACCAATTTAACAGGGACACCAAATCTAGTGATTATATTATTCATCAAGAATTCAATTACAACAGCATTGGTTGCCCTTTTGGTTGGGATGGCTTCAATCCATTTGGTGAAATAATCATTAGCCACCAAAATGTGACTATGTCCCCCACTGGACTTCTCTAAGAACTCTCCAATAAAATCCATACCCCACATTGCAAAAGGAGGTTCTGCAACAATAGGTTTCAATAAGAGTGCACCTGAAAACTTCAATTTTTTAGAAAACCTTTGACAAGGTTCACATTCTCTTACATAAGAATGAGTGTCTTTGAAAATTACAGGCCAATAGTATCCTGCCCTTAAGATTTTATGAGCTATTGACCAAGCAGAATGATGTCCTCCACACATTCCAAAGTGCATTTCCTTCAACACTTTCTCTGATTGGTGCTTATCTAGACAAAAGAGTAGAATGCCATCATTATCTTTCTAGTAAAAATCACCTTGGATCAGGACATATCTCTGAGCTTGCAATTTCAGACTCCTTTGATTATGATTAAATTTAGGTGGACACTTAGCATTTTTAATAAAATAAATAACATCCTTGTACCAGGGTTGCATTTTAATACTAGTAATCATATCAATATTAGCAGCAACATTATTTACCTGGACAAGGTCCATATTTTCCTCAGTCATTAACTTAGCAAGTCCCAATCCTCTTACCAATTTGGTAATGTGAATTTCAAGGTCAAACTCTTGAATCCTATTTATCCATTTACACCTCTTTCCTGTGACTTCACTCTATGTTAGGATGTCCTTTACTGTAGCATGAGGCACATAAGCACTAACCTTTGCACATACCAGATATGGTCTGAAAGCTTTGACTACCTTTACAAGGGCATAGGCTTGCTTTTCCATTAGTTCATAATTTAATTCAGCAGATTGTAATGATTTTTTGAAAAAGGCTATAGGATGCTCATATCCTTCGTGATCCTTTTGTAAAAGGATAGCTGCAATAGTATGAAAAGATGCAAAAGAAAATAGAGAAAATGGTTTCAAGTAATCAGGTGACACCAAAATCGGGGCCTCTTGAATTACTTGTTTGATTCTTTCAAAAGCTTGTTGAGCTTCAAGATTCCAATCAAACTTCACTTCCTTCTTAAGGAACTTCACTATGGGTTTGACCAATTCTGCAAAGTTAGCAATAAACCTCCTTACAAAATTAATCTATCCCAAGAATGACTGCACACCTTTTATGTTTTTTGGTGGAGGGACCTTTTTAATTGCTTCTACTCTTTCAAGATCAATCCTGACTCCTTCTTTTGACACTATGTGTCCAAGTAACTTCCCTTCTATCACAACAAATTGACACTTTCTAGGATTCAAGGACACACCAAATTCTAAGGCCTGAAGAATAACCTTTTCCAAATGGGAACAATGATCATCAGCTTTCTTGGAATAAGCAATGAGATCATCCTGATATACAACCATGAGAACATTGATTAATTCTTTGAATGCAACATACATTGTGTTGTCTGACTTTCAGTCACCCATTTTTTTTGGAAATATTGGAGTCATATGGTCATGTCAAGTCAGTCTAGTCATGTAATGTCTAGGTCTAGATTTCCTCTAAGATAGGAAATCTTTGCTGGGTTTCCCTTCATTTTGCTTTCATGTTTTAATCGGGTGGGATGTTTTTAAGGTCTCATTATTTGGGTAGGTTGTAGCTCCCAATTCAAAAAAGATTATGGTGTTCCAAATGATTTTTTTTTCAAAGTAGGATGATGTTTGAAAGCTGTGATCTCAAGATTTTTACAGTATATCAGAGGAAAGGTTCTTCATGTAATGGAAGCAATAACAGAGCCAACATTAAAATATCTAGATTTCATTCTCTTTAACAGTGTGTAATTCTAATCAAAAAGATCTATTTTGTTTCTTGGTTGATCAAAGGTTTAATGTTCAGTGTGGTTAGTGATCAGTCAGAATCTACGGTTGTCGTTATTTCACATAAAAAAGTTACACGATGTTTATTTCATGTGAAATAATGACAAGGTGCCACCTGTCCCAGTGGGCCCATCTTTGATACCACTTTATAACTGAGGTGATGAGTATGATTGGTCAAATAAATTGATGTGGCAGTTCTTGATTCATTGTAGTATTTCATGCAGTAAGGTGGGGTCAAATTTTTATGACATCAGCTAAGATTCCAAATCAATGGATGGCTTATGATCTCAAAGAATCTTGTGAACCCATCAGATCATATGCCATCTGTTCAATTCTCTAGGTGTAAAGTCAGTAAAAGAAGTGGGTCCAAAATGTTTCACAAGCATATATGGTATTCTATGATTGGTCCACAAAGTACTGAGTTGGCAGTTGTCAGCGGGATGTATTTTGCGGGTTGTTAGAAGGGTCCTGACATCCATAGCGAATCGACGGTGGGACAACTCCATTGCAGAAAAAACATCTATATGGTGTGGTATGGTGAGATACTGCCACGTGGAAAGAGTGGTCGCATGATCACATAAAGTAAAAAAATTTCATGTGATCATGCGACAACGTAAGTCGCTGAGTGAAGGTTAAATAAAATATGCTCCGCTAGACCCATGTGCACCAATCATAGAGTGGTCACATGATCACAAGGAATAAAATAATACTATGCGATCATGCGACAATGGAAGCTTGGGCAAGTGAAAGTGTGTTTTGTTGGGACCCACGTAGGCCAACAACACAAGTGTGATGATGAGATGGAATAGTTATTAAATATTGCACCAATGATAAAGTGTAGGGGGTCCACTGCTAGGAGATCTATTGCTGGCATATGATCATGAGGAATATTCTTTCCTCTCACGATCATACGACCACCATCTGATGAGAAACTTGTTAGGTGGGACCCAAGACTTAAGGAAAATAAAGAGATTAAAAAGTCAACATAATCCATTTTCAATTGTCATAAATAAGTATGTCGAAGGTGACTAAGAACTGAAGGGGATATTGATGATAGATTTCTTGAATGAGGTCATGAGTAGGAAAAGAATAAAGAGTATAATCCTAACGATTTTGTATGTTGTAGCTTGCGGTCCAGTAGTGGCAACATGGGTTGCCATGGGTGGTGGTAATGATAACATCTATAAGATCATGCCAAATATTTCTGAGACATTTAAAAAAGGTTGAATGCAGTTGTAGATCGGATTGACTATTGTTTGAAAGATAGTTCAACTTCGAGAAGCCCAATGGATTTGACTTGACAGATGCTATTAAAAAGAAGATGAAGGACTCAAATTGAAGTGTCACAATTATGATGTCTTTTCTTATTATCATGTCAGTGATTGGATTTTCAAATTCTATCATTGAGATGTTCTCTCTTTCTGCCGGGTCTTTTTGAATTCTGGAAGATGAATCATTTTCTTGTAAGCATTGTATAAATACTGTGAAGAAAATGAATGGTGGGGGTCGGAAAACCTGCAATGGTAGCAAGAGTGATTCCATTTACTTAGCTATTTTCATGTTTGTTGTACCAGTAGTTGTCATTTGCATGTGAATAGAAAGAATAGTTATATGTGAAGCTGTAATTCCTTATTGGATTCCATTTCATGTCAGTAATTGTAGTGAAAGTAATTCTATTTATCTTTCATGTATGATTCTTCTCCTATTCATCCTGTTATTTAGATACATCCAAATGGAAAGTACAATTATATATAGAACTGTAATTCTTACTTGAATTCCATTTCATGTTAATAGTTGCAGCAAAAGAAATTCTATTGGTTATCTATGTATGATTCTGCTTCTATTCTCATTAGTGGGATATGCATTCTTAGAATAGATAGGTTTAGTTAGAAGATAGTCTTTATGATAATCTGTGATTAGCATTCTATTGGGGATTATAGGTTATCCATTTTATCCTTGCTTGAATTGTTTGTGCTTACAAACAATTTGGTTAAAACTCATAGGAGATAATCTAATGATCATTAAAAAACAAATACATTGAAGATTAAACACAGTCAGGGAGCTGTACCTGTCAATTCAAAGGGTAGTGATAGATGACTTACACTGAACCATTTGTTGGTGAACATCCTTTTGTTCTCTCACCTTGGGTATTAAGAAGAGTCAAAGATTATAAATCTAAAGGGAGGACAAACTATTAACCAACAGTTTTTGGCGGCTCTGCTAGGGAGAACTTCAGGAAAAAGAAGAAGATATTAAATTTTTTCTCATAATTCAATTTCATTTCCCCTCTCAGCTTCAATTCAATCAATGGAATACATGATTAGAAATTATGGCCATTCCTTGGGGAAATGCTATTGGACCGTTGAATCTTGCAACATGTCATGATCTACCAAAAGGTTTTAGAAAGAGCTTTCCAAGATTCAATGGTGGTGGCTCAATATCTACAGAACAACATATGAGTGCTTTTCATAAGGCATGTAGTGTGGTGAATCCTCAGCATGAAGATGTTGTGGTTAGATTGTTTGTAGATAGCCTTGTCGGTGATGCTACAGATTAGTTTCAAGGTTTACCTACAGGATGCATTACCGAATGGATTGATATGAAAAAAAAGTTTGAAGAAAGGTATAAGACCACTGAAGATGCTCAAGTCTTACTATTACAATTGGCTCAAATGAAGAAGGAACCATCTATCTCCATGAGAGATTTCAATGCCAGATTTAATAAATTAATCAAAAGAATACCAGCTGCCAATGCACCAACTGGAAATAATCTAAAATTTTTTTTACATTAGTTCCATGCCTCCTGAACTTGGTTACCAATTAAGAAGAGCTAATGTAATGGATTTGCAAGCTGCTCAAACTTTAGCTAAAGAACTGGAAGATGATATGATAGCTTTCGGGAGATGGAAGAAAGAATCTCATGTTGGATTCACAAGTAGTGCAGTCAGTACTTCAACCAGTACAGAAGATATGTTGCTGAAATTATCTAATGAGATAAATGCATTAAAAAGACAAATTACTACATCAGCTCATTCATTTTATCAGCCTCATCAAGGTAAAAATGAGAATTCATAGAGATTGGCTATTGAAGCTCCTACTAGAAGACATAATTCTCATGCCTTTCATCTCAAAAAAGAAGAAAAAGAAAAAAACTTTGAATATCCAAAAAATGAAGACTATCATACTCCTCATGGTGACTCCGTAAACTTTTATTGTGAGTATGAGACAGATTCAGAAGATGGAGATAATTGTTTTGCTCAGCCAACTATTAAAGATCAAGCCTCTAATAATCATGTACCTTGTTACAAGGTGGATGAAAGGAATAATGAATTACCTTGAAAGAGTCATCAGCAAAAAGAATGTTTCTAGCCTATGGAAATTCTTGAAGATCAAGAAGAAAAGGTAAACAAAGTTGAAAAAGAAAATGTGGCTATGTTTCCTTTTCCTTATATTGCTAAAAATTGTAGATTGGATGAAAAGAATGATGTTTCAAACTATTTTTCTGAAAGCTATCCCAAGGCTGATGGATTAATTTTTTATGTTATTGAAGAACATAATAGTGTAGATTCTTCTTTCATCATAGCTGATAAAGAGCAAATATCAGAGATATCTTGTTTTGAAGATAATATAGTGCTGAATGATCTTGATCAAAATGAAAAGGCTAAAATATTTTCTGTCAATTATCTCACTGAAAATGTTGATAAAGAAATTGATGAACAAGAGGTTTCAGATATTAATGAAGTACTATAGCATTATATAGAAGACAGAGAATTAGATGAAGATTTTTCTAGTCTTGAGATAAAAGTTGATCAATTCATGGTGCTAGCCACATACGAATCTTCTTCTATAGTTAATTCAGATATTAAAGTTCTAAATCCAAATGAACATCTTGAAGGTTTGACAATTACAATAGATGAAGAAGATTTTTCAGTCATAGAAGAGGCCATGAGTAATAAAGATGCATTTTTTTTCAGCTTTGGCTTGAAAGCAGAAGTTAGTATTGACAGTGCTTGCAAATGGTATGATAATATTTCTCTTCTAATGGATTTGCAATGTTCTGATTTTGTCATTCCTGATTTAAACATTGATATCTCTACTAAGGATGATGGTAGAGAAAATAGAGATGATAATGCTAAAAGAGATGAATTGAATTATATTCTAGTGGTGCATTCAGAATGTGGTGAGTATCTTCTTCCATCATAGAAGGTTGAATGTGTAAAGAAAATTTTATACGGAAGCATAGATGAATTAGAGACCTATAATGAGGCATGGTTGTTTGGAAAGGTCCTATGGGTCATGATAGCTCTTGGACTCAAGTTCAACAATGAAGGAGTAGCCAGAGGTTACCAATGCTTCTTCAAATTGGTGGAGCATCTTCCTCTATTCAGGGAAGGTTCATACTTCTCTCTCCCTATAAATGGCCACATATGAATCTTTCTTTTCTCTTGGTCCTACTGGTGAGGTCTCCTCACCTTTTTGTAAATAGGTTTTCTTTCCAATTTTGGTGTGTCTAGTGTAGCCTTTCCTTTCTTTGTTAGTGGTTGTTTTCTCTTGCTTTGTTTTAGTCTGCCCTGCTCCCCTCCACCCTCCCTATATGCAGCTACTCATTGTTCTCTTTGGTCTAGACTCCGCAACCCAATGGATAAGGCACTTATCTCACCAGAGAAGCTGAATTCTTCATGCACCTTGCAGTACATGATCCCCCAGTCGGAGCTAGCTATTGTCTAACTTTTAGTCACCCATTTTTTTTGGCAATATTGGATTCATATGGTCATGTCAAGTCAGTCTGGTCATGTAATGTCTAGGTCTAGATTTCCTCTAAGATAGGAAATCTTTGCCGAGTTTCCCTTCATTTTGCTTTCATGTTTTAACTGGGTGGGATGTTTTTAAGGTCTCATTATTTGGGTAGGTTGTAGCTCCCAATCTGGCAAAGATTATGGTGTTCCAAATGATTTTCTTTTCAAAGCAAGATGATGTTTGAAAGCTGTGATCTCAAGATGTTTACAGTATATCAGAGGAAAGGTTCTTCATGTAATGGAAGTAATAACAGAGCCAGCATTGAAATATCTGGATTTCATTCTCTTTAACAGTGTGTAATTCTGATCAGAAAGATCCATTTTGTTTCTTGGTTGATCAAAGGTTTAACATTTAGCATGGTTAGTGATTGGTCAGAATCTATAGTTGTTATTTCACATAAAAAAGTTACACGATGTTTATTCATGTGAAATAATGACAAGGTGCCACCTGTCCCAGTGGGCCTGTCTTTGATACCACTTTATAACTGAGGTGACAAGTATGATTGGTCAAATAAATTGATGTGATAGTTCTTGATTCATTGTAGTATTTCATGCAGTAAGGTGGGGTCAGATTTTTATGACATCGGCTAAGATTCCAAATCAATAGATGGCTTATGATCTCAAAGAATCTTGTGAACCCATCAGATCATACGCCATCCGTCTGATTCTCCAGGTGTAAAGTCAATAAAAGCAGTGGGTCCAAAATGTTTCACGAGCATATATGGTAGTCTTTGATTGGTCTACGAAGAACCGAGTTGGTGGTAGTCAGCGGGATCTATTTTGCAGGTTGTCAGAAGGGTCCTACCATCCGTAGCGAATTGACGGTGGGACAACTTCTCCATTGCAAAAAAAACATCTATATGGTGTGGTATGGCAAGATACTGCCACGTGGAAAGATTGGTCGCATGATCACATAAAGTAAAAAAATGTCATGCGATCATGCGACAACGTAAGTCGCCAAGTGAAGGTTAAATAAAATATGCTCCGCTGGACCCACGTGCACCAATCATAGAGTGATCGCATGATCGCAAGGAATAAAATAATACTATGTGATCATGCAACAATGGAAGCTCAGGCAAGTGAAAGTGTATTTTGTTGGGACCCACATAGGCCAACAGTGCAAGTGCGACGATGAGATGGAATAGTTATTAAATATTGCACCAATGATAAAGTGTAGGGGGTCCACTACCAAAAGATCTACGGCTTGCGTATGATCATGAGGAATATTCTTTCCTCTCACGATCATACGACCACCATCCGATGAGAAAATTGTTAGGTGGGACCCGAGACTTAAGGTAAATAAAGAGATTAAAAAGTTAACGTAATCCATTTTCAATTGTCATAAATAAGTACATCGAAGGTCACTAAGAACCAAAGGGGATATTGATGATAGATTTCTCAACTGAGGTCATGGGTAGGAAAAGAATAAAGAGTATAATCCTAACGATTTTGTATGTTGTAGCTTGCGGTCCAGTAGATGCAACATGGGTTGCCATGGGTGGTGGTAATGATAATAGCTATAAGATCATGCCAAATATTTATGAGACATTTAAAAAAGGTTGAATGCAGTTGTAGATCAGATTGACTATTGTTTGAAAGATAGTTTGACTCCAAGAAGCCCAATGGATTTGACTTGAAAGATGCTACTAAAGAGAAGATGAAGGACTCAAATTGAAGCGTCATAATTATGATGTCTTTTCTTGTTCTCATGTCAGTGATTGGCTTTTCAAATTCTATCATCGAGATGTTCTCTCTTTCTGCCAGGTCTTTTTGAATTCTGGAAGATGAATCATTTTCCTGTAAGCACTGTATAAATACCATGAAGAAAATGAATGGTGGGGGTCAGAAAACCTGCAATGGTAGCAAGAGTGATTCCATTTACTTAGCTATTTTCATGTTTGTTGTACCACTAGTTGTCATTTTCATGTGAATAGACAAAATAGTTATATGTGAAGTTGTAATTCCTTATTGGATTTCATTTCATGTCAGTAATTGCAATGAAAGTAATTCTATTTATCTTTCATGTATGATTCTTCTCCTATTCATCCTGTTATTTAGATGCATCCGAATGGAAAGTACAATTATATATAGAACTATAATTCTTACTTGAATTCCATTTCATGTTAATAGTTGCGGAAAAAGAAATTCTATTTGTTGTCTATGTATGATTTTTCTTCTATTCTCATTAGTAGGATATGCATTCTTAGAATAGATAGGTTTAGTTAGAAGATAGTCTTTATGATAATCTGTGATCAACATTCCATTGGGGATTATAGGTTATCCACTTTATCCTTGCCTAAATTGTTTGTTCCTACAAACAATTTGGTTAAAACTCATAGGAGATAATTTGATGATCATTAAAAAACAAATACATTGAAGATTAAACACAATCAAGGAGTTGTACCTATCAATTCAGAGGGCAGTGATAGATGACTTACACTAACCCATTTGTTGGTGAACATCCTTTTGTTCTCTCACCTTGGGTGTTAAGAAGAGTCAAAGATTATAAATCTAAAGGGAGGACAAACTATTAATCAACACATTGCTCTCTGAAAAGTTGCTCCAGCATTTTTTAAACCAAAGGGCATGTGGATATATACATAGGTTCCCCATGGGGTAGTAAATGTTGTCTTAAACTACTCTGATTCTTTGACCAGCACTTGATTGTAACCCGAGAAACCATCCATCATTGACAAAAGCTCACAACCAGTTACCCTATGCAGCATGGCTTCCATATTGGGCAATCCATAATTATCTTTAAGTGAAGCCACATTCAGGTTCCTGAAATCAACATAGAGCCTAATATCACTGTTCTTTTTCCTCACTGGCACAAGATTGGAAACCCATTTAGAATGCCTGATTGGCTCAATGATACCAACATCTCTGAATTTTGTCAACTCAACTTGCATCTTAGTGGCCAGTAAAGGGTTAATGGGTCTCTGCTTCTGTCTAAAAGGCTTAGCTTCTTCTTTTAAAGGAATTTCATGCTAAAATAGATCAGCCCTATATGCCTTAAGATCATCATAAGACCAAGCAAATACATGCTTGTATCTTTTCAAAAGCCTTATCAAATTGCTTCTAACCTCTCTACTCAATTTCTTCCCAATGTATACCATTTGTGGGGAGGTTTCTGAACCCAAATTTATTTCCTCTAAGTCTTCCATTTTGGTGTTAGACTTTTGGGACAAAAAACCATGATTTATTTTAAACATTCCCTTCAATTCCACTAACCCTTTAGGTATGTGATTTGAGGGTAACTGCACTATTTCATTTCCCATGATACATTCTTTTCCCTCAACACACTATTGTGCTTCATTGAAATCTATTTGCTAGCCATCATACTAATCAAGGCCTTGAATAAACCTAAGGATATCTAGGTCATCCTCGAAAACTTGCCAATTATATACATTATTAGGCACAACAAGCCTAGTTTTGACCTTTAACATAGACACACCAGTGAGGGTTATGTCTTCACTCTTAAGGGAAACATTTTCCAAAAAATCTACCATGATATTATTGGAGCTTTCTACCCAAAGAAGATTGAAAGCATCAAAAAACTCTAGTCTATCCCAAACAACATGTTTATACAGTTTCAATTTTTCATCCTTGGAAGCATACTGAGATCTTACTTGGGCTAGAATGAGTTGGGAATCACCATGGAATTTTAAAAATTTAATACCATGCTTTATGGCTACATCTAGTCCCAATATTAAAGCCTCATACTCAGCAGTATTATTGGTACATTGAAAAGTTAGTAAGAATGAGTATTTAAATCTAATACCTGATGGGGAAATAAATACAACACCAGCTCCTGATCCTTCCTTGGAGCATCCACCATCAAAGAACATTTTCCAAAGCCCATCTTGCTACAAAATCAGCTCATCCACAATTGGATCTATGTTTTTCATTTGAGGTACTGCCTCTTCAATCACAAAATTGCTCATTTCAATATCTACAAAACAATTTAGATCCTCCGGAGCAACCATTTCCACCATCATTGAGGAACGGGGTTCCCTATACAACTTTACCTTAGTCCCATTGATTGGAATAGTGGCATATGATAAATCCAACACTAATTTTCCACCTACTGTTGTAGCCCACTGTCTTGACAGTAACATGCCATAATGAGGCTTTGTGTCCACAACAACCACATCCATTTTATATGTGGCCTCTGGGAATGCAACAATTTTGACTTCAATTCCAACTAGGGTCCCTACAACTGGTACTTCCCTATTGTCCATTTCATAAAACCTACCATTAGAAGTGTCAACCTACAACCCTAGTTCTTTCATTACATGGTAGGGCATCATAGTTGTGGCAGCACTAGAATCTATCATACAATTTTTCAATAACAAATTATTCACAATCAGGGTCACATAGAAAGGGTTGATAGAGGAAGGTTCTTGTGTCACAATTTTCCCAATGCACACATCATAGATGTCATGAATTGAAATAGGCTTCTCCATGGAATTCCCTTCCTCTTGTAAAGAAGGCATAGATCTCTACTCATTTATAAGAGCCAAGGCTGCTAACTTATGCTCCTCTATTTTAAGCATCTCAAGCAAAGGGATAGAGACCTTCATCTGGGACAAGGCATGTCTCATATCAAAAGTAGGGGAATTAGTACAAGAATCAGAGTGATCCTTTGACTTACCAGTTCTCTTCTTCACCTTGTCAATAATAACTTCCTCCATTTTTTTACTCACAAGCCCTTGATCCTTACTATTCACAACATTGGGCTTTGGGGAGTCCTTATCTTGAGAATTTCCCTTGACAAACACTAATCTAGGGACTCCCTACTCATTATCCACCTTTCTATTCCTCAAACTGTATGAGGATCTTGCTTGTGTTATAGCAGCCACAGATAGGTTTTTGATTTCTTCTTCACTGGGCTTTCTCCACTATTTCTCATTTGATCCTGATTCTACCATATGAGTTTTATAATCATTATTATCAAATTCCTCATGATCAAAGTGAGTAAATATTTGTTTCTCATAATCAGAGAAAAGTTTTCTCTTATGATCAACATCCAGGCAAATAGCTTCATCATCTGAGGACTCAAGGTCCCCCATTAGTTTAGTAGTAAACATGTTAATGGCAGGCTTTTCAAATTCTTCATAATCTCCTGCACATAAATCATTAGTCTCTTCTCCCAAGGCTTGAGCCATAACACACTGGAATGGTGAGTGGGGCATATTACATGCCACACACCAAGGGGTATTTTCCACATTGTGTTTTGTGTTTTTCCTTAGAGGATCTGGTGTGTCTCTTCCCTTTTGAGGTTCATTATTATCAGGACTAGGCCTCCCATCTTTCCAGTTTGTTTTGTATGGCATATCCCTCAAATTAGGGGCCTTGTACTACCTTTGATAAGGAGGTCTCACATCTTGAAAGTTTCTACCACCTCTATCAAACCTTGCTAGGAAATCTTTGATGTTACCAGGTCCTTTGTCCATTTTGTCCTCTTCTTTGGATGGCCTTGCAAGTTGTGGCCTAGTTTCTTTCCATAGTCTACCTTCATCCCTTTTGTACATTTGGCCAGATGCCTTTCGATTACTCTCAATATTTATGGCCAAATTAAAAGCATCCCTAAGGGTATGGGGATTCTTATCTCTCAAAATGTAAGACATTTTACCATCCATAGAGTTGAAATAAGTTGTCATGCAGACTGCATCATCTAGCCTCAATACTTGGAACAGTTTACACATAGCCTTTTGGAATCAGCTATTAAACTTTGACATGCTCTCATTATAGTGTTTCTTGATATTATTGAACTCATTGAGCATGTAGCTAGAGTTCACATGTTCTACATATTGCTCTTTAAAGCATCTGACAAATTCTTCCCAAGATGCAATACTATTCTCAGGTAGACCCCTGTACCAATCCTGAGCATCCTCAATCAATGATTGAACAAAGAGTTTCATTATGAAATCTTCATGTTCAATCTCATAATCATTGACCTTATCTATGAAAAACTTCAGATTCTCTTCATAGGTGATAACATTATTCCCAGTTAATAATGGGATCTTCTTTCTAATTTCATTGGGGACAACATTAGGTTGACTCAGAATACCATCAAAAAATAGAGGCCTATATCTATCCAAATGAAATGGTCTTCTTTGGATATTTGGTTGATTGAGAGGGGTAGCTGAAACATTTTGATAGGGTACAGTTCCCACTATACCACTAGCTATAAGGGGAACTTGATTAGGAACTGGTCCAGGTAAAATTTATCTAGGGTAAAAGGCTTGAGCATTTGGAAGTGAAGTATTGGGATAACTAGGTGGAGTTGTTCTTGTGGTAGTAGGGAGAGAGCTACTAGCGGATGTGTTCATATTAGCATGTAGGAAGGCAATCTTCCTCTTCATTTCATCAGCAACAGCCTCCAACTCAAGTTTCTCCAGTTGAATAGCCAAATCTTCCTTTACTTTTCTAGCCTTCTCCAAGTCTATACTTGTTTGAGAAGGTACATTAGGAGGAGCCATAATTTTCTTGGGCTCATTAATATTTACACTCACCAATTTTTGTTTTCCCTTATCAGGGATTTCTTTGGGAGAAATTTTAATCTCCTTATTTCTCTGGATTTCAAAGGGATTCAATTGCCTTAGGACATGGCCTGTTCCCTCAAATCCACCTTGTTTAGGTCTAGTATCCTGAGCCTACTTTCTCAAATCTTCCATATCACCAAACAAGTCCTTATCTAAACTTTGAACATCTTGGTTTAGATCACTAACCTGGGTCTCATTTTTCTTGGTTCTCTTGAGAAGCTCCTGCCTCTCTATAAGAAAATCATAGATTTGTTGTTCCCTCACTTTCACCCTATTGGCAATCTCAGCAAGTTGTTCATGCTCTTTCTTTCTCAAAGCAATCACCTCTTCTCTCAACTTCTTAGAATCATAGGTAGTAGTTTCACTAGTAGAGGTTTCTTCTAGTTGTTCTAGGGTTTCTCTCGCAGGGAAATAACCTACTTTTGTGACCTCTATGATTACTTATTTTTGCATATGCACACTTGGCATGACCTTCTTGATATGTTCAGGGTCATTAGAAGAGGAGGAAGTTTCATGAGGAAGTGGGACACAAGATCTTTCTCGAGAAGGGCCTTGGGAACTAGCATTATTATGACCTCTCCTAGACCATTGCTTTCTACTTGGTGTGTGAAGCTCATCACTTGCATTATCTTCTAGGTGATCCTTGTAGTAAGACCTAGTGTACCTTGGTCAACTCATGGTATGTGATACAAAATATATTGAAATGTAAAGATACCAGTGACTGGTAAACACAGATTATCAGAGTCACCACCCACTATTAAGAGGGAATCAAATTATTTTATGCTGGTCTACAAATGCACAATAGATAGGATTTGCACTAACCTATTGCAAGCTATTCAGAAGTTCCCAGAAAAGTCACCAATTTTGTTAGTGCTCAAATCTACAGATGATGAAATACTCATATAATCCCAATGGACATAATCTAGCAAAATGCAAACACTAAGGTATTAAGGTTAGAAAACCTTCTTCACTTCGAGTATGAATACTCAGGCGGGTGTACCTATATCAATTCACTATTTGATTGAGCTCTGAATTGTGAACTAGCTCCTTCACTGCTCTGTCCTTGCTTTCTAACTCACCTTAATAGGATGAGAGAACTCTGAGTATGGCCCAAATTATCCTAATACACAATATTATGATAGAAATCATGAAAGAAGCAACATGAAACAATGGTTTAAGGATATTCATCCTTCTTCTTTTTAGAGTTAAACTCAAGGAAGGCTAACCTCATTCAGTGCTTCTACAAAGCATTACAAAACACATCTACAAACTTGTCATAGAATGATTCAGATTATGATTGTACAAGTAAAGTAAAATGAAATAGTTATTTATATTTTGGGTGGCAAATAAGTGTAAATGGATCCTAAACCAGTGCCTTATCCATTAGGAGTCAGAGTCAAATCCTACCTCCACATATATCTATCAAAACAAGTATACTAAAACTCAAATGACATGCCTAACACCCCATCCTTTTAATTCCTACCACTATCATCAAATTCATACATGGATATTTTAATTCATAGAGATATCCCTTAAGATTTTACTCTTTCCTTGAAAGAAACTTAATCTTAACCCCTATATTCACCTTGTGAATAATGTATTTTAAAAAGCCTTGCAGTTTAAACACAAGAAAAACTAAAACATTCCATAGATAAAGACAACAAAAAAGTAGTAACAAAGCTCCAATATTTTGTATTAATGGTCGAAATGTTTGGGTACAATATCTTCTTACTTCCTTAGAAAATAAGTTTTGTATTCAGAATGCTTCTTTTATAGAGTATTTTCCACCACCTCTTGCAAATAAGAAAACTTTCTATATATACTAATCAGCCATCTTGGAATCCTCGGAAGGATGCAACAAGCTTCAGATGGCTGTTAAAAGATCTTGCACTAAAAATAAGATTACAAACTGACAAAATTTGATTGCTACAACAGATTACAAATATCTATTTCCAACAATCTTGCAGGTAGCACCTTTGTCTAAGGATATTTCAGAGCAGTTGCTAAATTTATTGCATGAATATTGACTGCCATTACAGGCTAACCTACATCATCCTTTGTTTGGACATGCCCTCCCTCAAACTCTAGATCAGGTGCCTAGTGCATTCTATTCTTCTTCCTCTATAAGTTGGACAACTCGCTTCTTCTTCTTCTTTATTGTTAACTTCTCCCAAGCTGCCACATCATCATCAGATGGCTAGTTGTAGTTTTGTAACTCCTAAAGTGATTTGATCTCTTGCTCCCATGTAGAATCAGTTATATATTTGGCTTCAACCACAAACTATATGCAATCATTTTCAATCTTGAAAAGACTATCAATGATATTATTACATCTATCTAGGTCTAAAGCATTATCATCCTTTAGGAAGGCATCTTGTTTAATCACCAGCTGATCCATTGACAACTTTCATTCTTCCAACTTAACCACATTTCTATTGTCATCATAAATCGGAGGCAAATATTTGCTATAATCTATATCAATCATGGCCAGCTTGGCCTTTATTTGGTTTGACTTTCCTTTGAAAAACTATGAGGTAGCACTTATTAAGCCAATCTTCTCAAAAACCTCACTTACTACTTTAGGACCATCTACCCTATATTCCTACAAATCATCAAGTTTGTCAAATAATATACTCCTTCCTAACCATGTACTGAAAAGTGGCTCCAAGGTGATTAAATGCACATTCACCTTTTCATTAGTCTGATGCAATAAGCTGAATGATTTATGGACTAATTCCATTCTATCCTTTATCTTACCCTGCCTATATTGCACAATTCTTACTATAGTATCCAAGGATGCATCTATTCTTATCTTTCCCAAATCTTGAGTAGGTCTTTCAGACACTTCCACATCTATCTGAATAGGGGCCTCAATTTGCATAGAAGGAGGAGGAACTACCTTTGAGGCTTCTTCAAGCTTAACTTTTACTTCTGCCAACTCATCCTCTAATTGTTTGATCTTCATCATTTTCAAGTCTCTATCCTTAGCCACCAGGTTTGCGCTTTCAAACAACTTTGAATACCTTTTAGACAATTGAATTGTCTTTGCTTCATTCAGGTTAGCCCAATGTGTTACTGCCTTGGAGACTTCAAGGTTAGTTGTATTTTGCATAGTCCATATGATCTTATTCCCTTCCATCTTATCCTCTATACTTAATAGAGATGGATTTTGGGTCCTAGGGTCCATAGACCACATTGCAATAGCTTGAGGTTTAGGGTCATAGCCACTTCCTCTTATCATGTCACCAATGTGAACCTCATATGATAGGCTACCCTATAGTTGTTTCCTTATTTGATCTATGATGAATGTAGAAGTTAGATCACAACCTAGAGTTAATAGCATTCCACTTGCCTTAACCAATTGTCTAGATTCATCTGTAGTTATAGGATCCAGGCTAGGATCATAAGAAGCTAAAGCTCTCAATGTTTCTGCACTTGGCTACACACCTTTAGGCATAGCCTTCTTCACCTCTTGTTGCTTGTTCCAAATAAGAAAACTCTTGAATTCATTAGTTTTAATAAATTGGTCATCACTCAAAAATTCCTCCTGATAAACTTCTCTAACATCCTTTTCTAACCACAAGGACCGTTCCTTATCTGTTTCATCAGTGGCCACCTTCTTGCCTGCTCTTATTGTTTTTCTCAATTGGTGATGGTAAGCCCTATCACCTCGCACTAGAGCAGATGCTCTCTCAATTATTCTCTTTTATTTTCCTTTCCCTGAAGGCTCTCCTTCCTCAAGCCTCTACTTCTTCAAAGGTGGCTCTTGGACATTCTCTATCTCTGGCTGGTCATTAATAGGCTCAACAATCTATACATCCCCAACTTGTGGTGGGCTAATTCCTTCTGAGGACTCATCAGAAGACTCCTCTTGATCAGAAGATGAATAATCCTTCCTTTTCTTTGGCCACTTCTGGTCAATCAATTTCTCCAACTGATTTGATAGAGTGTCATACATCTCTATCATCTTGTCAATTCTTTCCAGATAAGGAATGGTAGGGAAGAAACCCTCAAAATGAAGTTGGGCTGCTGTCACTTATTTTGATAAATCTATCAAATCAAAGTACCTGTATCATCTTCTTTTAACCTCATCATTCTCTATAATATTCCTGATTACATCTTCCTCATCTATACCTTCATGTTCCTTAATCAAACCAATGTTTGGAATATAGACCATCCTGGCAGTTTTGATAAAGTTCTTAGGATCTATATGTCTATAAGCACTAGTAACCATCTTGAATTGATTTAACCATGCAACTCTTGAAGGTACAAATTTTGGTAACAGATGTGGTGGTTGGGGGCAACCGTAGACTCTCAAAATTGTAGAATTCTCCCCTAAGTAAAAATCACCCCAATTATGGTCTCCCTCCCACTTATCCACAAACTGTAATGGTCTTAGGAGCCTAAGGACCCTTGGGGATAGCCTTGTGACATTTATGCCTAACATCTTTATAATTGGAAAGACAATGAAATTCTGAAAAAAACACAAAAATCCCCTTCATTGGAAGTAGAATTCAAAAACCTCACCCATAATTGTACTGGATTATACTAGCGTTCAAAGTTAAACCTTGGTCTCAGCATGTTCCAATCAAAGCTATTGATGTTGAAGAACAAAATTAAGTGCATTAATAATGAATAATGCATGAACTTAATTGGACTCTTACTTTCTTTGACAAAAATTAAACCCTCATGCATTCTATCAATTATATACTGAATGTAATCATAGTCATTATTTACCAAGGAATTCTGGATGTCCAAGATTATCATCAACAAATCAGCTGGCAAGAACTCTGCATCTCCATCAATTCCCAAAACCCTACACAACCCATAACAAGTTTGCCTCATATAATGTTGGAGGGATTTAAATTGGTAAGGGGAATTCATATGAGTAGGGAGGGGAGCTATATATTTATCTTGTTTTGGGATGTGCTTCATCCTTTGGTCCTTTATTGTCCCTATGTTATTCTTGTACTTCTCCCTTTCTTTTCTCAGGTCAATTTCAGTGGAGGAAGATGTATAGAAATTGAAATCTTTCATGAATGAACCCCTATCAAGAGTAACCAAAGGTGACTGGTCCTCTTTTCTAATTGTTTTAGAAATAGGGTCATAATGCCTAGCTAGTGCAACAATTAGATCCACATCTAAAAATACATCAGGAATAACTAATTTTCCCAAACCCAAAGCCCAACCATTACACACAGGTACATGCCTATCTCTATTTCCATAAAAGAAGTTGAAAATAGTATAACCTATACTATTTGGTATGATAGGATCCCTGTAGATCCCCAGCACATCTTCAAAAACATCATCGGGAGCTCTTTTTTTTTGGCTAGATCCCGACAGCAATTTCATAAATTCATCTAAATAGTTAGGCTTGCCTTTATCTTCACCACTTTTAGACTTTTCTTCATTGCTCGAAGATGTCACACTCTTCTCAAGTTGACTCATCTTGCTATAGAATTCCCTTCAACTTCTACAAACTAGATTTACTTGGCGCTCAAAAACTGCTTCAAAAAGACACACTTCTCTTCGACTGATTTTGGACATAGGAAACTATGAGCTTAGCTTATTTATCAATACGAATCAAAAGTGTACAGCTACCATAATCAATGCAAATCAATTCTTAATTGCTCCCGCATTCAATTTTGCATATCACCAATTTTCAAATCAAAGCTAATCGATGCAAAGATGTTGACAGATAGAATTAAAAACTTGAAAACAAGGCAAAAAGGGAATGATTAGTACTATGTACTTTAACATCTTGTTTACATCATGAAATCCTTCTTTGAAACTAATTGGATGGCTTATTAGTTTACTTTCCAGCTTGACACTATACTTTATCCATGGAGGCAACGGTCTTTTGCTTTTCTTTTATTACCTTTTCCAACTGAGCCCATTCAGTGAATTAGTGACTAAAAGCCTCTCGTGATCACTTAATACAATGTTAACCCTAGCTCATATTCAGAGAACTGGTGATGAAAGCCTTTGTGGGTTCTCGCAATGCAATTCTTAACCCTTCATCCACTTAGCAAATCAAAGACTGAAGTGACTACCTTCAAGCACTTGACTGCAGTTATCATTTGGAGAACTAGCAAATAAGGCCATCTCCCATTCTCTTAATGTCCTGACTAACTGTCAATCTTCTTGGAGATTTGGTGAACAAAGGGTTCATGCATTCGCTTAATGAAACACTTAACTGCTTGATTATTTAGAGAACTGGCAAAGCCTTTACTCTCTGAATCACTGAATCTTTTCTTAACCATCACCTTCATTCTAAGACTTAGCGACTGAATGCTTCTCTCATTCACGAGATGTTAGTGCTAACTGCCTGAATACCTGGTGACTTGGTGAATAGCTTATCTCTGAATCAAAAAATCATGTAGCTTTGACCACCAACATCATGTGAGTTGGTGAATGTGGTTAGTTGACCATCTCGCTGAAACATATGATCTTTAGTCATTTGATTATGAGACTTAGTGAACAAAGGGTTCGTTGAATCTCACAATACTTCAAACATTGAATATTTCATTACGCGATTAAGTGACTGAAGACTTAAAAATTTACTAATCCTTTGATTCACCCATTCACCAAATACTTCTAGCCTTCACCTTTCTTTTTAGAGAACATGCGACCACATGATTCCTTAATTGCTAGATCAATTAGCACATCACTAACTTACTCTGAGAATAAGTGAACACAAGAACTCTTACCTTTGCTAAAGTTATTTGGTCAAATTTTTAGAACCACCAAAACATTTGGAGACTCCTATTACAAGTACTCAGTCGCTTATTCACCAGTTCAAACATGTAGGACCCAAAAGATACATGAGATTAAAATAGAGCCATTGATCTTGAAACTAATCCATGGTATTTGTCAGTTCTCCATTTGATATAACCCTTGACCATTGGATTCAGAGAATGAGTGAATATTGCTTTCACTAGGTCACTAAGTATTAACACATGACTACCAAGGACTAAGCGAACTAGAGATAGCCTTTGTTCGCTAGTTCTCGCAAAGGGTAAAATAACAGCCAAAACATTTGGAGACTCAGCGACAAGGAAAAACATATAACAAGGTTCAAACACATTCGACAATTCACTGAATGGTTGAGGTATCCACCGGGAGACTTAGAGACCACGCGACTAAAATCACACAGCATAAAATTGACTTGTTCGGTGATTCGCCGAATACTATATGAGACATGTTATGACATTTTCTAATTCAACAAACACCTGGGATAAATAAGCACATGCATGATTAATCCGCTTAAGTGACTAAAAGGTAACAATGAAATAGAAGAATTAGGGCTAACATGAGGGTTTTTTCATGAATTTGACATTTTTCAAAAACAAAACCTAGGGTAAGGATTTTGAACTTGGCTATGAAATTTTTTTATGAATTTTCCAAACCCTAGACCAAGCAAAACACCTGTAAGGAGATTTAACCCAAAATATGGACACACACCTTAGAAAATTAAGAATATACCCAACAAGCTCACTACCCAAAGAAGGTTAAATCCACCTTCAGAACTCACTAGTTCGCAATAGGTGTATATGAAGAAATACACAATCTTTTGAAGTGTTTTCCATCAACTTGTCTTTGCTTGATTAGTTCCAATGAAGTCCACCAGTAATCCTCTACTCTACATACAATAAAAACAAGTTCACAACTTTCAAAACCTCCTTATATCATACATATTCCATCCATATCTTTTCCAATTAAAAGACCTTTCATTTATACCTTATTACAATTTACCAAGTTTAGGTCATCCCATAAGGCTTTCCTAATTACAAAAAATTACATAAACCCTTGCTAAGATACACACAATATCTATAACAAATTTACAATGATTACATTACAACAATTAAGGACTGACCTCCTTGATTTGTGCTTGCCAAACAAAACATGTGCTTCATTCCATGAGTCAGATTTAGAATAAGCCATCACCAGAGCACATGCCATAGATGATATCAACAATCACTCCATACCTTGCACTGACCAATGAACATCCATCAGTACCTCTTCCATCATCCTTCAAGTTCGCATATCTTGAATCCAATCCCTCTAAAAGATATATCAAAAACTTAGAGACTAACTCTGTCAATTCTCCCTGTCACAGTCCAGTGACCAGTCTTTACCAAAATAGTTGTAACTCTCTTAATATGGAATACTTAATGATGTGATCATAGATATAAGATCAAAACATCCACCTAAACTCTCATCTAACTTTTTAGCATCTGAAACATTCGTACACTAACCGTACACTATGATTACCAGTCTGGTTCCTTCATAAAAGCATATGTTGACATTAGTGACAAAACACAAATGATAACAGTATGAGTGCCCACTTAATAACATAGTGATTAAAAATATTACATGTCTCAATCACCACCCATGCATTAGCAATATCCAATAATCTCCCCCTTTGGCATTGATGTCAACATATGGGAAAATCTTATCCCAAAGTTATATCAATCCAAAGTCATTCAACTAAAAAATCTCCCCAAACAGTAGATATTTTCTCATAGCAACACTCCCCCTTTGACAACAATGGAAAAGGGTGCCATGAGCCTTCAACTTCCTTCACATATAAAATTTCTTCCATGATCACTCCCCTTGAGGACTAGATCCCTCCATCCAGTCTAGAAAATGATGAGGCTCTGAACACTTCTGGATTGATGCATCTCTACATCATTTAGTTCTAACTAGGAGGGGCCTGAACCCCTAGCCTACCTCTAAGATATTCAAAGGTATCTTTTAGTAGTGGCCCTAGGATCTTACTTCAACCCATATAGGGCTTTCTTCAATTTGCACACCATGTCTTTGTCTTCACATAGAGGAAATCCATCAAGTTGTTCTATGTATACTTCTTCTTCAAGATCTCCATTCAAAAATGCAATTTTTTTTAGGAATGAATGCTAAATGTTTGGCAGCCATTCTGTAGCAGTTGTTGTTGCATTCATGACTATGATTGTCATTGATGTCAACATAGTGATTTAACGAAGACTTGCAAAGAAGCAAATAGAGTTTGGATTAGCGCACATGGGTTATTTTAGTTGGAGCTATGCAATGTTGAAGTTATACTCTTTGATGTATTATATGTCTATGGTTAAGAGTGCATACAATAATTCATTTATTCATGGAAGTTATGAGCATTTTGGTGGAAGCGGTATTCAGGTAGTGTTCTTGAGTAGCGGTTTGTGGAAATCGGATGATATCTCCTAATCGGGATGGAATCTGGTTTTGCACAGTTAAAGGGAATTTGAAGACACATTGATAGTGACATGGATGATAGCACAGACTTTGAGGTCACACGAGTAAAGATTTATTATAGTTGGAAGATGATAGTTTTGTGTAATTTTGATGTAGCATGTGGAAACTTTTATATTGTAATTGTATGCCAACTCATTTGTAATTATTTGAGTGTGGTATAAAGGAAGGAATGTATTTCCTTATTGAAGTGTGGTCATGATATGGAAGTAGCGGTTGTGTGTGATGCTGTATGCATGAAGTGAAGAAAAGAGCTAAGTATGAAAGAGAATTTGTGAAGGAAGACATGCAAGGTACAAAGATCTGAAATTGAGATCTGATGTAATAATGAGTATGGTTTAGCACTGTTAGAGAAGAGGTAACATATTATTCTATTGAGTAATGCAAAGATTATTTGGACAATGTGTTTAGTGATCTTACCCTAAAGCTGTTTGGGAAGTGGGTCCTTTTGTCTTCCATAACTCTTAACAGGGTTAGAATCTTTTAACATGGATTCAAAATCTCCTAACAGGGATTCATATGTACTACATGTATTTCATAAGACTCCTAACAGAGTCCATCCTTTTACAAGGAATATTAATATTAGTGCATCTTTTTTGGGTATCATTCCCACCAGGGTTTACTCTTTGATCAAGAGGCTCCCTAGTCAACATATCTTGTGTCATTGTGTTATTGTGTATGAATACATTTCTATGGTTGGTAATTATATTTATTATATGGTTTAATGCTATTAAAGATGACAAAAGTTATAATTATCTAATAATTGATTCACCCCCCCCCCCCCTCTCAGTTATCTTGGTGGACTTTACTTTCTAACAATTGGTATTAGAGTAGTAGGTCCTTGAAAAAGAAGTTTAACAGCTTAAGGAGATCCATGGTGAATTTCAGGAAAGAAAGCCCTAAGTTTGATGGAGTAAATTTTGATAGTTGGAAAGAAAAGATGAAGACACACCTACTATGTTTAGGACTAGGTTATTGGTTGATTACAAAGAATGATAAGAATATTATTGAAGAAGACAATCTTGAAACATGTGCTATGGATGAGAGAGATCTATTCATGTGTAACATACTTGCAAGAGAAGCACTTTTGACAGCCCTTCTGGAGAATGAGTACAAAACTAGGTCAAATATTTAAAAAAATTTCATGAAATTTGGAATTCTTTACACTCTACTTTTGAAGGTGATAAACATGCAAAAAGAGTTAGATTACATAATTGGATATGTGCATTTGAAGATATAAGAATGTTGGAAGATGAATCTATTAGAAGCTATATTGGTAGAATGTCAGAAATTATTATAGGTATAAAATCTTGTGGAGGAACAAAGAAAGAGAATGAAGTGATATAGAAAATTCTAAGGACATTGACTCCTATATTTAAGCAGACAACACAGATGATTAAACAAGTTATACCTTTTACAACAAACTTTACAAGAGAAACTCTTCTTGGAAGATTGGAAGCAGCAGAAATGAACCTAAGATTATCATGAGACTTACCTAGAATGGAGATAGAATTTAGTGCTCTTAGTATTCGCCCTACTTTGTCAAAAAGCATCAGTGTGAGTGGAGATTATCCTGGCAACAAAAGATCTAGAAATGAAGAAGACCAGAAGATTGAAGAAGGTATTGCCTTGCTTGTGAAAAGAGAACCAGATGGTAAGAAAATATTTAAATGTTGGACTTGTCAAGAATATGATCATTTTGCATCTAAATGTCCTAAGAGAGTTAAAAAATATAGAAACAATTTCAAACCTAGAAGATCTAAGGAATGTTATTATGCTAATGATGAAGATCTTGAAGCTAGTTTAGAAAGAACTTTAAGTGAAAGTGATACTGAGCATAATGATGACATAGGATTTGTAGCAATTAAAGAAGAGAATCCTAAAATAGATGTTAAGGAAGAAAAAGCCTTAGTTTCTCATGTTGAAAAGAAATTTGATTGGATTATAGATAGTGGTTGTTCACATCATATGACTAGAGACATGAAAAAGTTCATAAAGTTTAATGAATATGATGGAGGAGTTGTTAGAGTTGGAAACAATGCACCTTGTTTGATTAAAGGTATAGGATCTATTACTCTTGATGGAAAGACTAATAATGATGATGTTTATTTTCTGGATGGATTGAAACATAATCTTTTGAGTGTTGGATAGTTAGTTGATATGGGATATCAAGTTTGGTTTACTGAGTAAACTTGTGTGATAAAGGATAAAGATGGAAATGATGCAGGAGCATCTTGGGTGTACGAGCAATCTTGCATCACCCAAAAATATTTCTATTTTTGTATTCAATAAGGGCTATCTTGTGCAGAGTTGCTATTTATGGAAACTTTCTATTTTTAGTAAGTTGGTGTTACGATCTCAGAATGTCTGATTTTACATATGGAGGTCATCTCATTCATATCAGCCTGCCAGCAAAGTTTCATGGCTAGATCAGGTGTAGTTTTGAAGATATTGAAGATTTTCGGTATTGGCAGCAGGGTACAGAAACTTCAAACTTAGTTTTGAAGGCTTTAGAGGCCCCAGATGAGGTTGAAAATTTGGGTGATGGGTTCTTTGCACCAGTCAAGCCTGTAGAGCACTTCGTGGCATTTCTAGAATGGGTTTATAATAGCCAATCGGGTCAACGGGCAATGACTTATGGTCTTCAGAAGTTGGGTCACCTGAAATGGAAGAAAATAATTGTTCTTCAAAATTTTTGTTTGGGTTTCAAAACTCATTTTGAGCCGACTTTGATGTAATAAATTGTAAAATAAAATAATTCTAAGTTTGGTCAGCCCTAAGGGCTAAATTTCTAGAACCTTCTCGGGCGGTGGAAATTGCCTATATAAAGAAGGCCCGTAGTGTTGTCTAGGGTAGTTCTGGGTATTGATTCGAGGATTTTTCCTACAGAATATTGTAAGGGAATGCCCATGTGGCTTTGCATATTGTAATTTTGAAAGTTTGTAATTCCACATTTGTGGAGATAATAAGAAGCCAATTTTTTGTTCTTGCATATTATTGTTGTTGTTTCTCTATTTCTGTTATGTGTTTGTGGTACTAAGGGGAGCACCCTTCATCAGGAAATCTGATTGGAACTAGATCTAGAACCAGAGGTAATGTATTTTAGTTGAATCCTACTGAGATGACATGTTTGATTACTAAGATTGATGATAGTTGGTTATGGCATAGAAGGTTTTGTCATATAAACTTTGATAACATTGTGAAAGTAAGTACTACACTTGTAGTAAGAGATTTGCCTAAAATTATAAAGCCTACTAACATGATTTGCAAAGAATGTGTAATGGCTAAATAGAAGAGAAGTTCTTTTCCCAGTGAGAAGTTTACATCTACAAAGAAGCTAGAGATTGTTCATATAGATTTGAGCGGTCCTACCAGGACTAGAGGATTCTATGGAGAAAGGTATTTTATGATTCTTGTTGATGATTTTACAAGAATGATGTGGATTGCATTTCTTAAAGAAAAATTTGAAGCATTTGATAAGTTTAAGATTGTTAAGAATAAAGTTGAGAATGAATCTAGAATGAATATTAAATGTTTGAGATCTGATAGAGGTGGAGAATTTACTTCTAGAGAGTTTAACACCTTTTGTGAAGAAAATGGCATTAAGAGATAGTATTCAGCCCCTAGAACACCTGAACAAAATGACATTGTAGAAAGAAGAAATAGATCAGTGACTGAAGTAGCAAGAGCTATGTTGTTTGAGAATGATTTGGTGAAGATATTCTAGAGAGAAGCAGTGAACACAACAGTGTATACAATGAACAGAGTACAAATCAAAGCAAACACAGACAAAACACCTTATGAATTATGATTTGGATATGCACCCTTAGTTAAGTATTCTAGAATTTTTGGAAGAAAATGTTATATAAAGAGAGATGATGATATTGGAAACTTTGATCCTAGAAGTGATGAAGGAATATTTCTTGGATATTCTTTGAAAAGAAAATCCTATAGATGTTAAAATAAAAGAACTAAGACTATTGTTGAAAGCGCAAATGTTAAAGTTGATGAAAAGTTCAAAATTCAAGAAAGAATGCTTGATTATGAATCAAATAAAGAAGCTCATCCTAAACCTAACACTGGATCTACTGAATTATTTTATGAAACTGACAATGATTTGTTGAATGAAAGGCATAGTGAAGTCATTGAAGAACCTACATATGAAGAGAGATCTGAGACAGTGACACCTAGCAAAAGTTTGTTAAGAAATCATCCTATTGGACAAATTATTGGGAGCATCAAAAGAGGAGTTCTAACTCAAAATAAGGCACAAGAATAGTTATGTTTGATTTTTCAAATTGAACCTAAGACTACTAATGAAGCTTGTGAAGATGAACGTTGGACTAATGCTATGAAAGAAGAACTAGATCAGATTGAAAAGAATAAGACAAGGGAATTGGTCCCTAGACCTAAAGACAAGAATGTTATTGGAGCTAAATGGGCATACAAAAATAAGATGAATGAACTATTGGAAATTTGGCTAAGTTGATTACATAGATGTTGTCATTATGGAAACATATGATCCACATGAAGATCACATAGGTCAGAGAGAAAGTATGAAAGAGTACATTGCAAATTTGTCTAAGTGTGAGACAGTGTTTTGCCAGTGAACCTAGACATAGTTTTTGTTTGCAATGTTGACTGGAGTAATTTCAGTGCTTGTGCACTTGAACATAGACTCTATGATGTCTATTGATCACCCATCTTAGAGTGCAAGTCATTACAGCATGTACGGAAGAAGTTATGATAGTTTTACCGAAGATAGTGTGAAGCCGACAAGATAGACAAAATATGAAGACAGAACTAGTAAAGAGTTAAGGGATTATTTTGTTTATCAAAATAATGACTTAGCAATATAAAGGGACAAAATCCTAGATGTTAAATCTTGGATAAAGCTATTGGTATAAATGTAATTGTATTTCAAGTATTATTGTAAGAAGCAAGAACACAATAGTGTGGACAAGTGATATGATGCGAAGTATATGAAGCATATGTAATAGCGATAGTAAAAGAGCAGCAAAGTGATATTGATGCAAGTAGTATAAGGTTATGTACCTTAACCTATTTTTTAATCAGTGTATATTGTACATTACTTGTTTGGATAGTGGGCTCATATGGTAATAACATTTTGTACTACAACTCCTAATAGGGTTGAGGCTTCTAACAAGGCCTATAGTCCCTTAATTAGGACTGATACACTATATGCTTGTAATAGACTCCTAACAGGGTCAACATCCTTAACAAGATACTTTTGATTAGTGGATCTTTGTGGGTACCATCCCACTAGGGTTTTCCCTTGGCCAGGGTTTCCTTGAGAACAAATAATTTGTTATGAGTTCTTTATTGTTATGCATGTTGTTTAGCTTCTTATGTTATGCATGTATAAAGATAATCTATTATATCAATAATTGGGCAAAAGATAAAGTTTGTAGAATACTGATTCACACCCCCTCTCAGTATTCCCTATTTCTAACAATTGGTATCAGAGCTTAGTTACTCAAAAAAGAATCATTCAAGGAAAGCCTAGTATCTTGAGTAAGATCTCTATGGATATGGATCAACTATAGAAGAATCCTGAAGAAGCTCTTGAATAGATTAACTTGCTTACTATTGAAAAAGATACTTTGAAAAGAAAGTATGATGATGCGAAGAACCTCATTGAGAAATTGAAAAAAAAATTGGGAGACCTGAGATCTGAAAAGGAATCTGAAGGTTTTATTGAAGATTGTGATGACAATGTGGAAAAAGAAAATGAAATTCGTAAGGATGAACTAAAGATAGAAAATTTGAAGCTTAGTTTCAAAGATGGAAATGGAAAGAATGAAGAAAATCTAAAATCTGAAAATGAAAGTCTAAAGACTGAAAATGAAGGACTAAAATCTAAACTTTCTAAAGTAACATCTGAACTTGAGAAAATCAATTTGCAGTATGATGAACTTGAGAAATACAATAAGATTGTGAAAGGTGAACTGACTCAATCCAAACAATAACTTGAAAGGCTATATTCAACTAGTGAGAAGATTGATGAACAAATATCTTATCAGAAACCATTCTATGATAAGACTGGTCTTGGATTCAACACTTTCAAAGAAAATGATGAAGGCAACGAACCAGATATGAAGATATCTAAAAACATAGATGAGAAGAAGCCTGATGAGATCAACAAATCTGAAGATACACCTAAAGAAGAAAAATCACCGAAGAAAGAAGAATCACCCAAAGGTATGCAAAGAGAATTCAAAGGTAGATGTTTTGCTTGTAATACTATTGGTCATATGAAGAGAGATTGCACAGGTAAATAATTTAAACCTCTTAATGTGTATTGTTACAATTGTCATGGTTTTGGACATAGAGCTATTGATTGTAAGAAACCTAAATTTATTGAGAATAATGATGGTAGTAGAATGTTTAGGAATACTAACAATGTAGATAAGAAACCTACTGAAGATATGAACAAAAGAAATGGAGTAGTATGTTATAGATGCAACAAGGTTGGACACATTGCTAGAAACTACATATCACAAATTAATCAACTTGGACCAAGATATGGAAATAATGGAATTGTTTGTTAGATATGCAACAAGATTGGGCATATACCAAGGTTTTGCAAAATGAACAACAGAGTTTTTCATCCTAATCCTAACCCCAAAAATCATGCAAGAAGAAATGAAGATGCTAGTAACAGTCAGAAAGGATGCTGTAGTAATTTAGATGAAGTGAAGTTTATCAAAAGCACAGATCAAGGAGACATATTCAACATTGAATGTAATCAGAAAGGTGAAGTATTGAAAGGTAAGAAAGAATCTTTATCTGACCTATCTCAAAGTACTTAATTTATGTGAATTACAGTAGAATAGGAACTTAGATTTAGTATAGAAGTAGATATATGATAAACTGAGTCTTGCACAATTAATGCAAGGTATTTTATGATGTTCTAATGCTATGGTTAAGAGCGCAAAGAAAAATATTATGTTTTACGAGATCACAAGAAGTTTTAAGTTTTGCAGGTTAGTAGAGATAGCTTTTTGGAAAGAAGCGGCAAAAGAATTGAATGCGATGTCAGATCTAAGTGAGATTGAATTAGTAAAAGGTTATGATCAATATTATTTGATCATCAAAGATAATTCAAGTGTCAAGGAGATCAAAGAGTAGTGATTGAAAGCATTTTGCAAGGATTTGGAGAAGAATTGTGTGTCAAATCTACGCAAGCCCTAAAATCATGAAATTAAGGTATTTTACTTGACAAATCTTTGAATTAGTAAAGGAATTTGAAGAAATCATGGATGTTTCCTTAATAAAAAATGTCAGAGATAAGAATAGACATAAATTGAAAAGGGAAATAGTAGAACCCTTGGAAGAAGACCCTAGGTTTGCATTATCATCCATACCAAATGGAGTATTACACTTAGAAAATGTTAGAAGTTATCTTGGATGCAAACTAGAGACAACAAATGATAGTGATTTCACAGCTGAGTATCAAAAGATTTACAATCAAGATATGACACTAAAACAAGGTTTTGAATATTTGGAACATAATGAAATTGTTAAATATGGATTGCAGTATGAATTTGACAATGAAGAATGCACTAAGATTATCTTGAGCAGAATTCATAATGGAAAGTTTTGGCTAGAAGATAGAGTGATAGATATTACATATGATTTGATTAATGAAGTCACTAGATTATATAAGACTGGATCTATTCCTTTTAATGAAAAAAACATGAGGAAAATAGTCATTGGCAACACAAACTCATCCTATAATGGTAGAGGAATTGTGATTAGTAAGATCAAACAAGATGATGTGAGATACTTATGCAAGATCCTAACTACTAAGTTTTGTGCAAATTCAAGAGAGGATGACATGGCAGTTGGAATGGTACATGCAACTTATCTTATGTGTGTTGATAGGGTACTAGTTGATATGTGTAAAATTCTTAGAATTCAATTGTTTGAGAACTTGGAGAAAATCAAGAAAACTAAGTATACACAGTTTAGGTTCCCATCCCTAATCACATATATGTTCTTTCATCTTTTGAGGAGATTTCCTTACACCATAGGAAATGACTGGAATGATGGACAAACTACAATGGAAAGGATTAACTTAGTATATAGAAGATATGTTATTGATAGTGTTAATGAGAGTGCAGTACTTGTTATTAAGACATTTCAGAATATTGTGTCTAGCAGATCAAGGATCCCTAAGTTTCTTGTTGAAAAATATAAAGATGATATATGTTTTATGGTGGATACTGACTTTACCTATATTGAAGTAGTAGAGCCTAGAATAGAGTTCATAGACCTCCTTGGCTATGAGATATCTGAGGTAGAGACTGAAGAGTATGTTAGCAGACTACTTAAGTGTAAGTTGGACACTCAGTGTAATAGGTTTGGAACCTTTGAGGGGAACTTCAACTCTGCAAAGATTCTAATTGAAGAGAAGTAGTCTAAGAAGAGAGTTGAGAGAACTATTAAGAAAATCTGAAAAGATACAGGAATGATAGAGAGAGATTTTTTGGTATCAAAGCAGACAACAACATCAATCAGAGAGAGTGGAAAAAATGAAGTTTTGTCTATCCCTCCTTTATCATCAATTGCAGTACAATAGGAAGAACCACAAGTAAAGGTGAAAGTGGAAGTACCTGAGAAGGACATAGAAACAAAGATGTCTACTAGATCCACTTCCTCTACACCTAGCAAAAGAGTTCAGGAAAGTACTACTGGACCAGGAAAGAGACATAAAACTCTAGTGCAACCAGTTCCAAGAAAGATTGCAGAAGTTAAAGATGATGTCACTACTAAGAAGAAAGCTTGGAAACCAAAAGTTGATAAGCTAAATGAGTAGATTATTGAGAATGGTGACTTTGCAAGAATGAACAAATATTATGATCTTTATGATTATACTGATAGAATTAATCTAGAGAATGCAGTTGTGAAGCATATGATCTTGACTAGCAAGAAGTTTGATACTATTCAAGGATAGATACCTGATGATCTATATAACAAACTTCTAAATAGGAAGAAGAGAGCATCAAAGGAAGAGACAGCTATGAGAGAAAAGCTTGTGAGGAAGTTTTGTGAAATAAGAGATGAAACTCATTTTAATCAGATCATGAAAGCCCTAAGCACCCATTTGAGAACCAAAAGGAGAACAATTTAGATTATGGGAGGTAGCTATGAAGAAGTAAATTCTGAGACAAAATAGGCTATTATTAGGGTTATTGCAGAATATGTTGGAGAATCATCAGTTGCAGAAGAGCAAGCAGGTGAGAAAGTATAAGAGGACATTCCCTCTTCTCCAACTATTAATATTGAAGATGAAACAATGAATGTAGAAGGTACTAAAATCACCTTGTATACTGATGAAAATGTATTCAAGAATTTGGAGAAGATTGTTGACAGTTCGGCCTTTGAAGAATAGGAAGCTACAAAAGAAGAAGAGATGATAGAGACCACAGTTGTAGAACCACCAGTTATAGAAGAACAAATTCCTATTCCCACCAAAGAATATATCAGTCTTACTCCTAAGACTGGAAAGAAGACTCAAATTGGATCTACGATTGAGCATTTGGGAAAAGAAGTAGATGATGATGATCAGTTGGAACTGATTACATCCTTGAACAAAATAATTGGTAAGAATAATAAAGTAAATAGTCTTGAAGGGTGTCTAAAGGAACTAACTGAGAAGTTACAAATTACTATAACTACACAAATTTCAGAAGTAGACCCTATGGAGAAGGAAAAGAAGGTAATGAGTGTATGGTGAAAATGTGACCACACTTCTATGAATCATTACATGCAAGGGAACTCAAGAATGAGGCCTCACAAATCGATCCATAGCTCCCTAGGCATGGAGTGCAAGGGTTTTAAGAATGCTCTCAGCTAGAGCTATTTAGCCAATAACCTTGCTAGTAAACCATGCAATGGGAGATTCAATGAAGACAAGGGAAAGAATGCCAATATCCCCAAGAATCAAATGAAATGCAATGCAATGCAAGCTAGCTAAGAATGAAGATGCAAGCTAAGCTATGGAAATGAAAGTACAATGCAAGCTAAGCTATGAAAATGAAAGATGCAAGAAATGAAATCTAACTATGAAGCAAGAAAGCCATGATGATGCAAGAATGAAGACAAGAAGATAGAGTGTTGATGAAGATCCAAGATGAATGCCAACAATGCTCCAAATCTTCAAACCTTAGATGCAAGAATATCTCCAAAAGCTCCAAGATGACCTAGAAAACCTGTAGCATAACAATAACATAAAAATTGTGTGTGCAAATGAGGAAGAGAGCTCTCCTTTTATAAGGAATGAAAAAGGAATGGGCCATGGAGATTAAGAGGCAAAAGATTTAATCAAAGGTGGAGAAAAAAAAAGAAGCTTGATCCTTGTGCACAAATATCCTCCAATAAGAAAATTAGAAGTATTTACTTTATGTTGAGCATTTAATTTAAGTCCATGTGAGACAAAAAGTACTTTTTCTTTTATTTTATTTTTATTTTTCTTTATAAATAAGAATTAAATGCTTTATTTGTGCAACATAGGATAAGAAGAAAAGGTGGGCTTTTTATTTATTAAAAGGGGAGGAAATATTCCTTTTAAATAAATAAAAACTTAGGATAAAATGGTTAGCCCATAGAAAATAATCGAATAAATGATAGCACAAGGATTTGATCAAGAATAAGCAATTTATGATTTAGCAAAAGGGGCTAATAGTCTAGGTGACCATTTTTAGGTGTATACAATGAGCACCTTTGATAATGAATTCACAAATGTAGCTGATATTGCAAAAGAGAAAGCACAAGCAGACTATGAGGCTAGAATGCTTTTGCACATCAGTCAGAATATCAAAAATGATACCAATACTCTTGATATCTCTATCAAGGATTTGAGGAAGCATTTGGAAATAGGTAAATCTTTGTACATACAGTGTACAAAATTAGAGACTTTGACAGCAGAGGAAGACTCAAAGATAAAGTTAAAGGAAGCAGAAATTCTGAATGAAACAAACCTTTTGTCTAGCCCCAATGTGAAGGTATGTGATGTTGAGAAGAAATTTATGAAACTTTATGATGAAATTAGAGTTGTACAAGATGAGAAAGACAAGAAATTGAGAAGATACACTCTTTTGAGTGAGCATGCTTCACTGAAGTTGAGCATAATTGAAGAACAATTGGAAGAATGTCTTTCAACTAAGACATCTTTTTAGAAATTTAACTTTGAAAACCTCCAAGCATGTGAAATAGCTTCTTATGGACTGAGCGCACTACTTAATGTGGTAGATTCCATCAAGAAATCATGGGAGAAGGAGATAGAAGCCATGAAGATAGATTTTGTAGATTGTGTTGCAAGCCTACTAGCTTTGCAAGAAATGGATTGAGGTATAACTTTTTGTAATACAATTTTGTGACCCTCCCTACCTTATTTTGTCATTGTTGTCAAAGGGGGAGAGATATATAGAAGAAAATTAATAGTATATGATAAGGGTTGTTACTCTTAGGGGGAGTACTATATTAGAGGCAATAATTTTTTGAGGAGTTATAAGGATAGTATGTATTTTATACTATGGCCACAGTTTTGAACAATTTTTGAGATTTTGAGTTCTACACTTAGCCAATTTTCTCATATGTTGCCACCAATGAAAAAGGGGGAGATTGTTGGAAATTTGGCTAAATTGATTACATATATGTTGTCATTATGGAAACATATGATCCACATGAAGATCACATAGGTCAGAGAGCAAGTATGACAGAGTGCATTGCAAATTTGTCTAAGTGTGAGACAATGTTTTACCAGTGAACCTGGACACAATTTTTGTTTGTGATGTTGACTAGAGTAAGTTCAGTGCTTGCAAACTTGAACATAGACTCTATGATGTATATAGATCACCCATCTTAGAGTGCAAGTTAGTATGGCATGTACAGAAGAAGTTATGACAATTTTACCGAAGACAGTGTGAAGTCGAAAGGATAGAATATGAAGACAAAACTAGTAAAGAGTTAAGGGGTTATTTTGTTTATCAAAATAATGACTTAACAATATAAAGGGATGACATCCTAGATTTTAACTCTTGGATAAAGCTATTGGTATAAATGTAATTGTAATTGAAGTATTATTGTAATAATTAAGAACACAATAGTGTGGACAAGTGATATGATGTAAAGTATACAAAGCATATGTAATAGAGGTAGTAAAAGAGAAAAAAAGTGATATTGATGCAAGCAGTATAAGGCTATGTACCTTAACCTATTTTTTAATCATTGTATATTTTACATTACTTGTTTGGGTGGTGGGATCATCTGGTAATCACATTTTGTACTACAACTCCTAACAGGGTTGAGGCTTCTAACAAGGCCTATAGTCCCTTAATCAAGATTGATACACTATATGCTTGTAATAGACTCCTAATAGGGTCAACATCCTTAACAGGATACTTTTGATTAGTGGATCTTTGTGGGTACCATCCCCGCTAGGGTTTTCCCTTGGCTAGGGTTTCCTCGAGAACAAATAATGTGTTATGAGTTCTTTATTATTATGCATGTTGTTTAGCTTCTTATGTTATGCATGTATAAAGATAATCTATTATATCTATAATTGGGCCAAAGATAAAGTTTGTAGAATACTGATTCACCCCCCCCTCTCAGCATTCCCTATTTCTAACATGAACAAGGAGAAGTAGTAATAAATAAAGCAAGATTGGTATGTAAGGGTTACTCATAGCAAGAAGGAATTGACTATGAAGAAACCTTTGCACTTGTTGCAAGAATTGAAGTAGTAAGAATTTTTTTGGCATATGCAGCTTACAAGAAATTCAAAGTATATAAGATGGATGTGAAGTCATCATTTCTAAATCGAGAATTGGAAGAAGAAGTCTACATTGAGCAGCCTGAAGGTTTTCCCTTAACTCAAGAAGGAGACATGGTATGTAAATTGAAGAAAGCTTTATATGGAATTAAACAAGCACCTAGAACTTGGTATGCAAGACTGGATAAGTATTTGTTAAAATTGGGATTTACAAAAGGAACAACTGATAGCAATCTGTACATAAAAGAAATTGAAAATGGTTTTTTGGTTATAGTTATTTTTGTTGATGACATTATCTTTGGAGGAGAAGATGAAGCTAGTGGCAAATTTGTTGATGAAATGAAGACTGAATTTGAAATGAGTATGATTGGTGAAATGAAATACTTTTTGAGATTAAAGATAACACAAAACAATGATGGTATCTTTGTAAGTTAGACAAAGTACCTAAATTAATTGTTGAAAATATTTGGAATGGAGAATTATAAACCAGTTGGAACAACCATGGTGACTAGACATAAGTTATCTAGCACAAATGAGACTCCTACAGTAGAACAGAAGAAATACAGATCTATGATTGGAGGATTGTAGTATTTGACTCATACAAGACCTAATATAGCACATTCAGTTGGAAATGTAGCAAGATTTCAAGTTGAGCCTAGAGAATCACATTATGCAGTAGTAAAGAGGATATTGAGATATTTAAGAGGCACAATGGACTATGGACTATGGACTATGGTATGAAAAATCTGATGATTTTACCCTATGTACATACATAGATGTTGATTGGGGAGGCAGTGTTGATAATAAGAAAAGCACCAGTGGTGAAGCATTTTTCCTTGGAGGAAGATTAGTTTCTTGGCTAAGCAAGAAGTAGAATTGTATCTCACAAAGAACAATAGAAGCAGAATATGTAGCAGAAGAAAAAAATTGTAACTAGATAATTTGGATGAAGAAAATGCTAAAGGATATTGGAATAAAATTTGTTGAACCTATTGTCATACATTGTGACAACACCAACATAGTTGGTATGTCTAAGAATCCTTTATTACATTGTAAGACAAAGCATATATAGATTAAGTATCATGTTGTAAGAGAGAAAGTTGCTGAGAAAGAAGTCAAACTTGAGGACATAAGTACAAAGAAGTAGATAGCAGATATATTCACAAAGCCTTTGCCTACGGATACATTTGAGTATCTGAGAGGTATGCTTGGGGTTATGCCCCAGCCTACTTTTGAAAAGTGTTGCAGTTGGTTGCATCCATCTAGTGGTATATGAGACTTATCTTTCTTCTAGACTAGATGTTGGTACTTCCTCTATGGGGGAGTATGTGTATCTAAGCTGAGTCATGAGGACTCTAGTAAATGTATTTTCTAAATAGTGTCTTTTGACATTGAGTTGTTGTTGACATAGTGATGAAATTTCTATCATTGATGTCAATGGGTGAGAAGTATACATGAAAAAAAACCTAAAACATCTGTTGGAGAAAGCTTATTAGGATAACGAAGCAAGATTTGATTGATGAAGAGGATTTGAAGAAGCAGTGTTGCAGTATTGGATTTTTGGAACATTGGATGTTTTTCATCTATGTTGCCATCAATGCCAATGGGGGAGATTGTTAGGAATGAATGCTAAATTTTTGGCAGCCATTTTGTATTAGTTGTTGTTGCATTCATGACTATGATTGTCATTGATATCAACACAGTGATTTACCGAAGACTTGCAGAGAAGCATATAGAGTTTGGATTAGCACATGTGGGTTATTGCAGTTGGAGCTATCTAATGTTGATGTTATACTCTTTGATGTATTATATTTTTATGGTTAAGAGCACAAACAATAATTCATTTATTCATGGAGGTTATGAGCATTTTGGTGGAAGCAATATTTAGGCAGTGTTCCTGAGTAGCAGTTTGTGGAAATTAGATGATATCTCCTAATCAGGATGGAATTTGGTTTTGCATAGTTAAAGTAAAGTTGAAGACAAATTGATAGTGATGTGGATGATAGTGTAGACTTTGAGGTCACATGAGTAAAGATTTATGTATTTGGAAGCTGACAGTTTTGTGTAATTTTGATGTAGCGTGTGGAAACTTTTATATTGTAATTGTATGCCGACTCATTTGTAATTATTAGAGTGTGATATAAAGGAAGTAATGTATTTACTTGTTGAAGTGTGGTCATGATATGGAAGTAGCGGTTGTGTGTGATGCTATATGCATGAAGTGAAGAAAAGAGCTAAGTATGAAAGTGAATTTGTGAAGGAAGACATGCGAGGTACAAAGATCTAAAATTGAGATCTGATGTAATAGTGAGTGTAGTTTGGCATATTTAAAGAAGAGGTAACATATTATTCTATTGAGTAATGCAAAGATTATTTGGACAGTGTGTTCAGTGATCTTACCCTGAAGCTGTTTGGGTAGTGGGTCCTTCTGTCTTCCATAACTCTTAATAGGGTTAGAATCTTTTAACAGGGATTAAAAATCTCCTAAAAGGGATTGATATGTACTGAATATATTTCATAAGACTCCTAATAGATTCCATACTTTCATAAGGAATATTCATATTAGTGCATCTTTTGTGGGCATCATTCCCACTGGGGTTTACTCTTTGATCAAGAGGTTCCCTAGTCAACATATCTTGTGTCATTGTGTTATTGTGTATGAATACCTTTCTATGGTTGGTAATTGTATTTCTTATATTTTTTAATGCTATTGAATATGATAAAAATTATAATTATCTGATGACTGAGTCACCCCCCCCCTCTCAGTTATCTTGGTGGAATTTACTTTGTAATAGATTTAACATGCATCTGATACACTTTGAATTTTTTGTGTGCAGCATAAGATAGAAATAATCTTACTGCCTCTATTCTAGCAACAGGAGAAAATGTTTCTTCAAAGTTTATGCCTTCTTGCTACGAGTATCCCTTATACACTAGTCTTACTTTGTTCCTTACAACGGTTCCTTCTTCATCCATTTTGTTTCTAAAGACCCATTTTGTTCCTATAACATTTTTATTTTTGGGTCTTGGAACCAATTCCCAAGTATTATTTTTCTTTATCTAATCTAATTCTTCTTTCATGCCATTTATCCAAGATTCATCTTTAAAGGCTTCATCTATAGTTTTTGGCTCAACTTGACAAATCAAACAAATTTCTTCTTTAACTTTAAATCTAGTTAGCACTCCCTGACTGGTATTGTTAATATGCAATACTTAATGATGTGATCACAGATATAAGATCACAACATCCACCTGAACTCTCATCTAACTTTGTAGCATCTAAAATATTTGTACACTAATCGTACACTATGATTACCAATCTGGTTCCTTCATAAAAGCATATGTTGACATCAGTGACAAAACACAAATGATAATAGTATGAGTGCCCATTCAGTAACATAGTGATTAAACATATTACATGTCTCAATCATCACCCATGCATTAGCAATATCCAACAATCTCCCCCTTTGGCATTGATGTCAACATATGGGAAAATCTTATCCCAAAGTTATATCAATCCAAAGTCCTTCAACTGAAAAATCTCCCCAAACAGTAGAGATTTTCTCATAGCAACACTCCCCCTTTGATAGCAATGGAAAAGGGTGCCATGAGCCTTCAACTGCCTTCACATATAAACTTTCTTCCATGATCACTCCCCCTAAGGAGTAAATCCCTCCATCCAGTCTAGAAAATGATGAGGCTCTAAACACTTCTAGACTGATGCATCTATGCATCATTTAGTTCTGACTAGGAGGGGCCTGAACCCCTAGCATAACTCTAAGACATTCAACAGTATCTTTGGGTAGTGGGTTTGTAAAAATGTCTGAAATCTTCTCTTTTGTACTGATATATTATAGCTTGATTTATTTTTGTACCACCTCATCTCTCAAGAAGTGATACTTAATAGAAATGTGATTAGTTTTAGAGTGCATCACTAGATTCTTTGACATGTTTATTGTGCTGGTGTTATCACAATGGATAACTCAAGGCTCATTACAAGTTATTCCAATGTCTATTAGAATTCGTTTCATCCAAACAATTTGAGTGCAATGTATAGCAGCAACAACATATTCTAATTCAGTAGTAGATTGTGCTATACAATCTTGTTTCTTACTTAGACAAGAAACCAACTTTTTCCCAAGGAAAAATGCTCTACCACTGGTACTTTTTCTATCATCAATATTTCCTGCCCAATCAGTGTCAGTATAAGCATGAAGTTCAAAGCTATCATTCCTATCATACCATAAACCATAGTCTATGGTTCCTCTAAAATACCTCAGTATTCTTTTCACAATAGCTAGATGAGTCTCTTTGGGTTCTACTTGATATCTAGCAACAATTCCAACGACATTAGCAATATTTGGTCTGGTGTGAGTCAGATACTGTAGCCCTCAAACCATTGATCTATACAAAGTCTTAAAAACACATTTTTATTCATCATCAATTGTTAGCTTGTTTTCAATCACCATAGGTGTTCCTACTGGTTTACAATCTTCCATACCAAATTTATTAAGCAATTCTTTGAGATACTTGGTCTGAGAAATGAAAATACCATTCTCATTCTGATTTATTTGCAGTCCAAGGAAGAATTTCATTTCACCTATCATGGACATCTCAAATTCACTTTCCATTTCTTTCACAAACTTCTTACATAGATCATCATTACCTCCAAAGATAATGTCATCCACAAATACTTCTACTATCAGGATTCCATCTTCAGTAGTTCTTAAATACAAATTAGTATCTGCATTACCTTTTATGAATCCAAGTCCAAGTAGATACTTGTCCAACCTTGCATACCAAGCCCTAGGATCTTGCTTCAACCCATACATGGCTTTCTTCAATTTGCACACCATGCCTTTTCCTTCACATAGAGGAAATCCATCTGGTTGTTCTATGTATACTTCTTCTTCAAGATCTCCATTCAAAAATGCAGATGTAACATCCATATGATACACTTTGAACTTTTTGTCTGCAGCATAAGATAGAAATAATCTTACTACCTCTATTCTAGCAACAAGAGCAAATGTTTCTTCAAATTCAATGCCTTCTTGCTATGAGTATCCCTTACACACCAGTCTTGCTTTGTTCCTTACAACGGTTCCTTCTTCATCCATTTTGTTTCTAAAGACCCATTTTGTTCCTATAACATTTTTATTTCTGGCTCTTGGAACCAATTCCCAAGTATTATTTTTCTTTATCTAATCCAATTCTTCTTTCATGGCATTTATCCAAGATTCATCTCTAAAGGCTTCATCTATATTTTTTGGCTCAACTTGTCAAATCAAACAAATTTCTTCTTTAACTTTAGATCTAGTTAGCACTCCCTGACTGGTATTGCCAATAATTTGATTTTCAAGATGGTTATTTTATACATACCTTGGATTTTTAGGAGTTTCAATAGTCTTTCTTGTATCATCACAAGCCTCTTTTTCACTTTCTTCCTCAACAAGTTCTTCTTCTTTGGTAGTAGTAGTGGGTTCTTTCACTTCTGATATCTGATTGTTGTCATACATTCTTTCTAGTATCTGAAATTTCTCATCTATTCTTAAATTGTTACTTTGAACCATCTTCCTTAATCTCAGATTGAAACATTTGTATGCCTTTCTTTTAATAGAGTAACCAAGGAAGATACCTTCATCACTTCTAGTATCAAATTTTCGTATCTCATCATCCCTCTTAATATAACATTTGCTACCAAAATTTCTAAAATATTTTACATTAGGAGTATGATCAAACCATAGTTCATAGGGAGTCTTACTTGTGCCATCTCTGATTTGAATTCTATTTAATGTGTACACTATTGTTCCAACAACCTCTCTCTAATGTACATGAGATACATTTCCTTCAATCAGCATTATCGTGGTAGCATCAAGTATAGTTCTATTTCTTCGCTCTACTATCCCATTCTGTTGTGGAGTCCTAGGAGCAGATGTTTGTCTTTTTATCCCATGCTCTTCATAGTATGAATTAAATAAATCTGATGTAAACTCTCCACCTTTGTTTGATCTTAAACACTTTATTTTCAGTCTTGATTCATTCTTTACTTTTTCTTTAAACAACTTGAATATGTCAAATGCTTATGATTTCTCTCTCAAATAAGTAACCCACATCATTCTAGAAAAGTCATTAACAAAGAGTATAAATACCTTTCACCATAGTATGACTTTGTTCTTGTAGGCCCACATAGATTGTTAGGAATGAATGCAAAGTATTTTGGCAGTCATTCTGTAGCAGTTGTTGTTGCATTCATGACTTGGATTGTCATTGATGTCAACACAGTGATATTCTGGATATCAGTAGGAAAGCAGGTATAGTTTTGTTTTGTGCACATGTTGTATTTTAGATTGGATTTTGCATAGTTGATGGTACATTCTTTGGTGTGTTATTAATCTATGGTTAACAATGCAAAAAAAAATTCATTCATTTATGAGAGTTATGAGCATTTTGGTGAAAGCAGTGTTTAGACAGTGTTTCTGTGAAGTGATTTTCAAAAATAGGAGGATATCTCTTAGCTGGGATGGAATCTAATTTTGTGCAGTTAAAGGGATGTTGAAGACTCATTAATGATGACATGGTTCACAATGCAAACTTCGAAGATATGTTTGGAGAAAGTTACAGTATCTGGAAGCTGACAGTTTTATGTGAAATTTTGTGTGTAGTGTGTAGAATTTATTATTTTGATATTGAGGACCGACTCATTTGTAATTATTTGAGTTTGGTATATAAGAAGGAATTTTTTCCTTGTTACAATATGTACTATGAAGGTTGAGATGTGAATATATGCATGAAGTGAAGAAAAGAGCTAATTTAGTGATGAAGGAAGACTTGTGAGTACAGAGATCTGGAATTGTGATCTTGTATAGTAGACAGTGCGGTTTTGGCACAATGCAAAGGAGGTAATATATTTCATATTATTCTATTGAATAATTCTAAGATCTTTTAGACAGTGGGTTCAGAGATCTTGCCTTCAAGCTGTTTGGGTAGTGGGTCCTTCTGTCTTCCATAAACTCTTAACCGGGTTAGAATCTTTTAACAGGGATTCAAAATCTCCTAACAAGGATTTATATGTACTGAATGTATTTCATAAGACTCCTAATAGGGTCCATCCTCTAACAAGGAACTTTCATATTAGTGCATCATTTTTTGGGCATCATTCCCACTGGGGTTTACTCTTTTCAAGAGGTTCCCTAGTCAACATATCTTGTGTTATTGTGCAATTGTGTATGGTTATCTTTCTATGGTTGATTAGTACATTAATTATATTGTTTAAAGAAGTTGAATGGTTAAATTATCAGATAACTAATTCACCCCCCCCCCCCCCCTCTCAATTATCTTGGGGATCTTTACTTTCTAACAATTGGTATCAGAGCAATAGGTCCTTGAAAGAAAAGTTTAACAACTTAAGGAGATCCATGGAAAATTTTAGAAAAGAAAGCCCTAAGTTTGATGGAGTAAATTTTGACAGCTGGAAAGAAAAGATGAAGACTCATCTATTGTGTTTAGGACCAAGTTATTGGTTGATTACAAAGAATGATAAGACTATCATTGAGGAAGACAATCTAGAGGTAGGAACTAAAGATGAACTAGATCTATTCATGTGTAACATACTTGCAAGAGAAGCACTTTTGTTAGCACTCCCGAAGAATGAATATAGTCAGGTAAGATGTTTGAAAACATGTCATGCAATTTGGAAAGCTTTACATTCTACTTTTGAAGGTGATGAACATGCAAAGAAGGCTAGATTACATAATTGGATTTGTGCATTTAAAGATATCAGAATGATGGAAGATGAATCTATTAGAAGCTATATTGGTAGGATGTCTAAGATTGTAACAGGAATAAAGTCTTATGGAGGTGATAAGATAGAGAATGAAGTGATATGGAAAATTTTGAGAACTTTGACACCAGTATTCAAGCAGACAACACAGATGATTGAACAAGTGATACCTTGTACATTGAACTTTTCAAGAGAGACTCTTCTTGGAAGATTAGAAATAGTAGAGATGAACTTGAGATTATCAGGAGAGCTACCTAGAATGGAAACAGCATTCAGTGCTCTTAACATTAGACCTACAAGAAGTACTAGTGTGAATGGAGATTATGCCAGTAGTAGTAGATCTAAATCTGAGGAAGATAAGAAGATTGAAGAAGGTATTGCATTACTTGTAAAAAGAGAACCAGATGGTAAGAAAATATTTAAATGTTGGACTTGTCAAGAATATGGTCATTTTGCATCTAAATGTCCTAAAAAAGTTAAGAAGTATAGAAGCAACTTTAAACCTAGGAGATCTAAAGAATGTTATTATGCAAATGATGAAGATCTTGAAGCAAGAATTGAAAGACATTTAAGTAACAGTGATAATGATAACTTTGAGGAAATAGGATTTGTAGCAATTAAAGAAGAAAGTTTTGAATCTGATAAAAGGGAAGAAAAAGCATTAGTTTCTCAAGTTGAAAAGAAATCTGATTGGATTATAGACAGTGGTTGTTCACATCATATGACTGGAGATAAAAGAAAGTTTGTTAAGTTAGATAATTATGATGGAGGAATTGTTAGGGTTGGTAATAATGCACCTTGTTTGATTAAGGGTATAGGATCTATTACTCTTGATGGAAAGACTAACACTGATGATGTTTACTTTGTTGATGGATTGAGACATAATCTACTAAGTGTTGGATAATTGGATGATAAGGGTTATCAAGTTTGGTTTGCTAAGAAAAGTTGTGTGATAAAAGATAAAGATGGAAATCTGATTGGAAAAGGATCCAAAACCAGAGGTAATGTATTTCAGTTGAATCTTACTGAGATGACATGTTTGATAACTAAGATTGATGACAGTTGGTTATGGCATAAAAGGTTTTGTCATATAAACTTTGATAATATTGTCAAGGTGAGCACTATACTTGTGGTAAGAGATTTACCTAGAATTATGAAACCTACTAACATGATTTGCAAAGAATGTATGATGGCAAAGTAGAAAAGGAGTTCATTTCCCAACAAAAAGTTCACATCAATAGAGAAGCTAAAGATTGTTCATATAGACTTGATTGGTCCTACTAGGACTAGAGGATTCTATGGAGAAAGGTATTTTATGATTCTTGTTGATGATTTTACAAGGATGATGTTGATTGCATTTTTGAAAGAAAAATCTGAAGCATTTGATAAATTTAAGATCATGAAAAGCAAAATTGAGAATGAATCTGGAATAAAGATTAAGTGTCTAAGATCTGATAGAGGTGGTGAAGTTACATCTAGAGAGTTTAACACCTTTTGTGAAATGAATGGTATTAAGAGACAACTTTCAGCGCCTAGAACACTAGAACAAAATGGTATTGCAAAAAGAAGGAATGGGTTAATAACTGAAGGAGCAAGAGCTATGTTGTTTGAAAATGATTTGGCTAAGACTTTTTGGAGAGAACCAGTGAACACAATAGTATACACTATGAGCAGAGTACAAATCAGAGTAGATACAAACAAGACACCTTATGAATTATGGTTTGGACATGCACCCTCAGTTAAGTATTTTAGAATTTTTGGAAGTAAATGTTATATAAAGAGAGATGATGATATAAGAAAATTTGATCCTAGAAGTGATGAAGGAATATTTCTTGTATATTCTTTAAAAAGCAAAGCATATAGATGTTATAACAAAAGAACTAAGACTATTATTGAAAGTGCAAATGTAAAAGTTGATGAGAAGTTTAAAATTCAAGAAAGAATGCTTGATTATGAATCTGATGGAGAAGCACAACCTCAGCCTAACATTGAAAATGCAAAATTATTTTTTGAAACTAACAGTGATTTGCTGAATGAAAGTCATACTGAAAAAAATAGAGAAGAAAATAGAGAAGAAAGTAAAGAAGAATCTACAACCGGAACAAGATCAGTAACTATGACACCTAACAGGTATATTTCGAGACATCACCCTATTGAGCAAGTTATTGGAGGTTTAGATAGAGGAGTTTTGACTCAAAATAAGGTACATTTATGTTTGATTTCTAAATTGAACCTAAGACTACTAATGAAGCTTGTGAAGATGAACATTGGATTAATGCTATGAAAGAATAACTGGAGCAGATTGAAAAAAATAAGACATGGGAATTGGTCCCTAGACCTGAAGACAAGAATGTGATTGGAACAAAGTGGGTATTCAGAAACAAGATGAATGAACAAGGAGAACTGATAAGAAACAAAGCAAGATTTGTATGTAAAGGATATTCACAACAAGAAGGAATTGACTATGAAGAAACTTTTGCACCTGTGGCCAGACTTGAAGCAGTGAGAATCTTTCTAGCATATGCAGCTTACAAGAAATTCAAAGTGTATCAGATGGATGTGAAATCAACATTTTTGAATGGTGAATTGGAAGAAGAAGTCTACATTGAGCAGCCTAAAGGTTTTCCTTTGACACAAGAAGGAGATATGGTATGTAAGTTAAAGAAAGCTTTATATGGATTAAAACAAGCACCTAGAACCTGGTATGCAAGATTGGATAAGTATTTATTGAAATTGGGATTTATAAAAGGAATAGTAGATAGTAACTTATACATAAAAGAAATTGAGAATGGTTTGTTGGTTATAGTTATATTTGTTGATGATATTATCTTTGGAGGAGAAGATGAAGCTAGTGACAAATTTGCAGATGAAATGAAGACTGAATTTGAGATGAGCATGATTGGAGAAATGAAATATTTTTTGGCATTACAGATAACACAAAGCAAGGAAGGTATATTTGTAAGTCAGACTAAGTATTTGAATGACTTATTGAAAAGATTTGGAATGAAAGATTCTAAACCTATTGGAACACCTATGGTAATTGGACATAAGTTATCTAGCAAAGATGAGACACCAACAGTTGAGCAGAAAAAATACAGATCTATGATTGGAGGATTGTAGTACTTGACACATACAAGACCTGATATAGCACATTCAGTTGGGATTGTAGCAAGATTTCAAGTAGAACCTAGAGAATCACATTATGCAGCAATAAAGAGGATACTGAGATATCTGAAAGGAACAATGGATTATGGATTATGGTATGAGAATTCTAATGATTTTATTTTATGTGCCTATATTGATGTAGATTGGGGAGACAGTGTTGATGACAAGAAAAGCACTAGTGGTGGAGCCTTTTTTCTTGGAAGAAAATTGGTCTCTTGGTTAAGTAAGAAGTAGAATTGTACTTCACAAAGTACAGCAAAAGTAAAATATGTTGCAGCAGCAAATAATTATAATCAGATTATTTGGATGAAGTAGATGTTGAAGGATATTGGAATAAAGTTTGATGAGCCTTTTGTTATACATTGTGATAACACTAGTATAGTGAGTATGTCAAAAAAATTTGTTTTACATTCTAAGACTAAACATATTGAGATCAAGTATCATGTTGTAAGAGAGAAAGTTGCAGAAAAAGAAGTAAGATTGGAGTACATAAACACAAAGGAACAGATAGCAGATATATTTACAAAACCTTTACCTAAGGATACATTTATGTATCTGAGAGGTATGCTTGGGGTTATGCCCCAACCTATTTTTGAGAATTGATCCATATGATTGCATCCATCCAATGGTATATGAGCCCTATCTTTCTTCTAGATTGGATGTTGGAACTTCCTCTATGGGGGAGTTTATGAGTTGAGTCATGAGGACTCTTGTTATTGTATTTTTCTGAAAAGTGTCTTTTGACATTAAGTTTTTGTTGACTTAGTGATGGAATTTCTATCATTGATGTCAATGGGGGAGAGATATACATGAAAAACATTGTGGATTGTATGAGAGTGTTGAATAGGAAAACAAAGCAAGATTTAATTTGATATTTTGCAGTGATGTTGCAGTATTGGATTTTTAGAACATTGGATGTTTTTCATCTATGTTGCCATCAATGCCAATGGGGGAGATTGTTAGGAATGAATGAAAAGTATTTTGGCAGTCATTCTATAGCAGTTGTTGTTGCATTCATGACTTGGATTGTCATTGATGTCAACACAGTGATATTCTAGATATCAGCAAGAAAGCAAGTACAGTTTTGTTTTGTGCACATGTTGTATTGTAGATTGGATTTTGTGCAATTGATGATATGTTATTTAGTGTGTTATTAATCTATGGTTAATAGCGCAAAAATAAATTCATTGATTTATGAGAGTTATGAGCATTTTGGTGAAAGCAGTGTTTAGACAGTGTTTCTGTGAAGTGATTTTTAGAAATCGGAGGATATCTCTTAGCTGGGATGGAATCTAATTTTGCGCAGTTAAAGGGATGTTGGAGACTCATTAATGATGACATGGTTCATAGTGAAAACTTCGAAGATATGTTTGGAGAAAGTTACAAAATCTGGAAGCCAACAGTTTTATGTGAAATTTTGTGTGTAGCGTGTAGAATTTATTATTTTGTAATTGAGGACTGACTCATTTGCAATTATTTGAGTTTGGCATATAAGAAGAAATTTTTTCCTTGTTGCAATATGTACTATGAAGGTTGAGATGCGAATATATGCATGAAGTGAAGAAAAGAGCTAATTCAGTGATGAAGACTTGTGAGTACAGAGATCTGGAATTATGATCTTGTGTAGCAGAGAGTGTGGTTTTGGCATAGTGTGAAGGAGGTAATATATTTCATATTATTCTATTGAATAATTCTAAGATCTTTTGGACAGTGGGTTCAGAGATCTTGCCTTGAAGCTGTTTGGGTAGTGGGTCCTTTTATCTTCCATAAACTCTTAACCGGGTTAGAATCTTTTAATAGGGATTCAAAATCTCCCAACAGGGATTTATATGTACTGAATGTATTTCATAAGACTCCTAACAGGGTCCATCCTCTAACAAGGAACTTTCATATTAGTGCATCATTTTTTGGGCATCATTCCCACCGGGGTTTACTCTTTTCAAGAGGTTCCCTAGTCAACATATCTTGTGTTATTGTGCAATTGTGTAAGGTTATCTTTCTATGGTTGATTAGTACATTAATTATATTGTTTAAAGTAGTTGAATGGTTAAATTATTAGATAACTAATTCACCCCCCCCCCTCTCAGTTATCTTGGGGATCTTTACTTTCTAACATAGATCTGTATGTACCAGAACCAACTTTCCTTTTGATGTAAATGTTGTGCTTTTATGACTACTTTTAGTTTGCTTTCCCATAACACATTCTCTACATACAGTGTTAGAAGGTTTCACAATCTTCAGTAGATCTCTTACTGTATTAGCCATACTTTCCTTCACAATGTTATCAAAGTTAACATGATAAAATCTTCTATGTCATAACCAACTATCATCTACCTTCGTAACAAAACAAGAGGCTCCAAATGTGTTTAGTTCAAATACATTACCTCTAGATCTTGAACCGATAGAAATCAATTTTCCTTGCTTGCTTCTAATAAAGCATTTACCATTAACAAAACTTAACTAAAAGTTTTTATCCATTAACTATCCAACACTCAAAAATTTATGCTTCTATCCTTCTACTAGTAGTACATTGTCTGTATTAGTCTTTCCGTCCAGAGTGATGGATCCAACTCCTATGATGGACTTTGGGAGATTGTCCCAAAACCTTACAACACATCCATCATAATTTACTAATTTAAAAAATTTATTCTTATCACCAATCTAATGAACTACAACTAATTTAGAACCTAATTGAAGATCCATGATTAGAGATCATTGAGCTGCTGATTAGATATGACATATGATTAAATTACTAATATGTTGTCATTGATGTCAACTAGTTTGACAACACTTATCTTGTAAGTTACAACACCTAAACATTTGTAGAAAAGGAGTAAAAGAGATGAAGAACAAAAATATCTACAAAAAGAAGATGTATATGATAGATGAGGATAAGGAATACATTGGGCAACTTGCTGATGAATCTATGACCCTATGTTATTGACTTGATTATGTTAGATTCATCTATGATGAGGAAAAGAGTTGAAAGACACAATGCAATGTGGTCGGTTGATGAAGCATCATAGTATACACTAAGTAGTGTAGTGTATACCAAGCATAGTATAAAATGAGCTTGTGATCACCGACACATTTCTTTGTTAACCGGACAGGAGAAAAGGAACTAAATGATTAGTTTAGCTGATAAGGATTGATGAGTTGGAAAGTACATCAAAATTAGAGATGGAGATAATGTTTGTTATGAAGATCAATGGCTAGCATAATTCAAGGAAGATCTAAAGGATGGAATTAAAATGTATTACAGGCACATTAGTTGAGGAAGGTTTAAGAGGTAAAATGGATGAAGGAGAATAAGTGGCAAAATCTTATGGAGGAGAAGAAAATGGTTTACTTGACTATTTAAAAGACTAGGGTTTCATTATGAAATTCATGCCAGAGGAAGGAGACTGCAGAATTATCACATGAAAAAGATTCATGTATGCCTGATCAAACTGGTTAAGGAGAACCAAACTATAGAGTTTACCGAGCGTCAGAAATCTATTACTGAGTGACAGTAAGTCATTGATTATTGTTGATAAATAATTGATATATTGATCAAAGGATTTGAATGAGCATAATATAGATCTAAACATCTACAATTGAAGTTGTATTATAATCAGATCAACTGCTGTAACATTTTAACCATTGTAAACAGATAAATCTCTTAACAGAGTGGACTTGAAAGTCTTATATGTATCATTCATAGAATGAACATTGTTATCCTATCAACCCCATAGTGAATGCTAGTTGGACGATAATGATTGGTCTAAAATCCTCTAACAAGATCACACCTCATAGTGTGTTTGTAACCTTTAACAGGGTTGGGTCTTCACTGACCTCACTTCACAAGAGTGAACATTTTTGGGTTGCCGGTCACAAGTGTTTTTTCCCTTCACAGGGTTTCCATGTTAAATATTTTGTGTTATGTGTTCATTTTGGTGATTGTTTGTTATCATACTTTGCATATTACATGTTGGATTTGATCGATAATCATTATTTGTTAATGACTGGTAATCGGTAAAAGCACAAACAGTGTAGTGTTTTATGTTACTGAGCTGCAAAAGTTAAAGAAAATTGTTTTGGATTATACATTTTGTTTTGGGACTGTGGATAACTAATTCACCCCCCTCTTAGTTATTCTAACAATTGGTATCAAAGCATTGGTTTCTTGGAACAAATTTTTAAGGACTTTAGCACAAAGGTCTCAAAATGTTGAAGAGGGAAGTGTCAAAGCTAAACAAAGATAACTTCACAATATGGCAACGTCAAATGAAGCTACATATATTTGGAAATGGGAATTCTACCCTAGATCTGATGGAGAATGGATACCTTGCATTGCCCACTAGTCCCTTGAACCTTGATCAACTAAGAGACAAACATGAACATAATGTTACTATGATGGAGATTGTTGCTGCTTGTTCAGATGCCAAATTTGAAGATATCAAGGACTATACTACTACTAAGTAGATGTGGGATAAACTTGCTCAAGTTTATAGTGGTGATGTGAATGTCAAGGGAGCAAGAGTTGAAAGCTGAAGAGGAAGATTTGATGATATGAAGATGAAAGAAGGTGAAAACATTGTGCTATACACAAACAAAATAAAGGAGGTAGTTCATGCTATTAGAGCATCAGATGGAGTTATTGATGAAGACACTATGGCAAGAAAAATTATAAGGACCCTATTGCCTATCTATACCATCAGAATATCTACAATTCATGAAAATAGTTCAGCACCTGACAGCACACTCACTCTTGATAATCTAATTGGAAAGCTTACAACATTTGAACTAAACAATTATGATAATAGTGTTTTACCAAATGTTGAATCTGCTTTTATGTCTTCTCTAAAGATTGGTAAGTTTAGAAATAAGAATGATGATAGTGACAGCAATACTGATGATGAGCTTGATGAAGTTGAAGCTCTTATGGCCAAAAGGTTACCTAAAGGTAAAGGAAGGTATAGAGGTAAATTACCTTTAGCATGCTTTAGCTATAAATAAGTTGGCCACATTGGTGCTAGATGTCCACACAAGAAAGATGATGAAAGAACCAAAGACCGATCTAAAGGAAGCTATGGGAGAAGAAACAATAGAGGCTACCGACACTATAACAGAGATAACTGAGACAATAATGATAAAGGCAAGAAGGTATGCTACATTACTAAGGAAGAAGATATGACCGATACTGACATTGATGATGATGTGGAGGTAGTATTTGTGGCAATGAAGGATGATTCCGAAGAGGATGAAAGGTATGTAGAGACAAAACTTATCTCTAAGGTTAATAAGAATGATACATGGATTATAGATAGTGGATGTACACATCACATGACTGGTGATGAAGAAAAATTTGATTATCTTGAAGAATACAATGGAGGATCTATAAGAATGGGAAATGATGCACCCTATATGGTAAGAGGTAAAGGATCCTTGATGATAAATGATAGATTAAAATGTGAAAATTATTATTGGGTAAAAGGATTAAACTATAATCTGCTAAGTGTGGCACAGTTGAACAATTTAGGCCACCGAGTTTCTTTTGAGAGCAAAAAGGTGAAGATATTTGATGATGGAGGAAGACTTGTTGGAACTGGTACACAATCTGAAGGTAATCTATTTTATCTTGATAATGATCAGTCTTCTTGTTTAATGATGAAAGATGAAGATGCATGGTTGTGGCATAAAAGGTTATGTCATGTGAATTTTGATAACATGATTAAGATCAGTAAAAAGAAAAGATTTAGAGGTCTACCTAACTTATCTAAGCCTGATCATGTTATGTGTCATGAATTTCAGAAAGGTAAAATGACTAAATCTAGTTTCAAAAGAAAATATTATTTAACAAATAAAATACTTGAGTTAGTGCATACCGACCTATGTGGTCCTATGAGAACTCAAAGTTACTATGGAGACAAATATTTTATTCTTTTTGTTGATGATTATACTAGGTTGATGACTGTCATGTTCTTGAAAGAAAAATCTGAGGCATTCAACATGTTCAAGTGGTATAAAGCAAAAGTAGAAAAAGAGACTGGTAAAGAATTGAAATTCTTAAGATCTAATAGAGGAGGTGAATTTATCTCTGATGAATTTACTAATTTTTGTAATGAGCATGGTATTAAAAGATAGGTCTCTGCATCGAGGACACCACAATAGAATGACATTGTTGAAAGGAGGAATAGGTCAATTATTGACTGCACAAGGACATTAATGATAGAAAAGAATGTTTCTCAAACATACTGGAGGGAAGTTGTTAGCACTATTGTTTATGTGCTAAACCAAGTACAACTGAAGAAGGACACTAATAAGACACCTTATGAGTTATGGTTTGGACACAAACCCAATGTAAGTTATTTTAGAATTTTTGGAAGCAAATGTTTTATTCTGAAAGATGAAAGAAATGGAAAGTTTGACTCAAAAGGTGATGAAGGGATATTTCTAGGATATTCTAGTAAAAGTAAAGCATACAAGTGTTTGAATAGAGTAACTAATAAAATGATTGAAAGTACTAATGTTCAAGTTGATGATAAGAATACAGAGGAAAGTAGAAAGGAATTGGAAGAATACAATAGAGTCACTTACATTGAACAACCTGAGTATCTACCGAAGCCATAGACTGTGACAACTGGTCTACAGGAAAACAATACTGAGGAATGGGAAAGAGAAACTAATGAGTAGGAAGGACCTATTGAGAAAGAAAATGAACCTGCATAGGATGAACAAGAAAGAAGAAATCAAATATTGGAAATTTTTGTTAGAAGACATCATCATGAGACACAAATAATTGGAGACAAACAAGCTGGCATGCAAACAAGGAGTAAAGCAAGACAAGGTACATGTCCGGTTTGTGATTATGAACCAAAGAATGTAAAAGTTGCATTGGAAAATGAAGACTAGATTAATGCAATGAAAGAGGAAATAGAACAAATAGAGAAGAACAAAACCTAGAGTTTAATACCCAGACCTAAGGACAAGAATGTTATCGGTACAAAGTGGATATTCAGAAACAAGCAAAATGAGAATGGAGAGGTAACAAGGAACAAAGCTTGATTAGTATGCAAGGGATATGCATAGGAGGAAGGAATAGATTATGGTGAGACATTTGCACCTATTGCTAGATTAGGAGTTAGAATGTTACTTGCATATGCTATACACAAAAAGTTCAAAGTTTACCAAATGGATATCAAGTCAACTTTTCTGAATGGGATACTTGAAGAAGAAGTCTACATAGAATAACCTGAAGGGTTCGTTGATCTAGAAAACAAAGATATGGTATGTAGATTACATAAAGCTTTATATGGCTTGAAGCAAGCACCAAGAACCTGGTATGAGAGGCTGCATACTTATTTGTTAAGTATTGGATTTCTTAGAACAAGTGAGAACAACAATTTGTATATGAAAGGAGATACTAATGATACTATTCTTATTGCTGAAATATTTATGGATGACATAATATTTGTAGGACAAGATAAAATTTTTAAGTCATTTGCTGATGAAATGAGAAGTGAATTTCAAATGTCTATGTTTGGAGAGATTAAGTTCTTTCTAGGACTACAAGTGATTCAGCAGAATGATGGTATATTCATCACACAATCTAAATATATCAAGGAAGTATTGAAGACATTTGGCATGGAAGATGCTAAACCTATGGGAACATTGATGGCTACTAGATGTAAACTAACTAAGGAAGATGAAACTACAGAGGTGAACTAGACACTGTACCAATCTATGATTGGTAAGTTAATGTATGTAGTGCATAGTAGACCAAACATAGCACATGTTGTGGGAATTGTTGCAAGATTTTCTGCAAACCCTAGAGAGCCACACATGGTTGCTACAAAGAGAATCTTAAGATACCTAAAGAAAACAAAAGATTATGGATTATGGTATCCTAAAGAAGGAAAACTTAAACTCAAAGTATATACCGACGCTGATTGGGCTAGAAATGTTGATGATAGAAAAAAGTACCATCAGAGGAGCATTTTTCTTTGGTGAAAGACTTGTTACATGGACAAGTAAGAAGAAAGCTTGCATTTCTCAATCTATAGCCGAAGTAGAGTATGTTGTCACTACTACAAACTATTTAAATATTGCATATATTAAGAAAGTATTAGAAGGTATGAGCCGGTAATTATACATTGTGATAAAACAAGTGCAATAAAGATTTCAAAGAATCTAGTGATGCACTCTAAAACAAAGCATATATCTATTAAGTATCACTACTTAAGAGAACAAGTATAGGAGAATCAAGTTAAGCTAAAATTTGTTACATCTAAAGAACAACTTGAAGACATATTTACAAAGCCTCTACCGGAGGATACATTTGAATACTTGAGGACTAGACTTGGGGTCTATCCCTTGTCTACCAGTCACTAATGTGATCTGGATGTTGCATCAACCTAATCTTGTCAGAAGATCATTCATGTTGATGCAACATAGTTCACACTTTGGATCATGTCTAAGGTTGTCAAAAGTTTGGAGAACTAGAACAAATTGGCATATCAATATACAGAGATACAAAGAATGCACCAGACAACAAAGAGTTACATGGCTACTATAGAGCTGTATGTTTATTTTTTTCTTAGGCATTGTTTTCAAAGGGAGAGATAAACAATATGAAACAATATGCACCGATGAGAACACTAAAACATCTATCTAAGGGAGAGACAAACTGATAGAAAGGGAGAGCTGAAAAGATCATATCTGTAGAATATCAAAGCTGAATTGGTAATGCTATTAAGTAACGTAGTGATTAAACATATTAAGCTAGTGTGAGCTTGTTAGAAATAGGGAATACTAAGAGGGGGGGGTGAATTAGTATTCTACAAACTTTATCTTTTGCCCAATTATGGATATAACAGATTATCTTTATACATGCATAACATAAGAAGCTAAACAACATGCATGGCAATAAAACTAAAGAACTCATAACACATTATTTATTCTTGAGTAAACCCTGGCCAAGGGAAAACCCTGGTGGGGATGGTACCCACAAATATCCACTAATCAAAAGTATCTTGTTAAGGTTGTTGACCCTGTTAGGAGTCTATTACAAGCATATAGTGTATCAATCTTGATTAAGGGACTATAGGCCTTGTTAGAAGCCTCAACCCTATTAGAAGTTGGTAGTACAAAATGTGATTACCAAATGAGACCATTGCCCAAACAAGTAATGTACAATATACACTAATTACAAAAATAGGTTAAGGTACATAACCTTATACTACTTGCATCAATATCTCTTCACTGCTCTTTCACTATCGCTATTACATATGCATCATATATTTCACATCATATCACTGCATTATACATCTGTTGTCAACTATGCTTTTCTCACAATTATAATTAAATTTATACAAATAAATTTATCCAAGGGTTAAAATATAGGATTTCATCCCTTTATATTGTTAAGTCATTATTTTGATAAACAAAATAATCCCTTAACTCTTTACTAATTTTGTCTTCATATTTTGTCATGTCAGCTTGACACTGTCTTTGGTAAAACTATCATAACTTCTTCCGTACATGCCATACTAACTTGTGCTATGAGATGGGTGTTCAATAGTCATCATAGGGTCTATGTTCAAGTTTGAAAGCACTTAACTTACTCCAATCAATATCAAAAACAAAAACTATGTCCAGGTTCACTGGTAAAAATATTGTCTCACACTTAGACAAATTTGCAATGCACTCTATCATACTTGCTCTCTGACCTGTGTGATCTTCATGTGGATCATATGTTTCCATAATGATTACATCTATGTAATCATCTCAGCCAAATTTCCAACCATCTCCCCCTTTGTCATTGGTGGCAACATATGAGAAAATTGGCTAAGTGTACAACTCAAAATCTCAAAATTGTGGCCATAGTATAAAATATATACTATCCTTATAAATCCTCAAAAAATATTATCTCTAATATGGTAGTCCCCCTAGGAGTATCAATCCTTATCATATACTATCAATTTTCTACTATATATCTCTCCCCCTTTAACAAAAATGACAAAATAAAGGTAAGGAGGGTTACAAAACTGTATCACAAAAAGATTATACCTCAATTCAATTATGGCAAAGCCAGTAGGCTTGCAACACAATCTACAAAATCAATCTTCATAGCTTCTATCTCCTTCTCCCATTATTTCTTAATGGAATCTACCACATTAAGTAGTGTGCTCAGTCCATAAGATGCTATTTCACATGCTTGGAGGTTTTCAAAGTTAAACTTCTGAAAAGATGTCTTAGTCAAAAGACATTCTTCCAACTGCTCTTCAATAATGCTTAACTTCATAGAAGTGTGCTCTCTCAAAAGAGTGAATCTTTTCACTTTTCTATCTCTCTCATCTTGCACAACTCTAATTTCATCTTATAGCTTCTGAACTTTCTTTTCAACATCACATACCTTCACATTGGGGCTAGAAAGAAGGTTAGTTTCATTCAGAATTTTTGCTTCCTTCATCTTCATCTTCCGATCTTCTTTTTTTGTCAAGGTCTCTAATTTTTTACACTACATGTACAAAGATTTTCCTTTTTCCAAATGCTTCCTCAAGTCCTTGATATAGATATCAAGATTGTTGATATCATTCTTGATATTCTGGTTGATGTTCAAAAGCATTCTGGCCTCATAGGCTGCTTGTGCTTTCACTTTTGCAATATTAGATAAGGTTGTGAATTCATTGCCAAAAGTGCTCATTACCTTCTTTGCTTTCTCTAGAGGGTCTGCTTCTACAATTTGTGTAGTTACAATGCTTTGTAACTTCTCAGGAAGTTCCTTCAGACATCCTTCAAGACTTTTCACTTTCTTATTCTTGCCAATGATTTTATTCAAGGATTTGATCGATTTCAACTAATCATTATGATCTACTTCCTTTCCCAAATGATCAATCATAGATCCAATCTTATTCTTCTTTCCAGTCTCAGGAGTAAGACTGATATCTTCTTCAGTGGGAATGGGTACTTGTTTTTCTATTACTGGGGGTTCTACAACTATTGTCTCTATAGTCTCTTCTCCTTTTGTAGTTTCCTATTCTTCAAAGGTTGAATTGTCAACAATGTTCTCCAAATTCTTGAATACATTATCATTAGTATCCAAGGTGATTTTTGTTCCTTCTACATTCATGGTTTCATCTTCAATGTTTATGGCTAGAGGAGAGGGAATGTCCTCTTGTTCTGTCTCACTTGCATTCTCTGCTGCAACTGATGGCTCTCCAACATTTTCTGTCATAACCTTGATTATTGCTTACTCTATCTCAGAATTGATTTCTTCATATCTGCCTCCCATAATTTGAATGGTTCTCCTTTTGGTTCTTAGATGGGTGCTTAAGGCTTTCATGATCTAATTAAAATGTGTTTCATCTCTTACTTCACAAAGCTTCCTTAGAAGCTTTTCTCTGATAGTTGTGTCCTCCTTTGATGCTCTCTTCTTCCTATTCACAAGTTTATTGTACAAATCATTAGGTATCTGACCTTGAATTGTATCAAACTTCTTATTAGCCAAAATCATATGCTTTACAATTACATTCTCTAGATTAAGTCTGTTTGTATAATCATAAAGATCATAGTACTTGTTCATTCTTGTAAAGTCTCCATCCTCAATGATTTTCTCATTAATATTTTCAACTTTGGGTTTCCAAGATTTCTTCTTAACAGTAGTGACATCATCTTTTATTTCTACAATTTTTCTTGGAACTGGTTGCACTAAAGTTTTACATCTCTTTCCTGGTCCAGTAGCACTTTCCTTTACTCTTTTGCTAGGTGTGGAGGAAGTGGATCTAGTGGATATCTTTGCTTCTTGATTCTTCTCAATTTCTTCCACTTTCACCTCCACTTTTGATTCTTCCTACTGTACTACAATTGATGATAAAGGAGGAATAGACAAAACTTCTTTTTGTCCACTCTCTCTGATTGTTGCTGTTATTTTCTTTGCTACTAAAAACTCATGCTTTGTCATCCCTGTATCTTAGAGGATTTTCTTTATGGTGCTCTCAACTCTCTTCTTAGATTGTTTCTCTTTAATTAAGGTTTTTGTGGAGTTGAAGTTCTCCTCAAAGGTTCCAAACCTGTTACGTTGAGTGTCCAACTTACACTTAAGTAACCTGCTAACACACTCTTCTATATCTACCTTAGATATCTCATAGCCAAGAGGGTCTATGAACTCTATTCTAGGCTCTACTACTTCAATATAGGTAAAGTCAATATCCACCATAAAACATATGCCATCTTTATATTTCTCCCCAAGAGACTTAGGGATCCTTGATCTGCTAGACATAATATTCTGAAATGTCTTGATTACGAGTACTGCACTCTCATTTACTTTGTCAATAACATGTCTTCTGTATACTAGGTTAATCCTTTCCATTGTATTTTGTCCATCATTATAGTCCTTTCCAATGGTGTAAGGAAATATCCTCAATAGATGAAAAAACATATAGGTGATTAAGGATGAGAACCTAAACTATGTATACTTAGTTTTCTTAATCTTCTCCAAGTTCTCAAACAGTTGAATTCTCAGAATTTCACAAATATCAACTTGTACCTTGTCAACACACATTAGATAAGCTACATATATGATTATAGCTGCGATGTCATCCTCTATTGAATTCGCACAAAACTTAGTGGTTAAGATCTTGCATAAGTATCTCACGTCATCTTGTTTGATCTTACTAATCATAATTCCTCTACCATTATAGGATGAATTTATGTTGTCAATGACTATTTTCCTCATGTTTTTCTCATTTAAAGGAATAGCTCTAGTTTTAGATAATCCAATGACTTCATGAATCAAATCAGCTATGATATCTATCATTCTATCTTCTAACCAAAATTTCCCATTATGAATTCTCCTCAAGATAATCTTAGTGCATTCTTCATTATCAAATTCATACTGTAATGCATACTTAACAATTTCATTATCTTCCAAATATTCAAAACCTTGTTTCAGTGTCATATCCTGATTGTAAATCTTCTAATATTCATTTGTGAAATCACTATCACTGACTGTCTCTAGTTTGCATCCAAGATAACTTCTGACATTCTCTAGGTGTAAAACTCTGTCTGGTATGGATGATAAAGGAAACCTAGGATCATCTTCCAAGGGTTCTATTGGTTCCCTTTTCAATTTAGGTCTATTCTTATCTCTGACATTGTGTATTAAAGAAACATCCATGATTTCTTCAAATTCCTTCACTGATTTAAAGATCTATCAAGTAAAATACCTTAATTTCATGATTTTAGGGCTTGCGTAGATTCGACACAAAATTTTTCTCCAAATCCTTGCAAAATGCTTCCAATAATTGCTCTTTGATCTCCTCAACACTTGAATATGCTTTTATGATCAAATAATACCAATCATGACCTTTTATTAATTCAATCTCACTTAGATCTGACATCACATTGAATTCTTTTGCTACTTCTTTCCAAAAAGTTGTTTCTGCTAACCTGCAAAACTTAAAACTTCTTCCAATCTCGCAAAACATAATATTTTTCTTTGCACTCTTAACCATAGCATTAGAACATCATAAACTACCTTGCATTAACTGTGCAAGACTCAGTTCATCATATATCTACTTCTACACTAATCTAAGTTCTTATTCTACTATAATTTTCATAAATTAAGTACTTTGAGATGGGTTAGGTAAAGATTCATTCTTACCTTTTGATACTTCACCTTCCTGATTACCTTCAATGTTGAATATGCCTCCTTGATCTATGCTTTTGATAAACTTCACTTCATCTGAATTACTACAACATCCTTTCTGACTGTTACTTGCATCTTCATTTCTTCTTGCATGATTTTTGGGATTAGGATTAGGATGAAAAACTCTATTGTTCATTCTACAAAACCTTGTTTTATGTCCAATCTTGTTTCATATTTGACAAAAAATTCCATTATTTCCATATCTTGGTCTAGGCTAATTGATTTGTGATCTGCAGTTTCTAGCAATGTGTCCAACCTTGTTGCATCTATAACATATTACTCCATTTCTTCTATTCATATCTTCAGTAGGTTTCTTATCTGTATTGTTAGTATTCCTAAAAATTATACTACCATCATTATTCTTAATAAATTTAGGTTTCCTACATTCAATAGCTCTATGTCCAAAACCATGACAATTATAAAAATAGTCATTAAGAGGTTTAAATTTCTTACCTGTGCAATCTCTCTTCATATGACCAATAGTATTACCAGCAAAACATCTACCTTTGAATTCTCTTTGCATACCTTTGTGTGATTCCTCTTGCTTCGGTGATTCTTCTTCTTTATTTGTATCTTCAAACTTGTTGATCTCATCAGACTTTTTCTCATCTATGCTTTCAGATATTTTCAGATCTGGTTCCTTGCTTTCATCATTTGCTTTAAAAGTGTTGAATCCAAGATGAGTCTTATCATAGAAGAGTTTTTGATAATATATTTGTTCATAAATCTTCTCACTAGTTGAATATAGCCTTTCAAGTTGTTGTTTGGATTGAGTCAGTTTACCTTTCACAATCTTATTTATTTCTCAAGTTCATCATACTACAAATTGACTTTCTCAAGTTCAGATGTTACTTTACAAAGTTTAGATTTTAGTCCTTCATTTTCAGTCTTTAGACTTTCATTCTTAGATTTTAGATTTGCTTCATTCTTTCCATTTCCATCTTTCAAACTAAGCTTCAAATTTTCTATCTTTAGTTCATGCTTAAGGATCTCATTTTCTTTTTCTAAATTGTCATCACAATCTTCAATAAAAACTTTGGATTCCTTTTCAGATCTCAAATCTTCCAATTTGTTTTTCATTTTTTCAATGAGGTTCTTTGCATCATCATACTTTCTTTTCAAAGTATCTCTTTCAATAGTAAGCAATTCAATCTATTCAAGAGCTTCTTCAAGATTCTTCTGAAGTTGATCCATATCTATAGAGATCTTACTCAAGCTTCTAGGCTTTCCTTGAATGATTCTTTTCTGATTAACTAAGCTCTGATACTAATTGTTAGAAATAGGGAATACTGAGAGGGGAGGGGGTGAATAAGTATTTTAAAAACTTTATCTTTTGCCTAATTATGGATATAACAGATTATCTTTATACATGCATAACATAAGAAGCTAAACAACATGCATGGCAATAAAACTAAAGAACTCATAACACATTATTTGTTCTCAAGGAAACCCTGGCCAAGGGAAAACCCTGGTGGGGATGGTACCCATAAAGATCCACTAATCAAAAGTATCTTGTTAAGGATTTTGACCCTATTAGGAGTCTATTACAAGCATATAGTGTATTAGTCTTGATTAAGGGACTATAGGCCTTGTTAGAAGCCTCAACCCTATTAGGAGTTGGTAGTACAAAATGTGATTACCAGATGAGCTCACTACCCAAACAAGTAATGTGAAATATACAATGATTAAAAAAATAGGTTAAGGTACATAACCTTATACTGCTTGCATCAATATCTCTTCTCTACTCTTTCACTAGCACTATTACATATGCATCATATATTTCGCATCATATCACTGCATTATACATATGTTGTCAACTATGCTTTTTTTACAATTACAGTTACATTTATAAAAATAAATTTATCCAAGGGTTAACATATAGGATGTCATCCCTTTATATTGTTAAGTCATTATTTTGATAAACAAAATAATCCCTTAACTCTACTAATTTTGTCTTCATATTTTGTCCTGTCGGCTTGACACTGTCTTTGGTAAAACTATCATAACTTCTTTCGTACATGTCGTACTAACTTGCACTCTAAGATGGGTGATCAATAGTCATCATAGATTCTATGTACAAGTGTGCAAGCATTGAACTTACTCTAATCAACATTGCAAACAAAAACTATGTCCAGGTTCGCTGGTAAAAATATTGTCTCACACTTAGACAAATGTGCAATGCACTCTGTCATACTTGCTCTCTAACCTGTGTGATCTTCATGTGGATCATATGTTGCCATAATTACAACATCTATGTAATCAGCTCAACCAAATTTCTAAAAGAGCTTGTACAACATTTGTTCACAGAGTTGTAGAATACATGTTTGGTATGTGTATGGTATATTTCATATTACTTGAGTTTCCATCAGTGCCAAAGGGAGAGATTGATGAACTACAACTGATTTAGAATCTAATTGAAGATTTGTGATTAGAGATCACTAAGTTTCTAATTAGATATGACATATGATTAAATCAGTAATATGTTGTTATTGATGTCAACTAGTTTGACAACACTTATCTTGTAAGTTACAATACCTAAACATCTGTAGAAAAGGAGTAAAAGAGATGAAGAACAAAAATATCTACATGAGGAAGATGTATATGATAGATGAGGATAAGGAATACATTGGGTAACTTTTTGATGCTTCTATGACCCTATGTTGTTGACTTGATTATGTTTCATTCATCTATGATGAGGAAACAAGCTAAAAGACACAAGGCAATGTGGTCAGTTGATGAAGCATCATAGTATACACCAAGTAGTGTAGTGTATACCGAGCACAATATAAATTGAGCTTGTGATCACCGACACATTTCTTTGTTAACCGAGTAGGAGAAAAGGAACTAAATGATTATTTTAGCCAATAAGGATTGATGAGCTAGAAATTATATCAAAATCAGAGATGGAGATAATGTTTGTTATGAAGATCAATGACTAGCATAATTCAAGGAAGATCTAAAGGATGGAATTAAAAAGTATTATAGGCACATCAGCCGAGGAAGGTTTAAGCAGAAAAATAGATGAAGGAGATAAGCAAAAAAATCTTATGGAGGACAAGAAAATGGTTTACTTGTCTATTTAAGAGACTAGGGTTTCATTATGAAACTCATGCTAGAGGAAGGAGACTGTAGAATTATCGCATGAACAAGCTTCATGTATGCCTAATCAAATTGGTTAAGGAGAACTGAACTGCAGATTTTACCGAGCGACAGAAAGCTATTATCGAGTGACAATAAGTCATTGATTATTGTTGATACATAATTGATATATTGATCAGAGGATTTGAATGAGCATAATATAGATTTGAACATTTGCAATTGAAGTTGTATTGTAATCAGATCAACTACTATTACATTTTAACCATTGTAAATAGAGAAATCTCTTAACAAAGTGGACTTGAAAGTCTTATATGTATCATTCATAGAATGAACATTGTTATCCTGTCAACCCCATAGTAAATGCTGGTTGGACGATAATGGTTGGTCTAAAATCCTCTAACAAGGTCACACCTCACAGTGTGTTTGTAACCTTTAACAAGGTTGGGTCTTCACCAACCTCACTTTAGAAGAGTGAACATTTTTAGGTTGCCAGTCCCAGGTGCTTTTTCCCTTCATAGGGTTTCCACGTTAAATCTTTTGTGTTATGTGTTCATTGTGGTGATTGTTTGTTATCATACTTTACATATTACATGTTGGATTTGACCAGTAATCATTATTTGTTATTGAATGGTAATCGGTAAAAGCATAGACAGTATAGTATTTTATGTTACCGAGATGTAGAAGTTTAAGAAAATTGTTTTGGATTATACATTTTGTTTTGGGACTATGGATAAATTATTCACCCCCCTCTTACTTATTATAACATAGTCATGTGATGAGAACATCCACTATCAATTATCCATTTAGTTTTCTTATCAACATGAGATACTAAAGCTTTTTCTTCATGAACTAGTTCATCTTTAATAGCAACAAATCGAATCTCTTCATTTTCTAAATCATCATCATCAGAGATTCCTTCACTAGCATAATAACATTCTTTGTCTCTTCTAATCTTTGCATAATTAGGTTTTTATTTAGGAACTCTTGTAGGACATCTAGATGCAAAATGACCTATCTTATTGCATGAAAAACATTTCAAAGGTAATTTGCCTTCAAATTTTCCCTTACCTCTTTTCTCTCTTTTAGAAATCAGTGCAACAAGTTCTTCAATCTTATTTTCTTCTTCCATTATCTTCTCCCATTCGTTGGCATACTCACCAAGCTCTTCTTTCAGGTCTTCTTTGCTTGTGCTCAGAAGTGTAGATACTTTCTTGTGTACAGATGCCCTAAATGTAGATTCAACTTTAGGTGTAGCTTCTCCTAATTCCGCAGCTTCAAAGGTAGTTAAATTTGCAATCAACATCTCTCTACTAAAGTTTGGAGTCAGGGGTATGGTTTCTTGAATTGACATTGCCTTGAATTTATAAGTAGAAGTTAGAGATCTGAGAATCTTTGCAATGACTTCATCTTCATCATAAGTATCTCCACAATTTTTGATTCCAACTACACCTTTTGTAACCCTTTCAACGTAGGCTCTAATGCTTTCATCTTCATTCATTTGCAGCTTCTCCATCTATTTTGCAATGATAGAGGGATCAAAAGACAGATGTCTACACCAAGAAATCCTCCACAGAATGGTATAGCAGAGAGAAGGAATAGATCTATCATGGATTGTGCAAGGACATTAATGATTGAAAATAATGTTGCACAAAAGTACTAGAGAGAAGTGTAAGTACAACTATTTATACTCTTAAATGACTACAGATCAAAAGAGGTACAAATATGACACCTTTTTGGAAGCAAATGCTACATACTAAAGGACAATAGGAATGGAAAGTTTGATGTTAAAAGTGATGAGGGCATATTCCTAGGCTATTCCACAAAAAGTAAAGCTTATAAGTGTTTAAACTCTAACACTAAGAAAATTGTGGAAAGTGTGAATGTCAAAGTTGATGAGTATGTAGAGAAAAATGAACTTGAAAGCAAAAGAGAACTAGAAGATTATAGATCTTTTATGTATATAGAGGAAGGAGAGGCAAATGATAAACTTGCACTTGATGCAGAGTCTTAGGTAAGCAATGTTAAGCATTAGGAAAAAAATGCCGAGAGAGAAGAAGAATGTATTGAGCGACATGAGGAAGCTATTGAGTATTAGGATGAGGTTGCCAAGCATTCAGAAGATGAATCTGACAATATTGTTGGTAAACCTGAAGAGAAAGATGAAAGGAGATCAGAACCTATTTTGGCACAATATGTAAGGAGACATGACAAGCCTGAACAGATCATTGGAAAAAAAGATACTGGACTTCTTACTAGAAGCAAGACAAGAAATCCTACATGTTTATTGTGTGAATTAGAGCCTAAGACAACAAGGGAGGCATTAGAAAATGAAGATAGGATACAAGCAATGAATGAGGAGATATACCAGATAGAGAAGAATGATACTTGTACTCTAGTGTCGAGACCACAAAATAAAAATGTCATTGGAAAAAAGTGGGTGTCCCGAAACAAGCTGAATGAGCATGGTCAAATCACAAGAAACAAAGCTAGGCTGGTATGCAAAGGCTATGCACAAGAAGAAGGAATAGATTATGAGGAGACATTTTCCCCTATAACTAGACTGGAAGGAGTAAGAACCTTACTTGCATATGTTTCCTACAAAGATTTCAAGTTATACCAAATGGATGTTAAGTCTACATTTTTAAATGGTATATTAGAAGAAGAAGTGTACATTGAACAACTAGAAGGATTTGTTGATCCAAACAAAAGACACATGGTTTGCAAACTAAATAAAACATTGTATGGACTAAAGAAAGCTCCCAAAGCATGGTATGAGAGACTACACAACTACCTAATATAGATTGGATTCTCAAGGAAAAATGACACAAGAAATCTTTACATGAAAGATGAAGAAGGTAAAGGAATCTTGTTGGCTAAGATTTTTGTAGATGATATTATATTTGGTGGACAAGATGCCTTGTGTAAGAAATTTTCAAATGAAATGCAAAATAAATTTGAAATGAGTATGTTTGGGGAGATCAAATTTTTTGTTGGTTTACAAGTATATCAGATGGAGAAAGGAATTTTCATCACCCAGTCTAAATATGTTCATGAAATACTGAAAACCTTTGGTATAGAAGATTCAAGGCCAGTAAGTACTCCCATGGCTACTAGACTAAAGTTGTCTAAAAATGATGATGCTACATAAGTAAACCAGACTTTGTATAGATCCATGATTGGAAAGATGCAGTATGTTGTACATAATAGACCAGATATTGCTTTAGCTATTAGGATTGTGGCAAGATTCTCTGCCAATCCTAAGGAAACTCACATGATGGCTGTCAAAAGGATAATGAGATATTTGAAAGGAACTACTGACTATAGATTATACTACAAGAAGTATGAAAAGTTTGAACTGAGAGTGTATACTGATGCTAATTGGGAAAGAAATGTGGATGATAGAAATAGTACTAGTGGTGGAGCTTTGTTTCTTGGATATAGATTAGTTTCCTAGAAAAACAAGAAACAAAATTGCATTTCCCAATCTACTACTGAAGCCAAGTATGTGGCTGCAATAGTGAACTGCTCAAACTTGGTATGGATAAAACAATTGTTGGTAGGCATGAAAGAAGAGATCATTGAACTACTTGTCATCTACTGTGACAACACAAATTCTATAAACATCTCTAAGAATCCAGTGATGAACACAAAGACCAAACACATCATCATCAAGTATCATTACTTGAGGGAACTAGTACAAGATAAAGAGGTCCAAATGGAATATGTGAATACAAAGGAAAAAATACTAGAAATATTCATTAAAGCTTTACCTAAAGAAGCTCATGAATATCTGAGAGGTCAATTAGGGGTTCTTCCCCTAACTGAGGCTTCCTATTCAAGCTAGAAGCACTGCATCAAATGTGCTGCAAAGAGTATCTAACAAATTGATGTAGAGATAGGTCACACTTTAGGAGTAGCCTAGAGTTTTGAAAAGTACAACAAAGCCAAGAATTAGTCATAAGAAAAGATGACAAAGGGAGAAATACTATTACTAAACTGGAAAAATGATATCTACATCTTCAGGATGTATGTTTTAGTTGCTACTTTGGCATTTTTGTCAAAGAGGGAGATGATCACAGATGAATACACATGGTGAGATTTCATGGAAGATCAAGTAAGAGGGAGAGATTTAGTGGATGGGCATAAAAGCATGGCTAATTGATTATGTATCAGAATGAAGCTAAGAATATTATAAATATTTCTGATGGACAGATAAGTTTTGGATTGGTTGGTGATTCATGTGTTATTCATATGGTGTTTCCATCAATGTGAAATAGGGAAATTGTTGGAAACTGCAATTGAAGTAATTGTTGTATTGTCATTGATGTCAAACCTTAACTAGTAAGACTATTGCTATCTAAGAAAGTACTATATCTATTTGATTTTTGTGAAGGGTATATGCAAGGTTGGTAACACTAGCACCTAAGGAAAGGTTGATTTATCTTGATACTTCAATGAGTACTTGATTATGTGGCAAAATGATAAGATAATGTATTTTTTATCTAAGTAAGAATGAAGACTAAACTGGTAGGCTTAACCGAGAAAAAGTGAATAAATCTAGTTTAAGCTGAGTGATGTTAGTGTCGACTGAGCTAGTATATGCCGAGTAAATTTAGTGTTGACTGAACATCAATTAATTACTGAGGAAGACAGTATTAGCTGAGGAAATAGTTTTTGAGGTGACCGAGCTTTCTAATGAAGATCGAGGAGTTGAACACCGTATTGACCGAGCGTCAGTAACTTACATTTGAGGAAGAATTCAAATTTCCAGCCGACATAGTTGAATTATTGGATTATGTAAAACATGTTGACTTTATTTATTGATTGTATGAAATCATTTAATGCACTGTAAAATGTTTTATTGTAAATCTATTAAGATATTTGAGATATTTGTAGAAGGATAGATGAAGAACATAAAGTTGGAAGGATTCAATGAATCTGACCTAACCCTAAGATCTATAAAGGAGATTAAGCGGCAAAAGATGTATTGACCTAATTGAGGAAGTATTAAGGAAACCAAAGCTTGAGGTTGAATAGAGGAGAGGATGCTGGAAGTATTGTTGATGTTATTGATTGTATAAGTAGAAAAGGCTAAAGGAGAAGTTTTTTGATTTCTTGAAGAGATTTTTTAGTAGATCAGTGATGGCGATGGTAAAGGTTCACAGTCAGTAATCCATCATATGTGTACGGAATTGGATTTGATATTTGCAAAGTGAGTTGTATGTTTTTCAGATCAATACTACTGTTACTTTCTAACCATTGTATCAGTCAAAATCCTTTTAACAGAGGTTGACCTAACAGTCATTTGTTTAAATCCATTGAACATGGTTGCATTCTAATGGGATGTATGTAAGTCCTATAACAAGGTGCACTTTTAATAGAGTGGTTTAAATCCTTTAACCAGGTCACACCTGATAGTGTGTTTGTAACCTTTGATAGGGTTGTCTTTTCATAGAGCTCACATCAGAAGAGTGAAAATAATAGTAACATGTTACAAAGTGGTTTTTCCCTAATTGGGTTTCCACTAAAAATCATGGTGTTAATACTTGTGTGAATATTTTGGTTTGAACATTTCTGTGTTTTACAAGTTAGATACTATTGGATAGTGGACTGCACTGTTATATGTTTCTGTTATGCAATCAGTAATGACCGAGTAGTTGTTGGTTGTTGGATCTAATTTTTTGAAGAGTTTTAAAGTTTTTTTTATACATCTAGACCTGAGAACAACTAATTCACCACCCCTCTCTATTGTTTTAAATCATATTAACAATTGGTATCAAAGTCGTTGATGCTTACAGTGAACAATTTTAAAGGTAATTGAAGCAAATGATCAGGATGTATAAGAAGGAGGTACTGAAACTAAATAAGGAGAACTTCCCTACATGGAAAATTTTGATGAAGTTGCATCTGGCCAGTATTGGTGATTTTGCAAAGTATTATGTTGAGAATGATTATGTCACACCTGTTGCACCTTTGACTACTGAGGAGATGATGTTAGGAATAATAGTCCATAATACAACTGAGAGGAGGGTGAATTAGTTGTATAATAGAATATTAAACTTTAAACTTTAAGCTCAACAATATCAGAAACAATGAACACAATGAATACCAACACAATAACATAATATTTTGGTCTCGGGGAAATCCTGTTAAAGGTAAAAAACCCGGTGTGAATTAGCACCCACAAATGATGTACTGAGATTATAGTAATCCTTGTTAGAAGATATAGCCCTATTACGAACTTATAGAAACATTATAGTACATAGTCCTTGTTAGAGGACAGACCCTGTTAGGAAAGAACAATAGAGGAATCACTTCCCAAAGAAGGTTAAATCCACCTTCAGAACTCACTAGTTCGCAATAGGTGTATATGAAGAAATACACAATCTTTTGAACTATATGCTAGCAACTTGTCTTTTCTTGATCAGTTCCAATGAAGTCCACTAGTAATCCTCTACTCTACATATAGCAGACATAAGTTCACAACTTTCACAACTTCCTTATATCATACATATTCCATCCATATCTTTTTCAAGGAAAAGACCTTTCATTTATACCTTATTACAATTTACGAAGATCAGGTCAGCCCATAAGGCTTTCCTAATTTAAAAAAATTACATAAAACCTTGCTAAGATACACATGGTATCTATAAAAAATTTACAATGATTACATTACAATAATTAAGGACCAACATCCTTGATTTGTGCTTGCAAAACAAAACACATGCTTCATTCCCTGAGTTGGCTTCAGAAAAAGCCATAGCCAGAGAACATGCCACATATGACATCACCAATCACTCTATACCTTGTGCTAACCAATGAACATCCATCAGTACCTCTTCCATCATCCTTCAAGTTCACATACCTTGAATACAATCCCTCTGAAAGATATATCAAAAACTTAGAGACTAACTCTGTCAATTCTCACTATCACAGTCCAATGACCAATCTTTACCAAAATAGTTGTAACTCTCTTAATATGTAATAATTAATGATGCAATCATAGGTATAAGATCACAACATCCATTGAAACTCTCATCTAATTTCACAACATTTGAAACATCTATACACTAACCGTACACTATGATTACCAATCTGGTTCCTTCATAAAAGCATATGTTGACATTAGTGAAAAAACACAAATGACAATAGTATGAGTGCCCATTTAGTAATGTAGTGATTAAACATATTACATGTCTCAATCACCACCCATGCATTATCAATATCCAACAATCTCCCCCTTTGGCATTGATGTCAACATATGGGAAAATCTTATCCCAAAGTTATATCAATCCAAATTCCTTCAAATGAACAATCTCCCCAAACAGTAGAGATTTTCTCATAGCAACAATCCCCCTTTGACAAAAATGGAAAAGGGTGCCATGAGCCTTCAAATGCCTTCACATATAAACTTTCTTCCATGATCACTCCCCCTGAGGAGTAGATCCCTACATCCAGTCCAGAAAATGATAAGGCTCTGAACACTTCTGGACTGATGCATCTCTGCATCATTTAGTTTTGACTAGGAGGGACCTTAACCCCTAGCATACCTCTAAGATATTCAAAGGTATCTTTTGGTAGTGGCTTTGTAAAAATGTATGAAATCTACTCTTTTGTACTGATATATTCTAGCTTGATTTCTTTTTCTACCACCTTGTCTCTCAAGAAGTGATACTTGATAGAAATGTGTTTAGTTTTAGAGTGCATCACCAGATTCTTTGACATGTTTACTGTGTGTGTGTTATAACAATGGATAACCACAGGCTCATTAAAAGTTATTCCAATGTTTTTAAACATTTATTTCATCCAAACAATCTGAGTGCAATTTATAGTAGCAGCAACATATTTTGATTCAGCAGTAGATTGTTCTATACAATCTTGTTTCTTACTTAGACGAGAAACCAACTTTTTCCCAAGGAAAAATGCACCACCACTGGTACTTTTTCTGTCATCAATATTTCCTACCCAATCAGCATCAGTATAAGCATGAAGTTCAAAGCTATCATTCTTGTCATACCATAAACCATAGTGTATGGTTCCTTTGAGATACCTCAATATTCTTTTCACAGTAGCTAGATGAGTCTCTTTGGGTTCTGCCTGATATCTAGCCACAATTCCAATATCATTAGTAATATCTGGTCTAGTGAGAGTTAGATCATGTAGCCCTCCAACCATTGATCTATACAAAGTTTGAAAAATAAATTTTTATTCATCATCAATTGTTATCTTGTTTCCAGTCACCATAGGTGTTCCTACTGGTTTACAATTTTCCATACTAAATTTCTTAAGCAATTCTTTGAGATACTTGGTCTGAGAAATAAAAATACCATTCTCATTCTGAGTTATTTGCAATCCATGGAAGAATTTCATTTCACCTATCATGGACATCTCAAATTCACTTTCCATTTCTTTAGAAAACTTCTTACATAGATCTTCATTACCTCCAAAGATAATTTCATCCACAAATACTTATACTATCAGGATTCCATCTTTAGTAGTTCTTAAATACAAATTACTATCCACATTACCTTTTCTAAATCCAAGTCCAAGTAGATACTTTTCCAACCTTGCATACCAAGCCCTAGGAGCTTGCTTCAACCCATACAGGGCTTTCTTCAATTTGCACACCATGTCTTTGTCTTCACATAGAGGAAATCCATCTAGTTGTTCTATGTATACTTCTTCTTCAAGATCTCCATTTAGAAATGCATATTTAACATCCATCTGATACACTTTGAAGTTTTTGTGTGCAACATAAGATAGAAATAATCTTACTACCTCTATTCTAGCAACAAGAGAAAATGTTTCTTCAAAGTCTATGCCTTCTTGCTGTGAGTATCCCTTACACACTAGTCTTTCTTTGTTCCTTACAACTGTTCCTTCTTCATCCATTTTATTTCTAAAGACCCATTTTGTTCCTATAACATTTTTATTTTTAGGTCTTGGAACCAATTCTCAAATATTATTTTTCTTTATCTAATCCAATTCTTCTTTCATGGCATTTATCCAAGATTCATCTTTAAAGGCTTCATCTATAGTTTTTGGCTCAACTTGAAAAATCAAACAAATTTCTTCTTTAAATTTAGATCTAGTTAGCCCTCCCTGACTAGTATTGCTAGTAATTTGATTTTTAGGATGGTTATTTTTTACATACCTTGGAGTTTAAGGAGTTTCAGTAGTCTTGCTTGTATCATCACAAGCCTCTTTTTCACTTTCTTCCTAAACAAGTTCTTCTTCTTTTGTAGTAGTAGTGGTTTCTTTCACTTTTGATATCTGATTGTTGTCATACATTCTTTCTTGTATCTGAAATTTCTCATATATTCTTACGTTGTTACTTTCAACCATCTTCCTTAATCTTAGATTGAAACATTTTTATGCCTTTCTTTTAACAAATTAACCAAGGAAGATACATTCATCACTTCTAGCATCAAATTTCCCTATCTCATCATCCCTCTTCATATAACATTTGCTACCAAAAATTCTAAAAATTTTTATAGTAGGAGTATGATCAAACCATAGTTCATAGGGAGTCTTACTTGTGCCATCTTTGATTTGAATTCTATTTAATGTGTACACTATTGTTCCAATAGCCTCTCTCCAATGTACATGAGATACATTTCCTTCAATCAACATTGTCTTGGTAGCATCAAGTATAGTTCTATTTCTTTGCTCTTCTATCCCATTCTATTTTGGAGTCCTAGGAGCAGATGTTTGTCTTTTTATCTCATGCTCTTCACAGTATGAATTAAATAAATCTGATGTAAACTCTCCACCTCTGTCTGATCTTAAACACTTTATTTTTAGTTTTGATTCATTCTCTACTTTTTCTTTAAAAAACTTGAATTTTTCAAATGCTTCTGATTTCTCTCTCAAATAAGTAACCCACATCATTCTATAAAAGTCATCAAAAAAAAGTATAAAATACCTTTCACCATAGTATGACTTTGTTCTTGTAGGTCCACATAGATCTGTATGTACCAGATCTAACTTTCCTTTTGATGTAAATGTTTTTCTTTTATGACTGTGTTGGTACTCAAAATGCAGTTTTGAGGTACCATGTAAAACGCTTGCTAAAGTGCTCCTTTTGGTCCAAAATGCACATAGTAATGGATCCTGCCAGTGCATAAGGAGGGTTACGCATTCAAACAAGGAAGCAGCCAGCATTTTAAAACATGGTGATAGCATGGAAAATGTCATATGTCAGGCTGGTTGAATGGATACCACTAAAATGAGTTTTTGAAGTTTTATTTTGCCATCTTGCCAGAGGCATCAAAGCCTTTTATCTATATGTTTATAATGTCACCGCTTGAGCACGTTGATGTGAATGTACATCCTGCAAATAGTAGAGCTGCCGGTTTGAAATGCTTCACCCACACAATGAAAAAAGGAACCACGTTTTGCTTTTGCATGAGGTTATGAAGATGCTGCCTACATATGCTTGTAATCTGGAGAAAGACCAGTCAAATACACATTCTTAGCCAGTATTTGGAGGTCCAGCACATGGAGGAGAATGCGCACCAAGTGTATTAAGGAGCTGCAGTAGGTAGAGAGAAGTTTTCAATAAGTTTGAAAGCTGCATAGATAAGTTATCCCACATGCGTGGGGTGTTGGGTGTTTTTTAGTATTTATATACTAAAACACACAGACAATGAAATAAAGAAAGAACCACGGAGGCTGTCAGTGGACCCTTGGCTGGTGGTTTCTATGCGGTGGTGGGGCCCCCAATTTTGGCGCCCAGGATGTAAAAGGTCTTTAAAATTTCAAAACCATATATCCCACATTTATCCAGAATGGGGAGAGTTTAATGAATATATGCAAAAATGGTCACAATGAAAGTAGAAAGAAGTGGAGTAAGCTCTGCTCACGTGATCCCTGATGCTACCTTGGTTTCTATGCCAATGGGCCTGAACAAAAATAAATTTTGTAGGCTGATGACCTCAAGATTTGTGCGACCATCCGACGGTGGTCGCATGATCGCAAGGGCCGGATTTGGCCCTTGCGAACATGCGACAAGGTGACATGTGGCACACATGATGACATGGCGGGATGTTGTTTTTCAATGTCCAGGTGGAGACATAGACCAACCAAGCAGTGCCAAGTGGCAAAGGTCAAATGTGGTGTCCAGGTGTTGATGAGGTGGCTGGTTGACCAACCAGATGGTTGCTACTTGGCAAGTGGGTCCCGCACTTGTGGAAGCATAAAATGAATTAAAAATTCAAAAGAGCATTCCCGTGCATATTCAAAGAGATAAAAAATCAAAATTATAAATGTATTTTAATATAGTTTTGACTATATTAAAAATTTGAATATCAAAAATTGCAGAGTTAGGAGACTGTTTTAATAGCTGGGGGTTTCATTGTTAGGCCAAATATGGAGTATAATATACCATCGAAAAGGTCTCGGCGTGAGGATTCTGATTTTGCAATCAAATTTCACACAGGTGGTCATTTGCTCGTGATATTTGTAGTTTAAATTTTCAAGGGGCCAGGAAGATATTTTTTAAAATATCTATTTCGCTGAATCCGGTGATTCACAGTTTCATTTGAAAGAGATGACAGGTGCTTTCCAGAGTTGGGAGCAGGTCCCATTTTTAGTTCAAAGATGGATGACTCATTCAACAAGCAGATAAGAGGGAGACAAGTGTCACTTTGTGATGATCTTGAGTTTTCTCCTCTTCTTCTTATTCGGAATGGAATTCTTTGTGGAGGGTTCTGAATTTTGGTTCTCCAAGGGAGAAATCAAAGACAGTTCCATTAATGCAAGCTGGGTTCTAAATTTATTGTTTTAGTCTAGATGTAGTGTGAATTTGAGTGGATTGAAACAAGTTTTATCGATGAAATATAGTTGGTATCTCATTGCACGTATTCTGATGTCTCTGTATGTTTTGGGAATTTTTATGAATTGGATTTGTAAGGCAATGTTCAATTTGTCATTTACAAGGTAGACTGTGAGTTTTTCCATAAGTTTCCTTCAAGGAAGGAGTAAATCTGGTTGGATAATCTCTGAGAATTTCAAGAATGTATAGATTTGATGATCATGTGTTTGCAGTGAAAATGATAGTCTGTAAGGCAGGGTATTGATTTTAGGTGTTTTTGAATTGATGAAGTTTTGTGGATGTTTTCTCAATTTGACTCTGCACCCTAGGATAAGGCACTAGTTTTACACCAGACTTGCATCCAAATCTTAAATTCAAATCACTTTTCCCTTTCATGTTTAAGAGCAAAAATGTCTGTAAGTTGCATTGAATAGTGCAAGTACTTTTAGTGATTCTTTGAAGAAATGAATCAGATAGGTTAACCTGCCCGAGTTTTAAGCTCGAAGAGAAGAAGGGTGAATACCCTTGTCACTTTTGTCATTTTTATGCAATGACTGTTTTCTTTTGTTAACATCATGGATTGGCTTTCTAAGCTCTACATCAAGTGCAACAAGAGACATTAGCAAGTCATTGTGAGAACCCCTAATCCACTGCAAGGATATCATTGTGAAGTAGTGAGTCTGAAGATAGGTACACCTGTCTGGGTTTGTGGAGCCCAAAGTAGAAGAAGGACTTGGTCCTTATCAATTAGCCTTTTCCCTGTAAGAATCCAGAATTGGGAACTTGAAAGTCAAGCTTAAATAGATATATTGGCGATTCTACATGAAAATGAGCTAACAAAATGGCGACTCTACTGGGGAAGCAAAGTATTACAGTTGCATAAGTAGTGAGGATACATTTGAGTTTCCTTATTGTTTTTAGTTGAACCCATGAGTCTAGCCAAAGTTCATGTGGGAAAAGAGTCTTCAATGTTTTAGAATTCTAAAAATCTTTTTCAGATCAGTTTACCTGGATTTGTTGTTGTGAAAGTTTAAATATATGCGACTCTGCTGTTGTGTGAAGTGCCCAGAATCTGAACATTTTCAGAGAAGATCAGTAAAAAATAAATAAATTTATTTCCTCTGAGAAGAGGTGGCGACTCTGTGTCAGGAACAAACCCGAAGTTTGAAGATTTGCTTCAGATTTCAAATCAAAAAAGTGAAGCTACAGCAACAGCAAAAAAAAAAATTTCCAGGTTTTTCCCATTTGTTTATGATATATCATAAGATCCTTATTCGGTGAACAAGTCACTAAGCCAAGGAAGTTCAGTAAGTTTGGTGTATGCTTCTCTGTTTGAAAATTTCAGTTGAAAATCCATGGTGAGAAGTATATATATTTGAAGTTTTGTCTGCATAAGATCTTGAGTAAGGAGAAAATGTCATGTCATAGTAGTCTTTCAACTGAGATGGAAAATGCTTTAGATATAGAAGTTATCCCTGAATTTGAGGATTCATTGTCAAGTTTCAATCAATTTGAAATTAATAGACTGATGTTACAGCAACAAATTAAAGAAAAAATTGTCCTGTTTCTGAGAACAAGAATAGGTAGAAGGAAAGATGAATCAGTCATGTTGTTCTATGATAAATTCTCAGCAGCTCTGAGACAAGTAGAGATTCTTGATATGTTCAGATAACCCTATTTAATAGACTTGTTTGTGGAGCTATGTATGCCTAAATCAGTCAATTAGTATGCAACATTTAGGGAAAAACATTTTGCACACATTAGGGAATGTCTTTTAGAAATTGAAAAGGCCAAATCTGAGAATGAACATGAAGATGTTTCAAATGATATGTATGAAAATCAGACATGTATTTCAGATTTGTATGATGAGTGCAGTGATGCTGATATTGATAGTGATAGAGATCAAAATGAAGGAGATAAATCTGATAGTGATTTCTATGATTCAGGCATAGTGATGATTCTCAGTCTGGGAATGAATGTAGTTCTGAAGATGAGTGTCTAAATGAGGACCATGAGAGTGTGATTAATTGCTCTTCTCTTGATAAGCAAACTAATATTTGTTGCCAAGATACTCAAGATCTAATTTCATTTTTAGATTTTGATTCTTCTTTCTCTGATCAGAGTTTTTGTGGCAGTAGGTCCAATAATGTATTCAATAGCTTTTCTAATGAATTGTTTGATAAAGATATGGATTCTAATCAGCCGGCCTTGTGCAAAAACTTATATGATCAACAGTTCCATTTAGTGTGTAATCCATTATTTGAAGATAATGTTCAACAACCAGACTATGATGGAGCTGAAACAGTTCAAGAAACAATTTATTCCAAGGGATATGAGTCAGATTCTCAAATTTCATCTCAGCCAAATGAGAAAAAAGTTATCTACTATGAGCCTCATGATATTTCAAAATATGTGCAGCAGTATGAGTATGAGACTTTTTCTTTTGATTTGCAGTCATATTCTGAAGATAAGGATGCATCTAAAGATTGCAATCAACACGCGAGTCTTTTCCCGCTTTGTAAAAATCAGTCTAGTGTTCGATTGCCCGGTGCAGTAAGTCATGACTGTGTTTCATTTTTGCAAAGTAATGACATTGGCAAGAATAATGAATGTATGCATGAAGAAGATTGGTATGTACGTATTGAGCTTGACACTCCATCATTTGATGCAATTGGAGTTGTTGATCACGTGTCTTTTGATTTGCCAGTGGAAGGTTTTTATCCATTTGACCATGCAAATGAAGATGAGGATACTAGTTTGATTCCAGAACATGGGGATGAGAACCAGGTTTTTGATAAAGGTAAGGGTTGACGCTTGTTGGGAGCCTTTTTAGTTTAGTTGTGAATGTTTGTACATTTGTATAGTTTCTTTCTTTTCAGTAGTAGTGTAGTTTTCTTTCAATAAAGGAGCCTGCTTGTGGAATAAGGTTTTAAGTGTTGAAAAGGAGTTGATGGAATAAGAAGATGAAGTAGTTTTTGGAGTGATAAGGAGAAGCTAGTTTTTGGGGTGGTCTGCTCTTCCAAGAGATTTTGAGATCCTTGTGCTGATCTTACGCTCAGCCATCCCTAGATAGAGCCAATGTTGGTACTCAAAATGCAATTTTGAGGTACCATGTAAAACGCTTGCTAAAGTGCTCCTTTTGGTCCAAAATGCACATAGTAATGGATCCTGCCAGCGCATAAGGAGGGTTACGCATTCAAACAAGGAAGCAGCCAGCGTTTTAAAACATGTTGATAGCATGGAAAATGTCATATGTCAGGCTGGTTGAATGGATACCACTAAAATGAGTTTTTGAAGTTTTATTTTGCCATCTTGCTAGAGGCATCAAAGCCTTTTATCTATATGTTTATAATGTCACCGCCTGAGCACGTTGATGTGAATGTACATCCTACAAATAGTAGAGCTGCCAGTTTGAAATGCTTCACCCACACAATGAAAAAAGGAACCATGTTTTGCTTTTGCATGAGGTTATGAAGATGCTGCCTGCATATGCTTGTAATCTAGAGAAAGACCAGTCAAATACACATTCTTAGCCACTATTTGGAGGTCCAGCGCATGGAGGAGAATGTGCACCAAGTGTATTGAGGAGCCACGGTAGGCAGAGAGAAGTTTTCAATAAGTTTGAAAGCTGCATAGATAAGTTATCCCACATGCGTGGGGTGTTGGGTGTTTTTTAGTATTTATATACTAAAACACACAGACAATGAAATAAAGAAAGAACCACGGAGGCTGTCAGTGGGCCCTTGGCTGGTGGTTTCTATGCAGTGGTGGGGCCCCCAATTTTGGCACCCAGGATGTAAAAGGTCTTTAAAATTTCAAAACCATATATCAAACATTTATCCGGAATGGGGAGAGTTTAATGAATATATGCAAAAATGGTCACAATGAAAGTAGAAAGAAGTGGAGTAAGGTCTGCTCATGTGACCCCTGATGCTGCCTTGGTTTCCATGCCAATGGGCCCAAACAAAAATAAATTTTGTAGGCTGATGACCTCAAGATTTGTGCGACCATCCGACGGTGGTCGCATGATTGCAAGGGCCGGATTTGGCTCTTGCGAACATGCGATAAGGTGACATGTGGCACACATGATGACATGGCGGGATGTTGTTTTTCAATGTCCAGGTGGAGACATAGACCAACCAAGTAGCGCCAAGTGGCAAAGGTCAAATGTGGTGTCCAGGTGCTGATGAGGTGGCTGGTTGACCAACCAGATGGTTGCTACTTGGCAAGTGGGTCCCGCACTTGTGGAAGCATAAAATGAATTAAAAATTCAAAAGAGCATTCCCGTGCATATTCAAAGAGATAAAAAATCAAAATTATAAATGTATTTTAATATAGTTTTGACTATATTAAAAATTTGAATATCAAAAATTACAGAGTTAGGAGACTGTTTTAATAGCTGGGGGTTTCATTGTTAGGCCAAATATGGAGTACAATATACCATCGGAAAGGTCTCGACGTGAGGATTCCAATTTTGCAATCAGATTTTGCACAGGTGGTCATTTTCTCATGATATTTGTAGTTTAAAGTTTCAAGGAGCCAGGAAGATATTTTTTAAAATATCTATTTCGCTGAATCCGGTGATTCATAGTTTCATTTGAAAGAGATGACAGGTGCTTTCCAGAGTTGGGCGCAGGTCCCATTTTCAGTTCAAAGGTGGATGACTCATTCAACAAGTAGATAAGAGGGAGACAAGTGTCACTTTGTGATGATCTTGAGTTTTCTCCTCTTCTTCTTATTCGGAATGGAATTCTTTGTGGAGGGTTCTCAATTTTGGTTCTCTAAGGGAGAAATCAAAGAAAGTTCCATTAATGCAAGCTGGGTTCTGAATTTATTGTTTTAGTCTAGATGTAGTGTGAATTTGAGTGGACTGAAACAAGTTTTATCGATGAAATATAGCTGGAATCTCATTGCACGTATTCTGATGTCTCTGTATGTTTTGGGAATTTTTATGAATTAGATTTGTAAGGCAATGTTCAATTTGTCGTTTACAAGGTAGACTGTGAGTTTTTCCATAAGTTTCCTTCAAGGAAGGAGTAAATCTGGTTGGATAATCTCTGAGAATTTCAAGAATGTATAGATTTGATGATCATGTGTTTGCAGTGAAAATGATAGTCTGTAAGGCAGGGTATTGATTTCAGGTGTTTTTGAATTGATGAAGTTTTGTGGATGTTTTCTCAATTTGACTCTGCACCCTAGGATAAGGCACTGGTTTTACACCAGACTTGCATCCAAATCTTAAATTCAAATCACTTTTCCCTTTCATGTTTAAGAGCAAAAATGTCTGTAAGTTGCATTGAATAGTGCAAGTACTTTTAGTGATTCTTTGAAGAAATGAATCAGATAGGTTAACCTGCCCGAGTTTTAAGCTCAAAGAGAAGAAGGGTGAATACCCTTGTCACTTTTTTCATTTTTATGCAATGACTGTTTGCTTTTGTTAACATCATGGATTGGCTTTCTAAGCTCTGCATCAAGTGCAGCAAGAGACATTAGCAAGTCATTGTGAGAACCCCTAATCCACTGCAAGGATATCATTGTGAAGTAGTGAGTCTGAAGATAGGTACACCCGCCTGGGTTTTTGGAGCCCGAAGTAGAAGAAGGACTTGGTCCTTATCAATTAGCCTTTTCCCTGTAAGAATCCAGAATTGGGAACTTGAAAGTCAAGCTTAAATAGATATATTGGCGATTCTACATGAAAATGAGCTAACAGACTGCTTTTAGTTTTCTTTCCCATAACACATTCTCTACATACAATGTTAGAAGGTTTCACAATCTTTGATAGATCTCTTACTACATTATCCATACTTGCCTTCACAATGTTATGAAAGTTAACATGACAAAATCTTCTATGCCATAACCAACTATCATCTACCTTCACAACAAAACAAGAGGCTCCAAATGTGTTTAGTTCAAATTCATTACCTCTAGTTCTTGAACTGGTAGCAATTAGTTTTCCTTCCTTGATTCTAATAAAGCATTTACCATTAACAAAACTTAACTGATAGTTTTTATCTATTAACTATCCAACACTCAACAAGTTATGCTTCAATCCTTCAACTACTAGTACATTGTCTTTATTAGTCTTTCCATCCAAAGTGATGGATCCAACTCCTATGATGGACTTTGGGAGATTTTCCCCAAACCTTACAACACCTCCTATTGGTACTGTAAAATTTGGATTGATTTTAGAGTCAAGTTTCAAAGAATTTTTTTAAGCCAAAGTTTGTTACATTCAAAGAACAGTTTAAAGAACCTGAGTTCAAATGCATATAAGAATAGGCCTAATGAATTTCATGAGATACAGCTTGGGGAGCACATTCAACACTTTTCTTTTGACATATGCAGTAGGTTCCAACTCCTAAATTTTAAATATGAGATGTTTAGGGAGTGGCCATTTTGAAGTGTTCACTTAAATCTACATTTTTGCCCAAGTGTCAAATCGTTGTAGCAAGCCCTGTTTGCATTTGAATATCTTGTGTCCTAAGGTGTTTCATGACCTACAAATTTGAGGATGTTTAGTATGCATATCAAAGAACCTATGTTCCAATTTTCAAATCATTTGGAATTCATTTGATTATGTTTCGAACCCCTCAAAATTGGTAGTTTGTTATTGTCATGCACTTGTGTAATTGTTCAGATTTCTGAAAGGGCCTGTTTGACTAGTCGTATCTTTGACCCAATTGAACCTATTGAGAAATTTCCTTTTTCACTGTATTCCAATGGTCAAATACTCCTTATGTTTCAATTTTTAGGTCATGAGGCATTCATTTGGTCAATTTTCTAAGCCCATTCCGTTTGCAGTTTCTATCAATGTGCTAGACTATTACATACTGATTTCTGAATGCCCTACTTTGAGGTCCTGCTATTTGTATCCGGTTGAATGCCCTGCATGTTTGAGTTTTCCCCTGTATTGTAAACCAAATTTGCTTCAAGTTTTCAAGGTTTCAGATCATGAGGATTTTATATGCACATTTCCCCAGATGCTTTTCGTTGGCAGAAAATCACTTTTTCTCTTGTCTTCCTATGTTGTTTTCTAAGTGGCTATTTTTGGGGCTCTGCCATATGAGTCTGGTTGATCATGAAGAGACATTTTTCTGGATTCATACTCACCATATGACATATTTTAAATATCCAGAAGCTCATATCTTCATGAGTTGATTTGATGTCTTTTCAAGGGCAAATCCAGAGGCAACTTTTGATGTTTTCACATCTGCATCTGCACATGTTTTTAGAGTTGTTAGATTTGATCAGGGATATCTCGTATATGGTTTTAAATCAAATAAAGTTCTTTTGTGTGCATGCTCATTATAGATAAATGAATCATTTTGCCAAGTTTTAGGGCCGAGTTGCTTGTTTTTGTCAATTTTTAAGGTCAGTTCTGGAGCCAACTTAGGTGATTTTGGCAATAGAGGTAGAATGGGTTTCCTAATGTTTCTACATGGCCATTAAAAAACTTTGGGCTCTAATCTTGTGGAAAGTTATCTTTTGACCAGCATACGGTATACCAAGGGTGAGTATGTGTTAGAAGTATTAAAAAATGAAAACAAGTTCATGAAAATAATCCAAGAAGTGAAGTGCAAGAAAGTGTTTACCATAAACTAAAATAGAGATAGAGTTGCAAGATCAATCACCAAAATATGAGAGTACTTCCAAGAATCCCAACAAAGAGCCAAAATATTTTTGTAAGGGGAAAAGCAAAGAAAAACCCCTTTGTGTATTATGAATGAAACATGAAAAACCTAAAGAGAGAGAGAGAAAGAATATGAGCAAGAAGCTCAATACAATATGATAGAACTACTAAGAGGAGAGAAATTATGTGAAAGAATTGTGAGGAATTAGTGTCGAGTGTGTGGAGAAATATCTCTTTAAGTAGAGATTAGTGAAGGAGTTTGCATGTAATTTCCTATGTGAATGAGTGCCACATTCATACAAGTGTGTGCCAAGTGTGAGCATCCTCATAAAGAGGAATAACCTATTTTTCTTATTAAAGAAATTACAAAATATGAGTTGTCCTCCCACTTGGACTAGAGGACAAAAATATATGTAGAGATTCCTTTAGGAATATTCTAAAATAAATAAAAGAGGATACCTTGGTTTATCCTCAAATTAAATAAAACAACCAAGGAAAGATTACTAATTCTAACACCCCCCTTTAATCTTTACTTGGGGTGATTACATCAATAGGTATCAAACCCAAATGTTTACAATGATTTTGAGATGCTTCTTTTGAAAGAGTCCTCACAAGGATGTCTTTGGCTTGATCATCTTACATGTCTTCAACTTGTGCTTTGGAGCTTGAATGGTACATAGAACTTTTGGAAAAGTGAATAGTATTTTGAGAAAACAAAGGTGTATGTGCTTGTTGAGGGGAGCCCAAATCTTTAAGAGACCATTGAGATTCTTGAGATGCATTTATGCATTCTATATATTCATTTCCAGTAGAAAATAGAGGTGGAGCATAATCAACACCTAAGCCTACAATAAGGCAAGAAGCACTAGTAGAGCACCCATCATTGGGATCGCCTAGTGCTGAATCCATAACACTTTGGAAAGAAAAATAATATTGTGAATCATGAGGCAAATAATCAAAAATGCAATCTTCAGTTGCATAAAACAAATCATAATGTGAATCATGAGTCATAAAATCAGAAATGCAATCTTTAGTTGCATAAAATAAATCTGTAACTTGTTCATCATAATATGAGACATCAAGAGTAGAGCTAGTATAAGCATCACTAGTATTATCATTATCATCCACAACAATCATAGGATTAGTACTATCATCATGAATTTCATCTTGAGTAATAAACATATCTTGCAAAGTAACATTCAAAAAGTTAGATATAATTTCATCTTCTTGGTCAAACATATCATCAACATGAGAGCAAGGATCATCAAATTCCATTGCATCATAAGGAGAGAGCATATAATCACTTTGAATAGGAAGATAGTGATCTAGAGGGTTATTCCAAGAATAGCCATTATCATAGGGTTCATCCCAAATAGTAGAATTATCATAGTGAGGATTAAACACCCCATAATGAGAAACAAAAGATTGACGAGAGTTATTATTATTAGAATTTTGATTAGTTTTATTATAAGGAGTAAAAGGTTGCTCATGATTTTGTTTCTTAAAACAATTGTTGGTAACATGACCATCTTTCCCACAATAAGTACAATGAGGTCTATTATTAGAATGATTGTGATTATTATGACTATTGTTATGCTGAGAATTATTATTATAATGTTGAGAATTAGAATGAACATTATAATTTGATCTATAATTATTATGATGATTATAGTTGTTATTACAAGAATTATGATTGTTTTTACAAGTATTATGATTAGAAGATCTATTATTTTGATTTTGATGCTTAGATAGAAAAGCATGTTAAGAAGATCTAAGAGCACCAAATTGCAATAACTTAGCTTCCTCTTGACGTAAAAGATTTTGAAATATACCATAAGTTAATTGAGGAGCTAAACTATGAATAGCAAGCTGAGAATGTATGTTAGTAATAAATTGTTGAAATTCTTTAGGAAGACATTTCTTTAGAATGATAGTAATAATCTAATATCAGTTAAAGTAACATTTATACCACTTAATTATATTTTAATAGCATCAAATCTAAGTAAAAATTCATCCATAGATTTAAAATCAATATACCTGAGGTCTTCCAAGTTGTCTTGGAGCTGAATCTTACATGATTCGATGGAGCTATCATAAGTTTGTTGCAAAATGGCCCATACTTGATAGGCTTTGGTACAATGTCCAATTAAGACATAAATCAGGAATAACCGAAAGACCAATTAATCCAAGAGCTTCTTCATTTTTAACTTGCCATGCATCTTTGTCGATTTGAGAAGAAGTGGCGGCTAGTTCAAGAGAGACATCTGTAGCCACTTGCAGCAAATGTTTAAAATGAAATATAAAGGAAACATGTGTCTTCCATTGATGGTAATTAGAATTTGTCAATTTGATTTATGAAATTAATGTTGACATAGTGATTCAAAATAAACTAGAATACAAATAATTATATGTAAAAATCAACCCAAAAACATAAATATCACTAGTTAAAAAATTGAGCAAAAATTATCAAAATGACTATTGAAAAATAATTATATTGATAAAATAAATATGGGGTTAAAATGATTTTAAAATATATAAAGGGAAAAAATTGTTTTAACGTTAAATTTTTTTATAATGAACAAATTTGAATAAATTTTCCTATAACAAGATAAGGAATCTAAATGATTAATTAAAGAGACTAAAATAGTGTTGCAAGAATTGATTAAGAAAAATTGTAATAACCACAAGAATGTTATGATAACCTGCAATGATTAGTAAATATAAAAGACAAATAATAAGAAAAAATATTTTTGCATGGAGATTAATAATAACAAGCAATAATAAAAAATGGATGAAAAATATATATTAAACAATGTTATTAAAATAGAAATCAGTCAAACTATCTAAAATGAATTCAAAGTGGAATACAAAAACAACTAAACTTAGCTAAACAATCATTCAAATTCAAACTTATCTCTAAAATTAGCTAAGGAATCATTTCTAAATTTATAAACAATCAAACTAAAATTTAAACTAAACTTAGAATGACTAAAAATTGTAGAGAAAGACAGAGAATAAAAAAACTTGAATAGAGAAAAATTTGGTAGCCAAATACTGACTAGTTCAAATCCGTGAATGGAAGCAGTGATACAAAGAGTGACAAAGATTGGTCACAAATCTTAAACAATAGCAAATTTGGGGAAACTTCTAGCATAAGAGATAAATGGGATCATTCTGCACAAAACCCATATCTCAGTTTGTGAAGATTCAGCTTCATTTTTGTACAGCACCAAACACAAAATAGGTTGTACTTCTTCAACGAAAAATCTGAACTGAAAGATGGGATAAGAAACAGTCCGCCAAGGATAAAGAAGACAAAAATAATATTGAATGTGAATGAAAAAACTACATCACACATCCAACAAACAAACAAAAGAGAAAAAAGAAGCACAAACAGAGGTATATCAAGATTTGTTAGAGAAACTAGAGATTTATGAAAGAAAATTATGAAACTTGCATGCACAATATTATAAAACCAGAACAATAGAGGTGTATATTAGAATAGAAATATGCCTGTAAAACAAATAAAATAAATCTAAATGCACAAAGATATTGTAAAAAAGATCTGAGATTAAAATAACACAATAAGAGATTGGAGATATGCCTTCCAAAAAAAAGAAATAGCCTGCATGCAAAGAGATATCATAAAATACTGAGATTATTATTATTTGAATCCTGCAAGAAATATTAGATTAGTGCTTGCAAAAAACTACTTGAAGTGAAGAAAGATTAGTTGGGTTAAAAAAAAATCTAAAAGCTACTCTTTGGCGGCAAGCTTTCCAAAGAGGGTTAGATAAAAAATAAAATGAAAGAAACAAGTTAGAGCTGCAACAAATGTTAGATCTTTAAAAAAACTTGAATTTTTTTTTTCTCATTTGAATGTCACCTTCCTACAAAACACTTAAACAAGGATTAGTAGCTTTGATACCATGTTAGAAGTATTAAAAAATGAAAACAAGTTCATGAAAATAATCCAAGAAAGTGAAGTGCAAGAAAGTGTTTACCATAAACTAAAATAAAGATAGAGTTGCAAGATCAATCACCAAAATATGAGAGTACTTCCAAGAATCCCAACAAAGAGCCAAAATATTTTTGTAAGGGGAAAAGAAAAGAAAAACCTCTTTGTGTATTATGAATGAAACATGAAAAACCTAAAGAAAGAGAAAGAATATGGGCAAGAAGCTCAATACAATATGATAGAACTACTAAGAGGAGAGAAATTGTGTGAAAGAATTGTGAGGAATTAGTGTCGAAAGTGTGGAGAAATATCTCTTCAAGTAGAGATGAGTGAAGGAGTTTGCATGTAACTCCCTATGTGAATGAGTGCCACATTCATACAAGTGTGTGCCAAGTGTGAGCATCCTCATAAGGAGGAATAACCTATTTTCCTTATTAAAGGAATTACAAAATATGAGTTGTCCTCCCACTTAGACTAGAGGACAAAAATATATGTAGAGATTCCTTTAGGAATATCCTAAAATAAATAAAGGAGGATACCTTAGTTTATCTTCAAATTAAATAAAACAACCAAGGAAAGATTACTAATTCTAACAGTATGTGTTCCCAATGGCACAATTCCATGATGGCTTCTTGTTAGTTTTTGAAGCTAGTTCCTAAGGCCAAATTAATGTTATTTGGCAATTTTCTAGAGTTGTAGAAGTTGAATGGAGTGTTTAAATTTTGATGAATCATTGTTTTTCATTTTGAGCTTGTATGATGGATTAACTAAAGCAAAGTACAAAGGGAAACATGTTGTGTTCCAAATCTTGCAAAGCTAGAAATGGTGCAAAGAGGGTGATCATTCATCATCCTTCTGAAGAGGATCCTGAATAGCCTTATGTGAGAGGTATTCACTTTCTTGAAATGAGAGTGAGGCTATTCTAGAAAAATTTAACTATGCCAATCACCAAGATAGTATGCCGGATTTTGGAGAAAGACTCTCCAGCTTCACAATTGTATTACATTTATCATTTGCTTTGGGTATGCTCGTAATGGCACTATGATACTTTGAATATGTAAGCATTAATGCAACTGGAGCTAGATCCACAAGATTTGTTTTTTAGACTATTTTATTTGGTGTGTAATAAGATACACATCATTAGCTTGGTGATCACACACCATTACATTATGCATGGTAAGTAAGATAAATTAAGACAAGTTAGCGGCTATGCACTTAATAAGTGGCAGTGCACCAAGTCTAAATAAAATGGAAGCTAGTGTGAAGTTATGTACATGCTTTTAAAAGAGGAGAACCCTTGCATCAGCAAATGGGAGCTTCGTGTAAATGAATGAGGGAAGATTTATGTGCCAACAGGGAATCTATGTATGTGTAATGGAAGATACACAGTGAATTGATGAGAAGACCAAACACATGTTGAAATGCTTCACATAGAATAAAGTCACTACCTTGCATAATCTATACTGCCCGCAAATTGAGGGGCCTTGTTTTGATCACATAATGAATTAGGATGGATTCCATGCATTTTTCGAAGGGACCTGCGCATTAACAATGGGTCTGCTTTGCATGAAATAAAGAGCAACACACCACATTGCGCAATGCTTAATAGGGCACCTATACATAATGAAAATGTAGAAGGAGCTCGTGCATATGCTAGGGGAGTCCACACAATGCAATCGTGAGAGGCTTGCATCAAAACAGAAGAAGCTCATGCATTGTTTAAGAGACTGTCAGTCTAGATGGCCAAGGGACCTGCATGATTGGAGATTTCCCACATGTGAATGAGAAGGTGTTGTTTGCTATGTGCAAACTAGTGGTTGCCTTGCTGGCAATAATAAATTGCAGCAGGAGTAGGTATTTAGAATGGGCTACCAGTCAAAACGACGCAACTAGAGTCCATGCAATTGTCTAAGGGACCTCACACATTGATAGCATCTAGTCTACAAGTGTGGAGATAGTAAAAGGGGAGAAGCCAAGTACAATGTGTGCTCAGTAGTAGGACAAGTGAAGTCAGAAGTGTGTTTGAGCAGCCTCCTTTAGAGGAGTAAGTGTAAACACGCAAGTATAAGGAAAAGAAGTTGCAGGGTATTCATGCGTAAAAGATAGAATTAGCCACACCATTGGGAGATACATGAGCCTTCTCTGGAGTGCTACCCAAGTACTTTGAGTTGTTTCTCACAGGAGTGTACATAAAATGAAGGAAAATGCATGCTAGGCATGAGGAGTAGCTAGTTTGGAGGCTGCATACAGGGAGATCTATTATCCCACATTCATCCCAATGCTTGTGGAATAGTTGTTTATAACAAATAGTGCCTAGGAGTGATGTAAAGTCAAGCGGAAAAGGGACTGTGGCTATCTCTTCGCCTTGTGGGCCCACCTTGGGGCATGTGCGCTAGCTAGGTGTAAAGCTAAAATTTTGAATGAAAACTTAAAACACTCAAAACCATTAATCCCACATTGTTCCCATAGGCAAAGTTTGAAGTAAATATATACAACTCAACAAACATATAAGGTAGATTGAAGGTTGGAGGAGGCTATGCTCATGTACATTGTGCAGTCACCTCGATTTCCATGCCGACGGACCTAGAGATAAGAATTTTGTAGATGAGTGATGATGAGGTGGAAAGGATGGCTGAATTCCTCAGGATACATGTCAGGAGATCAATGGATGTCACTATAGCTTGATGAGGAAGATGCTCGACCGATAAACTCATGGTATAGTGATAGGATGACATGTGTCATTTGATGACATTAGCACATGGTGGATCAGTGAGCCAGTAAGGATGTGGCACATGGCAAAGGATGATGACAAGGTAGTGATGAGGTAGAGCATTGAGCATTTGGTCAGCCACCTCAGGATGTGTGCCAATCTGATGGTGGTCTCTAAAGTATGAAGTAAAGTTGCTCACTGGTTAACCATTACGGGTGAATGAGGTGTCGACACATTTCCTGAGGTGAGCTATCAAATAAATGCACGGTCAGTGGTACAATGAATCACAAATCACCATGTGGTAGTGAGGTGGCCGATTGGACCAGTTAGGTGGTGCCACGTGACACATGGGCCCACCTTGAATTTCAAAGGTCTGCATAAAGATTAATTTTGAAATTGTAACGTTGGGACTATTCAAAAATTCAAAAATTTAAATAATGGAGGTTGTTGATGGAGAATAATGTTTGAGGGCTTTATTTTTACCCAAATATGAAAGTATTATATGTTTTCAGAATCTGTGTGAAATGAGCTTTCCAATGATAGTGCTAAAAATCAGATTCAACAAAGTTGGTGAGAGCAGTAATGGACTGTGTAATTTGAGGTCAAATTTGGGTAAGGATGCAGATATTTTGTAATGATGTTTCTAGAATGAAATAAAATCAGATTTTTTTGAGATATTTTTAGTAGTCTTAGGGTTGACTTTGTTGCCCTAAAAATGCCCTAAATGATCTTTTTCTCATTGTATCCTTGTCTCTATAAAAGGAATTTTATGATCATTTAGAAGGGCTAGCTGGAAATTCTTGACACAAGAAGCTGAAAAGCTAAGTGTGTATCCTCAGTCTAGATTGTAACATTTCTTGCTAGTTGTATCAGTACTAGGGAGAAACCTTATGTATCTTTTGCATATTGTCTATGATATTACTGAATCAGTTTGTAATACAAGGATTTGAGTCCACATACTCAATATAGTTTCTCATTCTTGGATCTCTCCTTTAGTTGTTCTTGATGAATTTTGAGTTTTCCAACTCATTACATTAGGTTACTGGTGTATATGTTTTATCTCTCAGCCTTGATCTAGGATCAAGTTAAAAATCTCTGAGTGAAGCATAGATTCATTTGGTTCAATCAGGAAGGATATTTGTAAGTAGTGTAAGAGATGTTTAACTATGTTTATGGCTTGGATTCTCAAATGAATCTAGTAGTTGTTCTTCTATTTCATGTCTGCTTTAGGTGTGATGCCCAATGGATAAGGCACTAATCATAAGCTAGTATCCCCTGTACTATTACATGTGTTGCATGGTTGTTTACATTCTGCAAGAAGTCATAAATCATTACCTATCATTTACTTTTATTTACATTTATAGTTGTTCTACCCAGTGATGGAGAGTCAATGAATAATAGGTCGTTATTTAGTACTTTCTCACTGTTATCTATTGTTTGATCCAATATTGAGTAAGGAATAGAGTTATATCTATTGGATCAAGTGTACCCGCCTTGGTTTTGCAGAGCCAAAAGTGAAGAGGGCAGTCTTGTCCCTATAGTTGGTCCAGTTTCTTATAGATTTCCCACATTTGGAATTAACCACTCCTTAACATTAGTCATAAGCATATTGGTGTCTCATGGAGTGTAAAATCCTATCCAGGAACCAACACCTCCATCATAATTTACTAATTTAACAAATTTATTCTTATCACCAGTCATGTGATGAGAACATCCACTGTCAATTATCCATTTAGTTTTCTTATCAACATGAGATACTAAATCTTTTTCTTCATGAATTGATTCATCTTTAATAGCAACAAATCCAATCTCTTCATTGTTTAAATCATCATCATCAGAGAATCCTTCACTAGCATAATAACATTCTTTGTCTCTTCTAATCTTTGCATAATTAGGTTTGTATTTAGGAACTCTTGTAGGACATCTAGATGCAAAATGACCTATCTTATTGCATGAAAAACATTTCATAGGTAATTTGCCTTCAAATTTTCCCTTACTTTTTTTTCTCTATTATAGAAATTAGTGCAAAAAGTTCTTCCATCTTCTTTTCTTCTTCCATTATCTTCTCCCATTCCTTAGCATACTCACCAAGCTCTTCTTTCAGGTCTTCTTTGCTTATGCTCAGAAGTGTAGATACTTTCTTATGTGCAGATGCCCTAAATGCATATTCAACTTTAGGTGTAGCTTCTCCTAATTTCACAGCTTCAAAGGTAGTTAACCTTGTAATCAACATCTCTTTACTAAAGTTTGGAGTCAGGCATATAGTTTCTTGAATTGACATTGTCTTGAATTTATAAGTAGGAGTTAGAGATATAAGAATCTTTGCAATGACTTCATCTTCATCATAAGTACCTCCACAATTTTTTATTCCAACTATAGCTTTTGTAACCCTTTGAACATGGGCTCTAATGCTTTCATCTACATTCATTTTCAGCTTCTCCATCTTTGTCTTCCAATTTTGTAATTTCACTTGTTTGGTATACTTGTCTCCTTCATAGAGTGCTTCTAGTCTATTCTAAATTTCATGTGCCAAATCTAGATCTTTAATTTCAGTAAACTCACCCTCAGATAGTGTGCTGATCAATGCTTCTCTTGTGACCATGTTGCATGAAAATAACTTCTTTTCATCATCATCGATTGTTTCCAAGTCATTCTGAGCCTTTAGAGATTCCTTCTTCTTCATAATCATCCAGTAGTCTATGCCTATACAATGGACTTTCCTTAGGACTATTAAACTTAGGACTTTCCTTCCTATAGAATGCCATTTCCAATATCACCTCAAGTTTTTAATCTTTCTCTCTGAGGACCACAAGCTCTGATACCAATTGTAAGGAATAACAGTCCATAATACAACTAAGAGGGGGGGTGAATCAATTGTATAACAGAATATTAAACTTTAAAATTTAAGCTCAATAATATCAGAAATAATGAACATAATTAATTCCAACACAATAACACAATATTTTGGTATTGGGGAAACCCTATTAAAGGTAAAAACCCCAGTGGCAATTAGCACCCACAAATGATGTACTGAGAGTATAGTAATCATTGTTAGAAGATATAGCCCTGTTAGGAGCTTATTGAAAAATTACAATACATAGTCCTTGTTAGAGGACAAACCCTGTTAGGAGCCAAGAATAATAGAGGCCTCACTACCCAAGGCTCATTTCCCAAAGAAGGTTAAATCCACCTTCAGAACTCACTAGTTCACAACAGGTGTATATGAAGAAATACACAATCTTTTGAACTATTTTCCAGCAACTTGTCTTTGTTTGATCAATTCCAATGAAGTCCACCAGTAATCCTCTGCTCTACATACATCAAACATAAGTTCACAACTTTCACAACCTCCTTATATCATACATATTCCATCCATATCTTTTCCAAGGAAAAGACCTTTCATTTATACCTTATTACAATTTACAATGATCAAGTCAGCCCATAAGGCTTTCCTAATTACAAAAAATTACATAAACCCTTGCTAAGATACACACGATATCTATAACAAATTTATAATGATTACATTACAACAATTAAGGACTGACCTCCTTGATTTGTGCTTGCCAAACAAAACACACGCTTCATTCCCTGAGTCAGCTTTAGAATAAGCTATCACCAGAGCACATGCCATAGATGACATCACTAATCACTCCATACCTTGCACTAACCAATGAACATCCATTAGTACCTCTTCCATCATCCTTCAAGTTCACATACCTTGAATCCAATCCCTCTGAAAGATATATCAAAAACTTAGAGACTAGCTCTGTCAATTATCACTGTCACAGTCCAGTGACCGGTCTTTACCAAAACAACTATAACTCTCTTAATATGAAATACTTAATGATGTGATCATAGATATAAGATCACAACATCCACTTGAACTCTCATCTAACTTTGCGGCATCTGAAACATTCGTACACTAACTATACACTATGATTACGAGTATGGTTCCTTCATAAAAGCATATGTTCACATCAGTGACAAAATACAAATGACAATAGTATGAGTACCCATTTAGTAATGTAGTGATTAAACATATTACATGTCTCAATCACCACCCATGCATTAGCAATATCCAATAGATGAGAGCTAAACAAGAGCACAACCAAGAAATGTCAGAGATTGCATCTACCCTAAGTTATCTAGAATTTGAAGACATCAAGGACTGCACTAATGCAAACCAAATGTGGGACACTCTTGAAAACATCTATGGCAGTGACATAAATTTACTGAGAGCAAAAGATGAGAGCCTAAGAGGTAAATTTGATGAAATGAGAATGCAAGAAGGTGAGAATATTGCACAATATTGTGGTAGAATAAAAGAAGTTGTAAATGCTATTAGAGGAGCAAATGGAACTATTGATGATGAAATTGTAATTGAAAAAATATTGAGAACTCTGTGTCCTATTTATGTCATCAAAATTTTAGTAATTCAAGAATCTAGATGTAACCCTAACAATGCTCTTACTTTGGAAAGTTTGGTTGGTAAGCTGACTGCTTTTGAACTTTCTAAGTATGATAACTTCACTGTTGCTAATGTTGAATCTACTTTTAAGTCACAAATGGTTTTGAGTAAATCAAAGAAGGAAAAATAAAGATGCATCAGTGAGAGTGAAAGTGAAAGTGACACATCTGATGAAGAACTTGAGGATCTAGAAGCTCTTATGGATAGAAGACTGAAAAGGGGAAAAGGAAAGTATAAAGGTAAACTCTCTATTATATGTTTTTCATGTAATAAAGTTGGTCATATAGCTGCTAGATGTCCTAATAGGGATGATAAGGATGAAGAAAGAGACAAAAAGCATAAAGACAAAAGAGAAGATAGAGGTTACCAAAGGTACAAGGACTACAAAGGAAAAGGTAAGAAATCTTGCTATATTGCCAAAGAAGAGACTGACACTGATAGTGATGATTTTGAATTGAGGTTGTCTATGTTGTAATGAAAGATGAGTCTGATGAGGATGAGAAAACTACATTGATATCTTATGTGAACAAAAATGATAAATGGATTATTGACAGTGGTTGTTCACATTACATGACTGGTGACAAGAGTAAGTTTGATACCTTAGATCATTATAAAGGTAGAAGTGTGAAATTTGGTAATGATACACCATGTCATGTTAGAGGTAAAGGATTGATTAAGTTGACGGTAAGATCACTTGTGAGAATGCTTATTTGGTTGAGGGTCTTAACTATAATCTGTTGAGTGTTGCACAACTTAATAGAACTGGCTACCAAGTGGAATTTCATCATAGGAAGGCCAAAATATTTGATTCCACTAGTAAACTGATTGGAAGTGGAGAATAGACAAGAGGTAATTTTTTCTATTTAGACCTATCTGAAAAAACATGTATGATTGCACAGCTTGATGATATTTGGTTATGGCCTAAGTGGCTATGTCATGTTAAATTTGATAATCTGGTAGAAATTAGTAAGAAGAAGAAAGTGAGAGGTCTTCCTAGATTGAAGAAACCTGAGAATGTTAGTTGGGTAAGATGACAAAGTCTAGTTTTAAGAGAAAGACTTTTACTTTTGAGAATGCTTTAGATTGGTTCATACTAACCTTTGTGGACCTATGGGTGTACAAAGCTATTGTGGTGCTAGATATTTTATCCTGTTTGTCGATGATTATACAAAAATGATGACTATAATGTTCTTAAAAGAAAAATATGATGCTTTTTCAAAATTTTAAGTGGTATTTGGCTAAGGTTGAAAAGGAGACAGGTAGGAACTTGAAGTGTTTGAGATCTGACCGAGGTGGAGAATTTATATCCAATGAATTCAATCTATTTTTCAATGATAGAGGGATCAAAAGATAGATTTTTGTACCAAGAACTCCTCCATAGAATGGTATAGCATAGAGAAGGAATAGATCTATGATGGATTGTGCAAGGACATTAATGATTGAGAATAATGTTGTACAAAAGTACTGGAGAGAAGCTGTAAGTACAACTATTTATACTCTTAACCGAGAATAGATCAAAAGAGGTACAAATCTGACACCTTATGAGCTATGGTATGGGTATGCACCTAATGTAATGTACTTTAGAATTTTTGGAAGAAAATGCTACATACTAAAGGAGAATTGGAATCAAAAGTTTGATGCAAAAAGTGATGAGGGCATATCCTAGGCTATTCCACAAAAAGTAAAGCTTATAAGTTGTTAAACTCTAACACTAACAAAATTGTGAAAAGTGGGAATGTCAAAGTTGATGAGTATGCAAAGAAAAATGAAGTTGACAACAAAAGAGAACCGAAAAATTATAGATCTTTTGTGTATATAGAGGAAGGAGAGGCAAATGAAAAACTTGCACTTGATGCAGAGTCTCAGGTAAGAAATGTCGAGCATCAGGAAAAAAATGCTGAGAGAGAAGAAGAATGTGTTGAGCGATAGGAGGAAGCTTCTAAGTATCAACATGAGGTTGCCAAGCATTCATAAGCTGAATCTGACAATCTTTTTGGTTAACCTAAAGAGAAAGATGAAAGGAGATCATAACCTATTTTGGCACAATATGTAAGCAGACATGACAAGCTTGAACAGATCATTGGAAACAAAGATACTAGAGTTCTAACTAGAAGCAAGACAAGAGATCCTACATGTTTACTATGTGAATCTAAGCCTAAGACAACAAGGGAGGCATTAGAAAATGCAGACTGGATACAAGCAATGAATGAGTAGATAGACCAGATAGAGAAGAACGATACCTAGACTCTAGTGCTGAGACCAAAAAATAAAAATATCATTGGAACAAAGTTGGTGTTCCAAAACAAGGTGAATGAGCATGGTCAAATCAAAAGAAATAAAGCTAGGCTAGTATGCAAAGGCTATGCACAAGAAGAAGGAATAGATTATGGGGAGACATTTTCCCCTGTAGCTAGATTGGAAGGAGTAAGAACCTTACTTGCATATGCTACCTACAAAGATTTCAAGGTATACCAAATGGATGTTAAGTCTACATTTTTAAATGGTATATTAGAAGAAGAAGTGTACATTGAATAGCCATAAGGATTTGTTGATCCAAACAAAAGACACATGGTTTGCAAACTAAAGCATGGTATGAGAGACTACACAACTACTTGATACAGATTGGATTCTCAAGGACAAATGACACAAGCAATCTATACATGAAAGATGAATAAGGTAAAGGAATCTTGTTGGCTAATATTTTTGTAGATGATATTATATTTGGTGGACAAGATGCCTTGTGTAAGAAATTTTCAAATGAAATGCAAACTAAATTTGAAATGAGTATGTTTGCAAAGATCAAATTTTTTGTTGGTTTACAAGTATATCAGATGGAGAAAAGAATTGTCATCACCCAGTCTAAATATGTTCATGAGATACCAAAAACCTTTGGTATGGAAGATTCAAGGCCAGTAAGTACTCCCATGGCTACTGGATAAAACTTGTCTAAAAATGATGATGCTACAGAAGTAAACCAGACTTTGTATAGATCCATGATTAGAAAGCTACAATATGCTATACACAATAGACTAGATATTGCTTTAGCTATTGGGATTGTGGCAAGATTCTCTGCCAATCCTAAGGAAACTCACATGATGGTTATCAAAAGGATAATGAGATATTTGAAAAGGACTGCTGACTATGGATTGTACTACAAGAAGCATAAAAAGTTTGAACTGAGAGTGTATACTGATGCTTATTGGGCAGGAAATGTGGATGACAAAAGGAGTACTATTGGTGGAACTTTCTTTCTTGGACAGAGATTAGTTTCCTGGACAAGCAAGAAATAAAATTGCATTTCCCAATCTACTATTGAAGCTGAGTATGTGGCTGCAGCAGTGAACTGCTCAAACTTGGTATGGATAAAGAAATTTTTGGTAGGCATGAAAGAAGTGTTAGGAATGAATGCTAATTATATCCTATTGGAGTATTGGTAGCCATTCTGCAACACTTGTTGCATTCATGAATATGATAGTCATTGATGTCAACACAGTGATCTACTAGAGATTAGCAGAGGAGCAGACAGTGTTTTGTTTAGTGCGCATGGGATATTGTAGATCAAGTTGTGTGATGTTAAGGATTTACTCTTTGATATGTTATATGTTCATGGTTAAGAGCATAGCTATTAATTCATTTATTTATGAAAGTTATGAGCATTTTGGTGGAAGTAGTATTCTGGCAGTGTTCCTAAGTAGCAGTTTGTGAAAATTGGATGATATCTCATAATTGGGATGGAATCTAGTTTTGCATAGTTGAAGACATATTGTTAGTGATGTGGATGACAATGAAACTTTGAGGTCACATGAGTGAAGAATTATTCTAATTGGAAGCTGACAGTTTTGTGTAATTTTTTATGTAACATGTGGAAACTTTTATTTTGTAATTGGATTCCAACTCATTTGTAATTACTTGAGTGTGGGAAGGAATGTTTTTCTTTTTTGTAAAAAATACATTAATGGAATTGATAAAGTGAATCATTGTGAAAGTGAATTTATGAAGGAAGACATGCGAGGTACAAAGATCTAAAATTAAGATCTAGTGTAGCAGTGAGTGCTATTTGGCATAGTCAGAGAAGAGGTAACATATTGTTGAGATCAGTAATGATTTGATATTATTCTGTTGAATGATCTAGAGATCAGTTGGATAGTGTGTTTAGTGATCTTTCCATTTTATCAGTTTGGGCAGTGGGTCCTTCTGTCTTCCATAACTCCTAACAGAGTTATAATCTTTTAGCAGGGATTCAAAATCTCCTAATAAGGATTCATATGTACTGAATGTATTTCATAAGACTCCTAAAAAAGTCCATCCTTTCACAAGGAATATTCATATTAGTGCATCTTTTGTGGGCATCATTCCCATTTGGGTTTACTCTTTGATCAAGAGGTTCCCTAGTCAACATATCTTGTGTCATTGTGTTATTGTGTATGAATATTTTTCTATGATTGGTAATTATGAATATTTTTCTATGATTGGTAATTATATTGCTTACATGGTTAAAATCTATTGAAGTTGATAAAATTTATAATTATCAGATAATTGATTCACCCCCCCTCTCAGTTATCTTGGTGGACTTTACTTTCTAATAATTGGTATCAGAGTGGCAGGTCCTTGAAATAAAGGTTTAGTAGCTTAAGGAGATCCATGGTAAATTTTAGGAAAGAAAGCCCTAAGTTTTATGGAGTAAATTTTGACAGCTGGAAAGAAAAGATGAAGACACATCTACTGTGTTTAGGACTAGGTTATTGGTTGATTACAAAGAATGAGGAGACTTTCATTGATGAGGATAATCTTGAAACATGTTCTAGTGATTAGAGAGATCTATTCATGTGTAACATAATTTTTGAAGAAGCAGTTTTGACAGCCCTTTTGGAGAATGAGTATAGTCAGGGAAAATGTTTGAAAACATCTCATGAAATTTGGAAAGCTTTACACTCTACTTTTGAAGTTGATGAACATGCAAAGAAAGTTAGATGACATAATTGGATATGTGCATTTGAAGATATAAGAATGATGGAAGATGAATCTATTAGAAGCTATATTGGTAGAATGTCATAAATTATTGTAGGCATAAAATCTTGTGCAGCAACAAAGACAAAAAATGAAGTTATATGGAAAATTCTAAGGACATTGACTCTTGTGTTTAAAAAGACAACACAGATGATCGAACAAGTTATACCTTGTACTTTGACCTTTACAAGAGAAAATCTTCTTGGAAGATTGGAAGTAGTAGAAATGAACCTGAGGTTATCAGGAGATTTTCCTAGAATGGAGAGAGCATTCAATGCTCTTAGTGTTCACCCTACTTTTTCAAGAAGCATCAGTGTGAGCAGAGATTATGCTGGCAATAGGAGATCTAGAAATGAAGAAGACAAGAAGATTGAAGAAGGTATTGCCTTACTTGTGAAGAGAGAACCAAATGGTAAAAAAAAATTTAAATGTTGGACTTGTCAAGAATATGGTCATTTTTCATATAAATGTCTTAAGAGAGTTAAAAAGTATAGAAACCATTTCAAGCCTAGAAGGTCTAAGGAATGTTATTATGCTAATGATGAAGATCTTGAAGCTAGTATAGAGAGAACTTTAAGTGAAAGTGATAGTGAGAATAATGATGACATAGGATTTGTAGAAATTAAAGAAGAAAATCCTGAAATAGATGTTAAGGAAGAAAAAGACCTAGTTTCTCAAGTTGAAAAGAAAGCTGATTGGATTATAGATAGTGGTTGTTCACATCATATGACTGGAGACATGAAAAAATTCATAAAGTTTAACAATTATGATGGAGGAGTATTTAGAGTTGGAAACAATGCACCTTGTTTGATTAAAGGTATAGGATCTATTACTCTTTATGGGAAGACTAATACTGATGATGTTTACTTTGTGGATGGTTTGAAACATAATCTTTTGAGTGTTGGACAATTAGTTGATAAGGGATATCAAGTTTGGTTTATTGAGAAAACTTGTGTGATAAAAGATAAAGATTGAAATTTGATTGGAACTGGATCTAGAACTAGAGGTAATGTATTTCAGTAGAATCCTAATGAGATGACATGTTTGATTACTAAGATTGATGATAGTTGGTTATGGCATAGAAGATTTTGTCATATAAATTTTGATAATATTGTGAAAATAAGTACTACACTTGCAGTAAGAGATTTTCCTAAAATTATGAAGCCTACTAACATGATTTGCAAGGAATGTGTGATGGCGAAACAAAAGAGAAGTTCATTTCCCAGTAAGAAGTTTACATCTGGAAAGAAGTTGGAGATTGTTCATACAGATTTGAGCGGTCCTACAAGGACTAGAGGATTATATGGAGAAAGGTATTTTATGATTCTTGTTGATGATTTTACAAGAATGATGCGGATTGCATTTCTTAAAGAAAAGTCTGAAGCATTTGATAAGTTCAAGATCATTAAGAATAAATTTTTGAATGAATTCGAAATCAAAATTAAATGTTTGAGATCTGATAGAGGTGGAAAATTTACTTCTAGAGAGTTTAACACCTTTTGTGAAGCTAATGGTATTAGGAGACATTTTTCAGCCCCTAGAACACCTAAACAAAATGGTATTGCAAAAAGAAGAAACTAATCAGTGACTGAAGCAGCAAGAGCTATGATATTTGAGAATGATTTGGAAAAGATATTTTGGAGAGAAGCAGTGAACAACGTAGTGTATACAATGAATAGAGTACAAATCAGAGAAGATACAAACAAGACACCCTATGAATTATGGTTTGGACATGCACCCTCAGTTAAGTATTTTATAATTTTTGGAAGAAAATGTTATATAAAGAGAGATTATGATATTGGAAAGTTTGATCCTAGAAGTGATGAAGGTATATTTATTGGATATTCTTTGAAGAGAAAAGCTTATAGATGTTATAACAAGAGAACTAAGAATATTGTTGAGAGCGCAAATGTTAAAGTTGATGAAAAGTTCAAAATTTAGGAAAGAATGCTTGATTATGAATTTGATGAAGGAACTCATCCTAAACCTAACATTGAAACTATTAAATTATTCTATGAAACTGACAATGACTTGTTGAATGAAAGCTAGAGTGAAATCATTGAAGAACCGACATCTGAAGTGAGATATGAGACAATGACACCTAACAAGAACTTATGAAGGAATCATCCTATTGAGTAGACTATTGGAAGCATAGACAGAGGAGTTCTAACTCAAAATAAGGTACAAGAACAGTTATGTTTGATTTCTCAAATTGAACCTAAATCTATTAGTGAAGCTTGTGAAGATGAACATTGGATCTATGAAAGAAGAACCAGATTAGATTGAAAAGAACAAGACATGGGAATTGGTCCCTAGACCTAAAGATAAGAATGTTATTGGAACTAAATGGGTATTCAGAAACAAGATGAATGAACAAGGAGAAGTAGTAAGAAACAAAGCAATATTGGTATGTAAGGGATACTCATAGCAAGAAGGAATTGACTATGAATAAACTTTTGCACCAGTAGCAAGAATTGAAGCAGTAAGAATGTTTTTGGCCTATGCAACTTTTAAGAAATTCAAATTATATCATATAGATGTGAAGTCAGTATTTTTGAATGGAGAATTGGAAGAAGAAGTCTATATGGAGTAGCCTAAAGGTTTTCCTTTGACTCAAGAAGGAGACATGGTATGTAAATTGAAGAAAGCCTTATATGGACTAAAGCAAGCACCTAGAACTTGGTATGCAAGATTGGATAAGTATTTGTTAAAATTGGGATTTACAAAAAGAACAACTGATAGAAACTTGTACACAAAAGAAATTGAAAATGGTTTGTTAATTATAGTTATTTTTGTTGATGACATTATTTTTGGAGGAGAAGATGAAGCTAGTGATAAATTTGTTGATGAAATGAAAACATAATTTGAAATGAGTATGATTGGTGAAATGAAATACTTTTTGGGATTACAGATAACACAAAACAGTGATGGTATCTTTGTAAGCCAGGCAAAGTACTTGAATGATTTGTTAAAGAGATTTGGAATGGAAAACTATAAACTAGTTGGAACACCTATGGTAACTAGACATACATTATCTAGCATAGATGAGACTCCTATAGTTGAACATAAGAAGTACATATCTATGATTGAAGGATTATAGTACTTGATACATACAAGACTAGATATAGCACATTCAGTTGGAATTGTAGCAAGATTTCAAGATGAACCTAGAGAATCACATTATGCAATAGTAAAGAGGATACTGAGATATTTAAGAGGCACAATGGACTATGGATTGTGGTATGAAAATTATGATGATTTTACCCTATGCACATATACATATGTTGATTGGAGAGACAGTGTTGATGATAAAAAGAGCACCAGTGGTGGAGCATTTTTCCTTGGGGGAAGATTGGTTTCTTGGATAAGAAAGAAGCAGAATTGTATTTCACAGAGCACAGCAAAAGTAGAATTGTATTTCACAGAGCACAACAGAAGCAGAATATGTAGCAATAGCAAACAATTGCAACCAGATAATTGGAATGAAGCAGATGCTAAAGGATCTTGGAATAAATTTTTTTGAACCTATTGTTATACATTGTGATAACACCAACATGGTTAGTATGTCTAAGAACCCTATGTTAAATTCTAAGACAAAGCATATAGAGATTAAGTATCATGCAGTAAGAGAGAAAGTTGCTGAGAAAGAAGTTAGAATTGAGTACATAAGCACAAAGGAGCAGGTAGCAGACATATTTACAAAGCCTTTTCCTAAGGACACATTTGAGTATCTAAGAGGTATGCTTGGGGTTATGCCCCAACCTAATTTTGAGAATTGATGTAGATTGGTTGCATCTATCCAGTGGTATATGAACCTTATCTTTCTTTTGGATTGGATGTTGGTACTTCCTCTATGGGGGAGTATGTGGATCTGAGCTGAGTCATGAGGACTCTAGTGAATGTATTTTCTTAACAGTATCTTCTGACATTAGAGTTGTTGTTGACATAATCATGAAATTTTTATCATTGATGTCAATGGGGGAGAAGTGTACATGAAAAACCATTTGTACCATCTATTGGAGAGAGCTAAATAGGAAAACGAAGCAAGATTTGATTGATGAAGAGGATTCGAATATATTTTTTCAGAGCAGCAGAATTGCAGTATTGGATTCATGGAACATTAGATGTTTTTCATCTATGTTTCCATCAATTCCAATTGGGGAGATTGTTAGGAATGAATACTAAATATATCCTATGGGAGTATTGGTAGGCATTCTATAGTAGTTTTTGTTGCATCCATGACTATGATTGTCATTGATGTCAACACAGTGATCTGCTGGAGATTAGCAGAGGAACAAACAATGTTTTATTTAGCACACATGGGATATTGTAGATCAAGCTATGTGATGTTGAGGATTTACTCTTTGATATTTCATATGTTCATGGTTAAGAACATAGACAATAATTCATTTATTCATGAAAGTTATGAGCATTTTGGTGGAAGTAGTATTCAGGCAGTGTTCCTGAGAAGCGGTTTGTGAAAATCGGATGATATCTCCTAATCAGGATGGAATATGGGTTTGCATAGTTAAAGAGAATTTGAAGACATATTTTTAGTGACGTGGATGATAGCACAACTTCAAGGTCACACGAGTGAAGAATTATTCTAATTGGAAGCTGACAGTTTTGTGTAATTTTTGATGTAACATGTGGAAACTTTTATTTTGTAATTGGATGCCGACTCATTTGTAATTACTTGAGTGTGGTATAAAGGAAGGAATGTTTTTATTTGTTGTAAAAAAGAGATTAATGGAATTGATAAAGTGAATGACTGTGAAAGCGAATTTATGAAGGAAGACATGCGAGGTACAAAGATCTAAAATTGAGATCTGGTGTCAGTGAGTGTGGTTTGGCACAGTCAGAGAAGAGGTAACATATTGTTGAGATCAGTAATGATTTTATATTGTTCTATTAAATAATCTAGAGATCAATTGGATAGTGTTTTCAGTGATCTTTCCATTGAAGCTATTTAGGTAGTGGGTCCTTCTGTCTCCCATAACTCCTGACAGAGTTAGAATCTTTTAGCAGGGATTCAAAATCTCCTAATAGGGATTCATATGTACTGAATGTATTTCATAAGACTCCTAATAGAGTCCATCCTTTCACAAGGAATATTCATATTAGTGCATCTTTTTTGGTCATCATTCCCACTGGGGTTTACTCTTTGATCAAGAGGTTCCCTAGTCAACATATCTTGTGTCATTATGTTATTGTGTATGAATATCTTTCTATGGTTGGTAATTATATTGCTTACATGGTTAAAATATATTGAAGTTGATAAAAGTTATAATTATTAGATAATTGATTCACACCCCCCCCCCTCTCAGTTATCTTGGTGGACTTTACTTTCTAACAATAAGAGATCATTGAACTAGTTATCATCTATTGTGACAACACAAGTGCTATCAACATCTCTAAGAATCCAGTGATGCACACAAAGACCAAACACATCTCCATCAAGTATCATTACTTGAGGGAAATGGTACAAGATAAAGAGGTCCGAATGGAATATGTGAACACAAAGGAACAAATAGCAGACATATTCACTAAAGCTTTACCTAAAGAAGCTCATGAATATCTAAGAGGTCAATTAGGGGTTCTTCCCCTAACTGAGGCTTCTTAGTCAAGCTAGGAGCACTGCATCAAATGTGCTGCAAAGAGTATCTAACAAATTGATGCAAAGATAGGTCACACTTCAGGAGTAGCCTAGAGTTATGAAAAGTATAGAAAAGCCAAGAATCAGTCATAAGCAAAGATGACAAAGGGAAAAATACTGTTACTGAACTGGAAAAATGATATCTACATCTATGAGATGTATGTTTTAGTTGTTTCTTTGGAATTTTTGTCAAAGAAGGAGATGATCACAAATGAATACACAAGGTGAGATTTCATGGAAGATCAAGTAAGAGGGAGAGATTCAGTGGACGGTCATACAAGTATGGCTAATTGATTTTGTATGAGAAATCAGCTAAGGATATTATAAATATTTCTAATGGATAGATAGGTTTTGGATTGGTTGGTGATTCATGTGTTATTCATATGGTGTTTCCATCAATGCCAAAGAGGGAGATTGTTGGAAACTACAATTGAATCAATTGTTGTATTGTCATTGATGTCAAACCTTAACTAGTAAGACTATTGCTATCTAAGAAAGTACTATATCTATTTGATTGTTGTGAAGGGGATAGGCAAGGTTGGTAATAATAGAACCTAAGGAAAGGTTGAGTTATCTTGATACTTCAATGAGTACTTGATTATGTGGCAAAATGATAAGACAATATACTATTTATCTAAGTAATAATGAAGACTAAACTGGTAGGTGTAACTAAGCAAAAGTGAATAAATCTAGTTTAAGCTGAGTGATGTTAGTGTCGACTGACCTAGTATATGCTGAGTAAATTCAATGTTGACCAAACATCAGTTAATTACTGAGGAAGACAGTATTAGCCAAGGAAATATTTTTTGAGGTGACCGAGCTTTCTAATGAAGATTGACGAGTTGAACATTGTATTGATCGAGCATTAGTAACATCCGACATAGTTGAATTCTTGGATTATGTAAAATGTGTTGAGTTTATTTATTGATTGTATGAAATCATTTAATGGACTGTAAAATGTTTTATTGTAAATCTATTAAGATATTTGAGATATTTGTAGAATGATAGACAAAGAACATAAATTTGGAAGGATTTGATGAATCTGACCTAACCCTAAGATCTATAAAGGAGATTAAGAGGCAAAAAATGTATTGACCTAATTGAGGAAGTATTAAGGAAACCTAAGCTTGAGGTTGAACAGAGGAGAGGATGTTGGAAGTATTGTTGATGTTATTGACTGTATAAGAAGAAAAGGCTAAAGGAGAAGTGTTGTGATTGCTTGAAGAGATTTTTGAGAAGATCGATGATGGAGATGGTAAAGGTTCATAGTCAGTAAGCCAGCATATGTGTACAAAATTGGATCCGATATTTGCAAAGTGAGTTGTATGTTTTTTAGATCAATACTACTGTTACTTTCTAAGCATTGTATCATTCAAAATCCTTTTAACAGAGGTTGACCTAATAGTCATTTGTATAAATCCTTTGAACAAGGTTGCATTCTAATGGGATGTATGTAAGTCCTATAACAAGGTGCACTTTTAATAGAGTGGTTTAAATCCTTTAACCGGGTCACACCTGACAGTGTGTTTGTAACCTTTGACAGGGTTGGATTTTCACAGAGCTCACTTCAGAAGAGTGAAAATAATAGTAACATGTTACAAAGTGGTTTTTCCCTAATTGGGTTTCCACTATAAATCCTGGTGTTAATACTTGTGTGAATGTTTTGGTTTGAACATTTTTGTGTTTTACAAGTTAGATACTATTGGATAGTGGACTGCACTGTTATATGTTTCTGTTATGCAATCAGTAATGACCAAGTAGCTGTTGGTTGTTGGATCTAATTTGTTGAAGAGTTTTAAATTTTTTTTTATACATTTTGACCTGAGGACAACTAATTCAGCCCCCCTCTCTATTGTTCTAAATCATATTAACAAATATGTCATACCTTTAGATTCTATAGCTAGTCACTATGTATACATTTCTCACTGTATCACGACTAATCTTACTATTTCCCCCTTGTTTTTGTCACTTGAAGTTGTTTAGGTGTAGGGGTAAGAAAATAGTTATCCAAAAATGGTTTTTAGAGTTTCATAATCATTGATAAGGTATTCTCCCATTCAGACCTTACATACTCAAAACTTGTATCTTGATCTCTAGCTGGGTAGCTAGATCAACCAAAATCTTGACAATAGAGAGATGAGAATCTCTTTGTACTAATTCCTTTGCCAATGCCAATTATCTCTACATAACCTCTAGATGAGGTGTTAACATTGTCTATATGGAGATAAATTTGGCTCTTATTCTCCCATCATTAGCCATCAACTTGGCTAATCTCCCTTGTGCATGAAGCAACCATGTGAAATAAATGGAGCAGGAGCTTGCATCCATGCTCAATGAATGACCAGTAGACTTTAAGTCTAATTGCAATTTATCAATCAAATCTTGATTATACTTAGTGAATGTTTCTACATTGCATAGTTTCTTATATAAATAATAGACATTTTGTACAACCTCTTCTAAATTATTCACTAAGTCAAAAAGTTATACCTATTTGACTGCTATCTTAGTTGAGACCCTTTCAAGTACCTTTGTCTCAAACTTTCTTTTAGACCACTCCATGAGCTTTTCATTGGCTTCACAGTCATCATTATTCACCTTGTTAATAATATGAACCAATTATTCAAAAATAGGTGAAGTCTCATTCACATCATCCATTTCAAAAGCTTCTACAAATATATCTTTTATTTCATGCAGTACATGCTTCTGCTGATGTTCTCTCCTTAATTCTTTTTTCTTTCTCTTCTTCATCAAGAGATCTTCCAAAATTTGCATTTTTTCATATTTCAAGTTATTAGTATCCCACTTTAGAATTACTATAAATTCATTAAGTGTTACCTGTGTGGCAGTAGACTTCTCCTTTTTCTTATGAAATTTTTTCTTTGGTGTATTGCCACTTGACATCTATACTTAGGCTTGGATAGCCTCTTGCTCCTTGGGCTCTGCATTCTCCTTTGTTATTGCCTCCTTAGTTTTCTTTTCTTCCTCCACATGTGGTCCTAAAATTACTATTATAGATTTGTTTGCTTGTTCTTTTAAGTTCTCATCTCCTATTCCTCTATTATCTTCCTCAACAGGTGTATTATTTTTTGTTGTTGTCAGCTTGTCCTATTCCTTGTCACTAGAACTTTGTAAGACTTTATGCTCAATTGTGACCATGTGGGATCTTGAAGGTTAAGTTTCCACATTTTATGTACCCTCAATCCTTGTATAGTCATGTACCTAGATGAGAACAGGATTGGTACTTGGTAAAAAGAGATATAAGGTTGCCTCCTTAAGAATTTGGTTCTTTATTTCTTCCTTAGTCAATGCATTGATGTTAACTTGTGTATCCTCATGGATATCCTCAATAGTGATCACATCCTATGATGCACTCACTTCTACCTTATGTCTTTCTTCTTCCTTGAGATTTTGAGGCTCATCAATATCTTCTTTATTATCAAATTCTGCCTAGCTGGGTGTACCTTCACCTTGTTGTGGACTCTTATCAATTAATAACCCAAAAATGATCTTCCACGTGCATTTTCTCTATTTGAAAACTTCATCAACTTTATGCTTCAAAATAGAATAATCTCTTATCTTAGGTATAAATCTATTTTTGTGCTCTGCCATAAACTTTCCTATTTTCTTGGGTGTTAGATCAAGCATGATCTGAGCTAAACTGCCTTCCCATATCTATCTCTTGGTCATAATGGCATACCACCATTCCTGATCAATCTTGCTAAACAGTTCCTTAAGGATCAAATTTCCTATCTCTAGAGGTGTCATCTTGAATTTCCATAGCATTTATAACATAGCCTCTTCAATCTTATCTTTGTCATCTCCACTTAGTTAAATTTGATAAATTTGAATCCTACTAATCCTATTGTGCTTTTGATATTTTGGCATATTTCATCCACACTAGCTAGATATCTATGTGATATCAATTTCAATTTTGTATTATCATCTGTGTCAGTCATTTCTTCATCATCATCATCCTTCTACAATACTAATTTCCTTCTCAGCTTCTTCTTAGGATGACTTGACACAACTCTAGTTTGTACTTGTTTCCTTTTACCTCAGCCTTCCCCTTCATTTTTCTTTACTGGTGTTTTCCTTTGGGGCTTGAAATTTGTGGCAATTGAAGTTTCCCTAGTTCTCGGTCTAAGTGCTATAGGAGGAGTAGGCTTAAGTTCCTATAATTTCATTTTACTGGGCTCGAAAACTATTGCCTTCTTTCCCTTCTTTTGAATTTCAATTTCCTCCTCTTCACTACCTTCAAATTCACTAGACTGATCTTCACCTTAACCTTGTGTAATTTCAAGAGGTGCATTTTCCTCTTCACCTTCTCCTAGCATCTTTTCTAGATTCTTGACTATTTTCTTCCTTTTCCTCTCTAGGGTTGCATACTTTAACCAAATAGTTATTTTGGACTTTTCTTCTTCATAATTTTCAAAAGGTTTAGCCTTCCTATCAATGTCCTCAGCAAGTAAAGCAATTATTGCTACTGATGTCTCATCTACATTGGCCTCATAAGGTAATGGCCTTAGCCATGCTATCCTAGGCATAAAAGTCTAAACATAATTATTTTTGGTATCCACTAGAAAGAATATGTCATTGTAGTTCTTTTCTACTAAAGATATAGGAATCCTACTTCTCTTCCTTATCTTCTTTTTGAATTCAATAAAGTAAATTTCCATAACAATATCAAAATTATCACCTAGCTAGTGAATAAACTCATTTCTTTGTTGAGTTACTAGTCGATCCTTACTCCATACTACATCTCCTATAGTAGGAAAATTGTTTTGTACATAGAAGAATAAACAAATGACTAGGGAACAAAACTTACACATTGAATTCTTAGCCTTCATGATTGATGTTATTTTCTCAGCAAGTTGAGTCAATTGTAGCTCGACAAGATCATAAGTTTGATCTTTCTTCATGATGTAGGAGCATCCTGGGTGTAAGGAAAATCTTGTATCACCCAAAATTATTTTTGGTTTCTTTTCAATAAGGGCTATCTTGTGAAATGCTTCTATTATGGAAACTTACTATTTTTAGTAAGTTGGTCATATGAGCTTGGAATACTCTGATTTCATAGCTGGAGGTTCATCTTAGTCATATCAGCCTACCAATTGAGTTTCATTGTCATATCATCTATATTGGTGAAGTTATTGAGGCTTTTGGGTACAAAATCTTTGAGCTCAATTTTGAAAGCCTTAGAGACTCTTGATCATGACTGACCCCTGGCTGACTAGAGCTTGCACAAGTGAGGCACTATAGATCTAGTCCTACCATTTCTGAAAAGTGGTTATAATAAAAAAAAAATGGAGCTATGATAAAATAGTTATGACCTCTGGAAGTTGGGGTACCTAAAAACATAATTTGTAGTTCTTTTGAGCCAACCCTAATGTAATAATTATGAAAAATAAAATAATTCTAGGGGAAGTCAGCCTTAATGGCTAAATTTATGGATTAATCTTCATCAAGGGTGACAAATTTCCTATATAAGAAAGGCCTATAGTGTTGTCTAGGAAGTTCAGGGCAGTTCTAGTAGTAGTTTTGGGTAATGATTCGAGGCTTTGTCCTACATAATATTGTAAGGAAAATGCCCATGTGGTTTTGCATATTGTAATTCTAAAATTTTTAATTCCACACTTGCAGAGATAATAAGAAGCCCATTTTATATTCTTTCAAATTGTTGTTGTTTCTCTATTTCTATTATGTGTTTGTGGTATTAAGGGGAGCACCCTCCATCAAGTGGTATCAGAGTGGGATTTCCTAAGTGTGTAGACAGATTTCCAAATGTGAGGAATTTTATACTAGGACCATGGTTTAGGGTTTCAATGATAGCATGAAAAATCCTCCATGAAGGGAACATGGTGGAAGAGATGGTGGTGTGTCACCTAAGGTTAGTGTCCTCTAGAGACAAGTGCAAGCATTGCAGGAAGAGATTTGAATAGGAATGAATCTTTTCATAAGAGAAGAAAGTGAAGATGAAGGAAATTTTGATCAGGAAGGAGAAGGCAAAATTCTAAACTAAGAGGAAGAAAGTCTTTTCTAGGCCATTTCCAAGATCAAGAAAAGACCTAAGATTGAGGTTCCTACATTTTTAGGAAATATTAACCCAAAGGAATTGAAAAAATGGATCAATGAATAAGAAGAATATTTTGAAAATAAAGATATTGAGGATCTTGATTAGGTCAAGTTTTCAAAGGCCAGACTGAAGGGTCATGTGAAGATCTATTGGCAAGAGATTCAATTAGAGTGAAATAGAAGAGGAAAGGAGAAAATCACAACATGGGATCAGATGGTAGATAAATTGAAGTGATAGTTCATTCTTGTTGATTATGATCTTGATCTACTGAAGAAAATGCAATGCTTGAAGTAGGTAGGAAGATCTATTCAGGAATATATGGAGGAATTCTATCGAATCCTCATCAGAATAGGCCATGCAAAAGTTGATAAGGAGAAAGTTGTTCGTTACCTTAATGGGTTGAGGTTGAGCATTTAGGAGAAGTTGAATTTGGTTTGAATGAATAGTATTGAAGAGGCATACAAATTTGACCTAAAGGAAGTGGAAAAGATGAAAAAGAAGTTTGAGAGAAGACAAAGTAGAAGAGGTCGTGGGTGAAGATTTGGTGGATGGTAATATAGAGGCCAAAATGAGGATCTAAAAAAGAAGGATGAGGTGAGTAGTAGTCAAAATCAGAGAGGAAAAAATTTCAATCATTTTCATGATTAGAATAATAGAGATCATAGAGGAAGAGGAAGAGGAAAAGGACCAGGAAGATGAGGCTTTTGTGGTACATGTTTTCACTATGGAGAAGAAGGTCATAGGGAATTTGAATGCCCTCAAGGGCAAGGAAGGATAGACAAAATAATTGATGGCCAGGCTAGAGTTGCACATGTGGATGAAGATGATAAATCATCACATTCTGAAGATGTTGAAAGAGGAGAAACACTAATTAACATAAGAGTCCTACTGAGTGGTGAGAATGAACCTAAGCAAAGGAGGAGCTTGTTTCACACTAGGTGCAAGTGTGAGGATAAATGTTGTGATGTGATTATTGATAGTGGAAGCACTAAAAATTTGGTATCAGAAGAGATGGTCAAAAATTTAAAGCTCAAAAGGTAGAAACACCCACATCCATACTAGATTTTCTGGGTGTAGGATGACCACAAGGTCATGATGAATGAACAGTGCATAGTAAAGTTCAAGATTGGAGTATACCATGATGAGGTACTATGTGATATCATACCTATAGATGTATGTCATATGTTGTTGGGTAGGCCATGGAATTTTGGCAGGCGTGTTGTGCATGATGGTCATGTGAATACATATTCCTTGACAAAGGATGGAGTGTGACATAAGATAAAATTATTAAAGGACATAGGAGAAAAGGTATGTGGTAATGCAAGAATAAGTTTTGTTGATGGAAAATAGTTCCTAGAGGGTATGAGCCATGAGCATATGTTTTTTAATTTAATTCTAAAACCTACTAAAGAGGAAGTAGAAGATGTACCTATAGAAGTTGTAGATTTGATGAATGAGTTTTAGGATATTGTATCCAATAATGTGCCTGATGGATTACCACCAGTAAGAAGATCATTCGTCAGATGGACTTGATTCTAGGAGCCAATTTTCCAAATAAGGTAGCACATAGAATGACACCAGTAGAAAGTGAAGAGTTGAACATACAAGTACATGAGTTGTTGCAAAAGGGGTTGATTCAAGAGAGTCTAAGTCCCTATGTTGTACCAGAAGTATTAGCACCAAAGAATAATGGAGAATGGAGGATGTGTATAGATTCCAGGGCTATAAACAAGATCACAATCAAGTATAGGTTTCCATTGTTGTGAATGGATGATATTATGGACTATTTGAATGGAGCTATGTATTTCTAAAAGATAGATTTGAAGAGTGGATATCATCAGATTTAGATCAGAGAAGGATATGAATGTTCAATAGATTTAGATTTAGAACTTTCATGCAGCTCATGAATGAGGTTTTGAAAGAATTTATGGGTAAGTTTTTCATTTTTTACCTAGATGATATTTTGATCTTTAGAAAGACATTGGAGGAGCATGTGATGCATATTTGTATGGTGTTTGAGAAGTTGAGTGAAGAGAAATTGTTGATTAATTTGAAGAAGTGAGGTTTTGTGAAGAAATAGTTAGTGTATTTGGGATTTGTAGTTTTAGAAGAAGGTCAAAAAATGGACCCAAAGAAAGTGAAGGCTATCCTCGAATGACCTACTCCAAGGAGTGCTACTGAGGTAAGATCTTTTCATGATTTGGCTAGCTTTTATAAAAAATTTATTACGAGTTTTAGCAATATTTGTGGACCCTTGACTAAAACAATGAGAGGGGATAGGAAAGAGTTTAAGTAGACTACAGGGGCAGATAAGAGTTTTAAAATATTGAAATAAAAAGTTACATAACAACCTATTTTAACACTTCTAGATTTTAATAAGATGTTCCAAGTATACTATGATGCTAGTGGTACTGCAATAGGAGCTATTATAAGCCCAGAAGGTAAACCTATTTCTTATTTAAGTGAGAAGTTAAATGATGCCATGAAAAAATATTTTGTTTATGATCAAGAATTTTATGCTACATTTCAAGCATTGAAGAAGTGGAGACACTATTTTCTTCCTAGGGAGTTTTTTTGTATACTGGCCATCAAGATTTGCAATATTTGAATAGTTAAGAAAAGTTGAATCAAAGTCATTTGAAATGGGTTGAGTTTTTGCAGAGTTACAAATTTTTTTGGAAACATAGGAGTGGAAAGTATAACAGGGTTGTAGATGTTATTACTAGAAGGAAAATTTTTCTGATAGAGATGTAGATTGAGGTGGTTGGGTTCAAGGAACTCAAGAGTTTGTATCCAAAGGATCCTGATTTTGGTGAAGCTTGGAAACCTTGTATAGAATGTGTTACTCTAGAATGAATGAAGTGGTTGGATTTCATCATCCAAGATGGTATGCTATTTAGAGGGAGTTAGTTGTGCATTCCAAGAAGTTCTATGAGGGAGAATCTCATCAAGGAGAAGCATAGCAAAGGATTGGCTGGACATTTTGGTCATGATAAAACCCTTTCTTTGGTTAGTGAGTGTAGACTAGGATTTGAGTGTGCACCTAAACCTGTTTTGAAGGCCAAAGACAAACAAACGTCATAGCATATAATCAAATCAAATTTAATGGTAAATAAACTAAAATCAAAGCCACCTCAGTTTAAGCCTAAAACAGATGCGCCCATGCACCGTTTGATATGCTTGGATATAGATGGATGTGGGTGTGCAAACTCAAGCACTTGGAGCATGCAAATTAGGATGATTTGAGGATCAAGAAGACCCAAAATGACACAAAATAGGTATGAGGAACCTATTTTGCCTCAAAGGCCTCAAGATCACACAAATGTACAAAGCTTAAAGATGAACTAAGATTGATTAAACAAGAAATGAATCTATGTTAATCCAATTAAGCTAATTTAGATGTGATTTAAGCTTGAAAATGATCTAAAATGATGAGTTTATGCTTATGCTAGAATGAAAATGGCATTATAACTTTGCTAGTGAGTTTAAGAGTTGAAAGATGATTTGCCTTAGGAAGTGAGGGTATTTATAGGAAAAGGGAAGGGCTTGGTTTAAAAGGATGAGTCAGAGTTAGGGCTAAGGTTAGGGTTGAGTCAAGGACAAGTGTCCTGACAAGTGTCAAGGGAGGATTGAGTTGAAAGTTTGAGGGCATGTGCACAATTTGGTAAATGTGCCCAAGGCCAAGAGGTGGAAAGGAAGGGATAAGAAGGTCTTAAATGCATTTGAAGAGGTGGCCAAGAAGGCTTAAGAAACTCTTAAATGCATTTGAAGAGGTGGCCAAAGAGGTGTCCCTCTTTGTTGACCAAAAAGGATGACTAAGAGGAGGTTAGCATAAGTTTTGGTAAACCTTTTGCTAATGGAATGTGACAAGATTAGAAAGGGGATTAGGATTAGGATTAGGAGAAAGGGATGGGCAAGTGGCTTTTGGTGAGATTTAGATATTTATTAAAGGTAAATTTAATAAATATTAAATATCTAGGCTTAGGGTTTGAAGGGACTAGATTAGGGATTTGACCCATTTAGAGGAAGGTTTAGGACTTTCTAGAAGAGTTTAGTGCTCTTTAGAATTTTGGCCAACTTTGGGATAAAAAATAAATTAATTTATTTTTGAAGTTTTTTGGTCAATTTATTAATTAAATAATTAATAAATTAGGGATAATGTCCAAATGACATTTTTAGGCTAGATTCCTTAATTAAAGATTTTTAATTAAGAGAGAGGGATTTAATGCCATAAAAATAAATTAATTAATTAAATAAATAATTAATTAATAAATGATGATGTCATCAAGGATTTTCAGAAAACAAAAATAATTTATTTTCTGAAGGATTTTTCGGTGTCTACAGTGAGAATTATGTTGGTTCTTGAAAAGATTTTACACTCCATGAGACACCAATATACCTAAGACTAATTTTAAGGAGGGGTTAGTTCCAAATATATGGAAATTTGTAGGTAACTGGACCAACTATAGGGACAAGACTGCCCTCTTCACTTCTGGCTCTGCAAAACCAAGGTGGGTACACCTGATCCAATATATATATATATATATATATATATATATATATATATATATATATATATATATATATATATATATATATATATATATATATATATATATATATATATATACTCTACTTTGATTTGATACTGGATCTAACAACAAATATCAGTGAGAAATTACTAAATAACAACCTATTATTCATTGACTCTCCATCACTGGGTATGACATTTACTTCTACAATCAACAAATAAAGATTAAAAATGAGTTCTAATTGTTGTATTTCTAATTGTAATGATCTTAATCAATCCCAATGAACTTAAAGATGCACTCATATAGGCTAGTGCCTTATCCATTTGGCTAATATCACCAAAATATAAAGGAAATACAAAGATCTTGGAATAACTTAATTCATAATCATAAACACAAATACTTCAACTCTTTCCTTCTTATAGATAATCCTTGTGCAAAACAAATGAACATGTATTCTATTTAGAGCAGTATTTAATCCAACCCTAGATCAGAACTCAAAATAAAAACACATACACATTGGTCTTTGATAAACTCATAAATTCAAAACTTTAACACAAAGGAGAGATAAAGACCTGAAATTTGTATTAAGTATAATGAACTTTGATAATTCATATACAATATATCTTGAGAAATAAGCTTGCAAAAATTTGGTAGTAGCCTATACTTTCTTCTATTACTTTGACAAGAAATGATACAAAATATTACAATCCTTGATTGAGGGCTAGGGTTTTAAAAATCTATCTTCTAGACACCTAAACTCTCAATGCCTAATATGATCATGGAAAGTCCTTTTATATACAAGGAATGCAACAAGCTACTGATCATATTAGGGTTTATAAAAATTTACGCTAAAATCTAAAACAACTGCACTGGGTTTACAATAAATGATTCAATTAGATTTTGGACCAATATTTTGTAGGTGAGCCAGCTGTCTTCAAGTCTTTAATTCTTTCCTCGATCTCTTCAAGAAAATCTGATTGCCCTTCCTTTGTGACTATTCCTGCAATAAATGCATTTTCATCTCACCTACTTTAGGACTATGAGTCACAGTCTTTGTTTGTCTCAAGAAGTAGATGGAGCACTTGATCTTTCAACATGGGGGATGTACTAATATCTCCATTCATTGAACACTTCTTCACTTGGGACTACAAAACTTATTATCTCAGCGTTCCTGCCAGACAATTGCTCCCACTTGTTTCCATCTTCTTAACCTCCTGCTGAATAAAATCAAATCTTGATTTTGCATTTATTAATAACTTGATGGTGTGAAAGAAAGAAAGAGTATTCTCTAAAGTTAGAATACTTGTCATTCTTGTAGAAAAATATCCATCCAAGTCTTCTCTCCATTTGAAAAACTCTTTTAATTCACCATTTTCTTTGAAAACTCCTGGTATTAATTCACAGTTTGAGAGAGTTAACTCCTTCAGCACATTGGATTTTCTTTCAAAATCATCCAATATTATTCTAAATTCAACCATACTTTTTACAAACTTATGTATAGGTTTAATCAAAGGGTTAGGATTAAGCTAGGCCTTTGAAAGCATGTAGAACAACTTCATGTTTGATGCCCTTCCTATCCATTTATCCAAAATTGGCCCTAATTCAGCCTAGTGGTTGCCTAGGGATGTGAGCAATACCTGCAACCTTCTAGCATAGTCAAACAAAACTGAGGGATTCAGATCATGAGAAAATTGCATTATTGCCTTTGTGACTTTCTCTTCATACTTCTAATTCATAAGGTACTTATCCTTCATATGTTCATCTTTTTGTTTGTCCAACTCTTCCCTTCTCTCCCTCAATCTATCCCTTTCTTCAAGCAGTTGCTATTTTTCCCAACTGACTCTTGCATCTATATTTGTTTCTAGGAAGGGGGATGGTGGTAATTCAACAATAGAAATAGAAGAAGAAGCCACTATAGGCATATCAACAATCATCAACTGAGGTGATCTATGATCATGTGGTCCTGACAATTGTGCTATCAATTTGTCCTTCTGAATTAGCTCTATCTTTAGCTCATTGTAAGACTTGAGAATAGTCTCAAACTTAATCCTTAATTCTACCACCTTTACATTGAACTTGGCTATTTCCAAGATCATATTTGAGGCTTCAACACCTGAAGTCTCACCAACTCTTTGTACTAGTAAATTACCAGCATATTCTAAGGAGAATGCCTCCCTTTTTTATTTATTATCTTCCCTCTTAAGGGACCACATAACCAAAACTACATGATCATCAGAAAAACCCACACCCCTAGCAACATGTTATGCTTGCTCTACAGTAGAATGGACTGTAACTTGACTCTTCCTGACTGAATAAAAAATTATTGCATTAGCAATATCCCATTCAGGAAAAATCAAAACTCCTGTAGTGTGAACCATAGCCCTACCTTCTTCTAGGGTTATTTTCTCAAATTTCTTCATCATCTCCCACTTTGTCTCATTTTCAATCTCTTTCATATCCTTATTAGGGAACTCCTCTTTATTTTTCTCAAAAAATCCTTATACTAATTAATTTTTATCTCCACAAAAATTGAAGAAAAGCCCTAGATTTAACAAAATTGTCATATGAGATGAAAGTATCACTAGCCTACTTCAAAATTGGGTCTAGTTTCTTACCCTCAAACCCTGCCACTATAAGATCCATTTCTATTTCTTTGGGCACCTCTGGAATTACCTCTTGTAGTTCATCACTTGAAACCAAAATGTTCCCCTCATTGCTTAATTGCACTAGTTGCTAAGCAACTCCATGTTCATCTAGCTGTAATGGGGATTGGGAAGGGGAATAAATCTCCTGCTCTGGCTGAGGTTCCTCCTATCTTTGCCTCTTTAGAGAAGGTTCTTCTATTACTAGATCACTCATGGGTCTCTTCCCCTTGGAATGGATGGAAGACTCTTATCTTTCTATTGAGATGAAAGGAGGACAATGCATCCCTTTCTCTCATGTACTATATAAATCCACTTAGGGGTCAAATTTGTGTACCCTGTCTGACTTAAAATTCTTCTTGCCCTATCAAGATTAGATTTAATAACTGTAGCCTTCTTCTCATTTGTTACTTGCATAATTCCCTCAAAATGCTCCATAAGGGCATCCACCATTCTTGCCCATGGCTGAAAAGACTTCAATGGGTCATACTCTTTTTCAAAAATTTTGATAAAATTTATTGTCTTTTTATAGATTATCCATTTCTCCTTTTTAATTTCTTGAGTTTGGAGATCAAAATCATTCCTGATTATATCTTCAGGGAAATTGAACTGGTGTTCCAAAACAACACACCTTGTTTTCTCTCTAAACATTCCAAAAATAAAATCCTCATTGTCTGCACACCTTACCACTGTAGTAGCCATTCTGTAATGTTGCAAAACTTGATTCAAATGCACCCATCCCTGTTTGATAATGATGTACTAGTGGGCTATTGTAATACTTGGGAACAAAGTTCCCCTTCCTTTTTTGTTTAGGGTTGCAACCTGTAAGTCACCAATCTGTCTTAGAATTTCAACATACCCTATCTTCAAAGGGACCTAGTAAGGTAATACATAAGGTTCCTTCTTGCAAGCATATACCCTAAAAATTGTAGAAACTAGATACAAGATTATATCACTAAAATTGTGAACTATGGCGATGTCTTTACAATACTCCTTTGGCCTAATTAGCCTTAACAACTCCATGGGAATTCTTGGATTCTCAAAAAATAACAATGATTCGAGCCTTGAAGCAAAATTCCTATCAAACACAAGGTAACTAGCATCAGTCCTATCCCATGACAACTCTGTAGTCCACAATTGGACTGGTAATACCTCTTCATTCTTCTCCCTTACAATATTCATTGTCTTGTTGAAGAATTCAACACCATTATGCAAGAGCATATGCATTAACATAGAATACCATGCAAAAGGCCTTCCTACTATTGGCACATCAAATTTTAAGCATTAAATCTTTCATCTTTTACAAATTGAGATATTTGCCAGTTTTTTTAAAATTGAGAAAATTTGCTGCAAAAACCTAAAAAAAACCTCACAAAAATCTGAGAGCTTTCATTTAAATCCAGAAAGCCCTAATTGAAAAACCAGGCATGAAAAACCCTACAATGCCTTTGCTTTTAAGAAAAAACCCTAAGTTGCTCCCTTAGGTTCTATTCAAGCGTTACTTTTTACAAGGTCACTTAAAATCTTAAAAATGCATGTGCTTTATTCCTATGTCATTAGGCGGGGTCATATTCTAGTTAACATTTCATATTACCTAGGCCCCTTTTAATTTTCCTAAGTCCGAAGCCCGATGATATCTTTAAATATTCCTAAGTCCTAAACATTTTATTTCCTAATGTTTCGGCATCATATGTGAACCTTGAATCTTTATTTGATCCAATGATTGTTGCAAGGTCGCAAGGAATTTTTTAGGCCCCTGTGATCATGTGACAGTTGTTGATCTTATTTGAAAGATACTGCATGGGCCTAGTCTATAAGGATTCTACCAAACTAACAAATTTGCAGAGAATCAATGATTTTCGTATGTTCGCAAGGAATATTTTGACCCCTTGCGATCATGCGATAGCTGTCGATCTTACTTTATTCCTAGGTGCTTGTAAAAAGTGGGTCCGTTGCCAGGTGTATACACATGGGCACTTCTGATTGGTCGAACTATGTGGGGATGGTTACTTAAGGTATCAGTAGTGAAGGAAATATCTAATGGTTATCATATGTTTGCAATGAATATTTTGAGCCCTTGAGATCATGTGACAGCCGTTGATATGGTATCAAGGCCATGGTGCCTTACTTTATGTCTAGTCATAAAGGGAAATTAATACTAACCACCAGATGTAGGATCTAACGGTAGCGATAAATCCAACATGTCAAGTGGGTCCTATGTGATTCATTTGAAGGTTTAGCATTGATGCATATTGATCAGACAGTTGTCGTATGTTTGCAAGGAATCTTTTAGGCCCTTGCGATCATGCGGTAACCATTAGATTTTTTTCTAAGAAGGATCAATGGCCTAAAATCAAACCTGAAGCAAAATTGGTGTGAAATTGAATTTTCTCATTGAATGGTCATAGTTCGATTTCTCAGAGAAGTAATGGCAAGATCATGTGGAGTAAACTGCTGAAAAGAATGCACATTTCTTGTTGATATTTTCATAGTGCTTTTGAGAACTCTCTTACATAAACCATAAAGAATTTGTAAACCCTATAATGGCACCAAGAAAGGATTTATCTAGTAAAATTGAATACAGTGATAGGGGTTTGCATGAAGATTTGTTAGAACTATTACCTAAGTCAACAATTGATATGGTAAAGGCTAAGAGTTTAGGACCAAAAAGCCCTGGGGTAAAGGTAGCAGATGCCTTGTATGATACGGGTAATTATATAAGGGATGCTAAGATTGCAATGCTTAATGCAAGTGGTATTTTTGATATTACTATCTTAGGGTTGTTCAAAGTAGGGTTCAGTCAAAGAAATGCCCCTCCTCCTACCAGCAATATATGGCAATTTGACCTAGGAAAGCTTGTTGTACCCGATATTTTCATAGATGCAGATTTAATGATTCAAATTGCAAAGAATTATGACCCAATTACTAGGGTAATTAGGGATGCTAAAGGGAACCTATTAATGAACATCTCTATTGAAGAAATCATGAAGGTTTATAAGTTAAGTGAACCTTCCAATGACCTAGAAAAAATAGATTTTGAGGAATTGAGGCAAGTGTACAATGCACAAAGGGATTATCTTAGAGGTGGTCCTATGAAGGAATTCTATGACAAGGTTGGGGGAATGATTACCATGGGACCAAGGACACAAGACCCCTTCAAAATAGAGTATTTTAATTTAGGAGCAAGGGGTGCATATTGGTCATTATGTCAAGTTTTTGGAGCATATGTTGAAGAGAGAATGCTAGTGTATTTGATGTACATGATGGTTCAAATTTTACACCCATACCTATTAGTTACATTTGATTGTGCCCCTTTTATTTCTAATTTAATTCATAATGGATTGATAGGAATCCAGAAAAGAAAATTTGATAAGCCATTCTACTGGTACTCCTTCATGATGTATATGTTCTTGTTTAAGGGTGGTAGTTATTTTGAGAAGGAGGTGGATTTGTTAAAATAGAAGGATGGTGAAGATATGCTAGTCCAATTATGGAGCCTCAACATGACATGGGATAGAGAGGATAATAGTTTCATAGATTTTGATAGGTGTTTTGCAGCCAGGCTTAGGCTATTATTTAACCTTGAAAACCCAAGAATCCCAATGGCCTTGGCTGAACTTGTCAAGCCAAAAAAATTTGCCAAGGGCCTCAAAATTGTGCATAATTTGGGGGATTTCATTTTTTATCCTATTTCTACTATTATCAGACTATATGGTTTCAAAGGGGCCCCATTCATATTGCCATATCAAGTACCCCTAAAGATTGGTACTGTAGAGTTCATTAGAAAATTGGGGGAGATTGAAAAGAACACTCTTATAGGTAAAGGTAGAGGAACTTTGTTCCCAAATATTACAATTGCACATCAATTTATAATTAAAAAGGGTGGATGGTTTGATATGGATCAAATCTTGGCACCATATCATATGGCTACTTTAGTTGTTAGGACAGTAGACCCAAAGGGGTTTTATAATGAAATGTATAAGAAGAATGTCAGGTGCTCCTTGATAGATCACATTTTAAATTTCCCTGAGGATATCATAAAAAATATCCCAAATATACAAGAGAAAGAAATCAAAAAGGAGAAATGGTTGGTGTATAAGAAGACATTGGAGTTTGTCGAGCAGTTTGACTTGGGATATGATCCCCTAAAGAGCATCAATCCTATGGGAAAGAAGATAGACACTCATGGATTATTTTTAGGGTATTTTTTAAACCCTAAATGAGAAGGAGAAAGCCATGAAGGATAACCTAGAGAAGGATCAATCAATATTGAGAAAACTTGCATTTGCAAAAGTATTTCCCCTAGGCAAGTACATGGTACAAAAGAAAACTGGTTACAAAGTGGTAGTACCAGAACCTGACAAGGAAAAACAAACAAAGAAAAAGGAGGATGTCCCTTCCACATCATAGTAGGTGGAGAGGCACAAGGAGGTTGTAGAAATTCTAGACTCACCTCAGGCTCAACCAGCTGAGAATGTTCCTAATTCCCCACCTCCATCAAAAAGACAAAAGCTAGAGGAGAGGCCTCAACATATTGAAGGGGATTATTCTTTATCTCAATCACCTCTGAATATCATGGATGATCAAGAGGTCACAGAGCAGGTACAACATATTGGAGCTCTAGGTCAAATTTTTATGAGATATGAAGAGATAAATGAGGGGGTACTAGAGCCACCAAAAGAACCTGAGTTAGACTTAATAGTGGGAGAAATGGTAGGCATAGAGCTGGACCCAATAATCAAACAAGCCTGTGATGAGTTCTTGGTTGATGATGCCTTTGTAAAGGCTAGGGCTTTTATGCAATTTATATGGAATTTAAACATGATCAGTTTGAAGAAACATGTGAAAAAAGGCATGAGGAGAAGCTAGACAAGGACCTCAAGATAGTGAGGTAAGAAAGTAAATGATAGAAAGGTTTGAGAAAGTCACTCTAGAATAGGGGAGAGACTTGGTGAGAAATTCAGGAGTGCTTATTCTTCTAGAATGGGATATTGTTGATGTAGTAGTCCTAGATGCAGTTAGGAAATAGACCACACCAATCCACAAGACCAGGGAGGAGGCAGAGCAAGCAATTAAGGGAGTAACTTTTACTAATGACCATCAAGCCTTGGTCATGTGGTCTTTAAAGAAGAATGATAATAACAAAGGGAAGCAAGTTACTAAGGGTGATCTTTCAGGTAGCCTAATAGTCAAGAGGGTCACTGACACCTCTATAGTTGAGGCATCAGGCATGGTGGTAGCAATAGCCCAGCTCACAGCAAGAGTGGCAGAAAGAGAGGCTAATGAAAAAGAGGAGCTCACACTAAGATAGGAAACAATATTGAAAGCTTATGGGGAGTTAAAACAAGGCATATGTGAAAAAGATTTATTAATTTTACATTTAAAGAAGAGGCTGGGTGAACAAGGCCCAATTCAAGCATCAGGGCAATTGCAAATTTATTCTTCCCCTGTTGGTCCTTCTTCTTCAAGCCCTATCATTAAATACCCCCTCTCCCCTCTTCCCCCTTCCATAGGTGATGAAGACATAGATTAAAGAGAGAAGAAAATGTATGAAGAGAGAATAAAGGATACTATTTTACAATTTTTTGCAAATGTAAAACCAAGGGAAATTTATAGAACTGGTAAATAGTTGTCTAACATTTTGATCTCTTTTAAGAAAGAGGTATCCACTATAGGCCCAATTTTGGAAAGCTGGGTTGCTAGAAAGAACAGGTTGAAATCATTCTTTGATTTGATTAAAGATCAATGTATTGTGGATATACAACTAATAAATACTTATAGATTTGTTAAGGACCTTTTTGAGTTTGAAGTCAATAAGGATAGTTTAAAAAGGAAGGCAAAGGTCTTAAGGGTAAGATATTTTCAGGACAACTTTCAAATGTTACCTAGTCTTGTCAAAGAAGATGGAACTATAAAGGACATGGATCAATGGCTAGAACAAATTGATAGTGAAGTGCCAGCTAGAATAGATACCATTCTGGATATAGAAGACAATACCCCCTTTGCACAAATAATTGAAATACTACAGGATGCTAGAATACACTTCACTAATGTAAGAAATGAGGTACACCAGGTAGTTACTGATTGCGATAAATTTCTACCAAAAAGGGATGAAGTTTTTGCCTTTCATTGGCCAAGTGAAGAAACTTATATGTCTTGGGAAACAACCTATCCTATAGAAAGTGCTAAAGAAGAAGAAACATCCACAGAGGAAGCAAAAAGTGGTAGTGCCCCAACCCATTGAAAACAAAGCAAACAGTGCAAGGAACCTCAAGTAGTTAGAGAAAGCACAGATGCTACACCTGGCATGTTTTGAATTAACATTAGGAGTTGTTGAAATTTTGGGTGCTCATGTAAGTGATTAGTTTTGTAAAATTGTAATAGAAAGGTGTTATATTTACCTTTTTTGTCTAATATGGTCACATTTTTGTCTCTTCTAGAAGGATCTGAAGCTTGTATACAATCCTTATTTTCTATAAAGGGATTACTGGGATCATTTTGAAAGGATCGAAACTAGGACATTCTTACTGACAAGTTTTGAGTCTAGGATATAGTAGATTTTATTAGGCAAGATTTTTGTAATGAACAATATTGATGGTTTAGTTAAATATCTAGAAAGTTGCATTTTAAAGCATTTTGTATACATGACATTGATATAGCATTTGAATAAAATCCAAAGTTTATATCTCTCCTTTGTGTATTTCTCTTTGAGTTGTGAATTGATAAAATTCATTGCATGGATAATCTTTGTGTGTATGTTTATATTATTCAGCTCTGATCCAGGATCAGATTAAATAAGCTTTAGATATGACATAAATTCTTTAAAGTTTTTACATAAGGATTTAAGTAAGTAGTATGAATCTAGGATTCCTTTGATAAAATCCACCATAGGGTGATAGCATTTTCAAAGGGCAGGGCCATCAAAGTTCAGTATTTTTTTTTTTGTATTACAATTTTGCATTGTGGGTGTTACCCAATGGATAAGGAATTGGCCAGCAGTGGAGCTATTTTATAGAGATCAGTGTTTGAAAAGGTTCTATTTGTATTCCTAACATTTGATATAAATTTGTTAAAATTATTTAAGTACAGTGACTTGCAAAGTAGTATTCCACCAAATGATAATGGAGAATCAATGAATGAATGGTCATTATTTAGCATTTTCTTGTCATTTATCTTGTATTATTGAATCCAGTCTGTTATTATTAAAGTAAGGCTTGTTGTTACTAGATTAGGAGTACCCTTCTTGGTTTTGTAGAGCCAAAAGTATAGAGGGTAGTCCTATCCCTATAGTTGGTCCAATCATCATAGAATTCAATATTTGGAATCTAACCCCTCCTAAAAACCTATAGATGCATTGGTGGCTTATGAAAGCATAAAGTCCAATTTGAGGAACTAAAAAACTAGTGACTCTATTGGGGATTAGAGATGAAATAACTATTATAAATCTAAATTTTAGATCTTTGGTGTTATAAATTTGATATCAAATAACATAGGTACAAGTTGAGCTAGACTCTTGGCCTTCTTATTTGTCAGAACCAGTAAGTACCATTGAAGAATAGAGAATTAATTGCAAGCTTTTGGTTTTTGCATAATCTTGAAAATATTAGCATGCTTTGCATTTAGTTATATAAGCTCTTTCATTGATTTCTTTCCAAGTATTGAATACTCTGAATTACTAAGTTTGTGAAAATAATTCCCAACTTGTGTTGGTGACGACTCTAAGATCTCTGTAGTAGTGCTAAGTAAAAGGTAATAATAATAATAATGATCATTTCACACACTTTCAAGTATGAGTCAGAGAAATACTAGGGCTTGGAGGAAGGATCACCCTAAAAATAGATTAGAGGGTGAACTTCCAAGTACTTCTAGACCCCATCAGCCTAGAAGAAATCAAGGTGATAGAGACATGTCTTAAGCATGGAGACAGAATAAGAATACAAATGAGACTAATACCCTTCATCATAACTAGGAAGGAAATGATTTTGAATATGAAGAGGTAGTAGATCTAGGTTTAGGAGCATATGATGATTACTATTCACATCATTCTAAAGAGGATGGTGAGACACATCATAAGAAAGGGATGCCCTTAAATGTAGAGCCTCAAGGAGAAAATAAGAGGTCAAGAAGCAAAACTAGAGGCTTAGAATCTAGAGGTGATCCTCCAACCCAGGGGATCTCCCTTTCTGGAAGCCCTCATAATCCTAGAGGTGAACAACAAGAGTTCTTGGTTGAATCTTCAGAATCTAAAACCACTCTCTCAGATTCTGAAGACATCTTTGAAGAAGTGTTTAATTTAGAAAAAGAAATCTAGGAAAAAATTTCTATCAAGAAGGAGAGGGAAAAGGAAAAGGAAGTTGAAATAAGGCCAGCCCAGATTAGGTCAAACCAGTTGAGAAGATAGTTGCTATCTTTGGAAGACATAAATATTGTAAGGGCTCCTAAGAAAGTTTCTGAACAACTTGTTATCCAACCCATTACCGAAGTTAGGAGACCTAAGGATAAGGGCAAGAAGATATCAACAGGGATCAAAATAAATGAGCCTATCAGTAACCAAATCCCATTGGAACCATTGTCTAAATTAGATAGTGATTTGGAAAGAGCTAAAAGAAAACATGAAATTTTGGCTAAAGAACTTGAGAAGGTAGAACTTGAGGCTAAAATATTAGAAATGAAAAATAAGATTGACTTTCTTAGACAATATTTAGGGCCTTCAAATACAAATACTCTTGTATTGATATCTAATGCTAACATTGGAAATTCTGCCACCCAGGCTGCTATTGTCACACTAGTAATTACTACAAATGTTGCTAACACAATAAATAATAAAGCTTCTACTTCTCATATTGGTAGATCACTGCAAAGGGGACCAGTTCATGTTGAAAGGTACAAACAACTTCTCTTTAACAAAATTATTGGTTATCCTAATTTGATTCCTGCAAAGATTAGAGAAAAGTTACCTAAATTCATTGGTAATAATGTTGTCACTTGTGAAGAGCATTTAAAGAAATTCATTGATATGATTGATGAATATGAAATAGAGCATGAAGATGTAATCATGAAATTGTTTGTTCAATCCTTGATTGAGGATGCAAGGGATTGGTTTAGAGGGATTCCTAATGATTGTATTGGTACTTGGGATGATTTTATTAATTGTTTCAAAGACCAGTATGGTGATAATACCAATGAGGGCTTCATGTTGAATGAGTTAAAAAATATAAAGAAAAACCAAAATGAAGAAGTCCTTGAATTCAATGTGAGATTTCAGAAGGCAATGCACAAGCTCTTCCAAGTCATGAGATTAGATGAGAAGGTTTGTTTGGCAACATATCTGAATGCTTTTGATGCCAAGATCGGATACCTACTTAGAGATAAAAACCCTAGAATTATTAGAGAAACTCAAAGATTTTTTGTGAATATTAAAAGCCATAGAAGAGTTTCTGGCAAGTTAGGGAGAAGAGAAGATCCTAAGCCCCCTAGGTTTGGCAAGAAAGAAGTTGATAAACCTACCAATGTAAAGCCTAGGGAGGATGATAAACTCAAGGGGATCCTAAATGCCTTAAAAGATCTAAAGCCAAATGAAAATAAAAATAAGTTTTATGGAAATGATAGGCCTCCTCCCAATACTTTCAACAGACAGCCTAGGTTACAAAATTTTCCCTACCATACATAGTGGAAGGATGGGAAACCTATTGTTCCAGAGAGAAAGGACTTAAAGCCTAATGATAAGACCCCTGACCCTTTGCAAAAGTGTATAGTCAATATGACTGATGAGATTACATGGTGCACAACATGCCAATCCCCTCATGATTCAAATTATTATGTAATCTCTCAGAATATATTCTGAGAATGATGAACAAAGAGAGGAAGAAGATGAATCATATGATGACACAAGCTATGGAATGAATTTTACCAAATTTTTTGAAGAAGTTGACTCTGAGGAGGAAAATGAAAATTAGGATATGAATAATTCTCATAGTAGAGGAGAGGCCTACCATCAGTAGATCTTTTATGATGAAGAAGAGGAGGAAGATAATGACATAAATAACAACTCCAAGGGGGTGGAAGAATCTATTGTACTGAGAAGACCCTCTGATGAAGAGATAGCCCAGATCACTACTGATATGGTGACATAGGCTAGAAGTAATTATATCCTTAGAAATAAAACTATTGGAAATAAAGATGGTAAGCCAGCAGGTGTATTTATCAAAAGAAATAAAGAAGACACAAAATAGTTTGCTGTGAAAAATAAGGCTATTGATGATGCCAAGAAATTTAAGTTGAAAGGCACTGAGAAGCCAAGTGAGCCAAGAAATGTGCTCAAGATAAGGGCCAAAAATCCAATGGGAAATATCCCAATTCCCCAACATGAAAGTAAATCAAAAGGGGAGAACAAGTTAGGAGCAACAACATAGTTTGAGAATAATGATGTCCCACAAGGCAAGCTAGACTTGACTGTTCAAAATTATGCACCTATTGACATGAACCAACTATTATCCTAGATAAAAATTAAAGTGTCTTTTATGGAAATGATGAGGATAAGTGAATACAAAGAGAAGGCCCTCACATGGATAAGTGGTGTTTTGGCCACAAATATCCAAAAACTAGTAAACACTAAGGTGAAGGGTCAAACTGCAATTAAAAGGAAAGAAATAGAGGAGATTGTTTCAAAAATACCTTAGATCTACTTAGATACTAATGTTGTAAACATTTCTATGGGAACTATTGACCTTTTCTTCTTAACATTGGTCATAAATGATAAGATGTTAAAAAATTGCATGATTTACTCAGGACCTTTGAATACCATCATGCCTGCTAAAATCATGAGGTCAATGGGATTGCAAGTTGACACCCCCCATAGGAGATGCCAATATATGGAATCTAGAGAAGTACTGATGATTGGAACAATCAAGGCCCTGCCCTACAGGCTTGCTTCTTATCCAGAAGAATAACTGACCATGAGCATCTTAGTTGTTGATATACCTCCCCAGTACGGGATGTTGCTGTCAAGAAAGTGGAGTGTAGCAATGGGAGGTAGTATCCAATGTGATTTGTCTTTTTCCACATTCAACATCACTAGTAGGAGTACCAAGGTGTTCAGAGAAGTTAAGACTCCTCATATGATTGAGGAAGAAACTAATGATGATAACATTAATTGCTTCTTGGATAGTGACATAAATTCTTTTCAAGTACATAACAGAGAAAATGAAAATGAGGATGAATCTCTATTATTGGCTAAGGATGAAGGTAATGACCTTTGGACCATGTATTTTTATGGTGTAAACTCTAAAGAGGGATCTAGTGCAGGTGTGTTATTAATTTCCCCTGCTGAGAAAACTTTTAAGTTTTCCTTCACCCTACTATTTACTTGTACCAATAACACTGTAGAATATGAGGCATTGTTGATAGGTTTGAGGTTAGCCTCAAAACATAAAATAAAAAATATTAGAGTTATTGGAGATTCATAATTAGTTGTATCTCAGGTCAGATCCAAATATGCATCAAGAAACAAAAGGTTCAAACAATATAGGAATGTTGTATGGGATGAAATAGAACACTTTGATGATTTCTGTATTGATTGGATGGATAGAAGCCATAATAGGATGATTGATTTTCTGGCTAACATTGCTTTAAGGTTAGAGGATATCAATTTTGTAGGGATTTCTAAGATTGAGGTTCAAACCAGGCCTTCTATACCAGATAATTTTGAAAATTAGTAGGTTTTTGAAGATGATTTAGACATTTTGAGATTCTTGCATTTAGATGCAAATTTTGGAGATAAGGAGATAGATTTTGGTGAATTTATAAAAGCAATAGATAATAAGGATACTTTCCTTGCAAATATATTTTGCAACTTAAATCAAATAGGGTCCCAAAGGGTTTGGTAGTGCTAGAAAGAGCATTTGATAATCATGATAGTTCTTTTCAAACAAAGCCTTTGAGTAAGCCTGAAGGGGTAGAGGAAATAAACTTAGGAATAGGGGAAGCCCCAAAAAATGTATCTATTGGGGGAAGTTTGACTCTTGAAATAAGAAAATCACTGATAAACCTTCTTAGGAAGTATAGGCATGTCTTTGCTTGGTCTTATGATGACCTAAAGTCATATAGAGAGGATTTATTTCAGCATGAAATCCCCTTGAAGGAGAACACCAAGCCTTTCAGAGAAAATATGAGACCTGTCAACCCTACTCTGGCACCCAAGATACAGGATGGGTTAAAAAAGATGAGTGATGCAAGTATCATTCAGCCTATCAAACATTCAACATGGGTCTCTAACCTTGTCCCAGTGAGAAAAAAGAATGGAGACATCAAACTCTATGTGGACTTTATAAATTTGAACATAAATTCCTTAAAAGATAACTATGGTATACCAAACATGGAAGCCATGTTGTAGAGAGTTACTGGTTCTGAATTAATGTCTATGATGGATGGATTTTCAGGATACAATCAGGTAGTTGTCAAGCCAACAAAATAGTTCAAAACTGCATTCACTACTCCATGGGGCACTTATGTATATGTTAGGATGCCTTTTGGTTTGACTAATGCTGGGGCTAATTTTCAAAGGGCCATGGATGTAGCATTTACAAATTTTATAAACAAATTTCTTATTGTTTACCAAGATGATTTAACAGCTTACTTAGAAAGAAAAGATCAGCATTGTGGCCACTTGGAAAAAATCTTTGTAAGAGCTCTAGAGTATGGGGTTTCTCTTAACCCAAAGAAGTGTGCTTTTGGGGTGACTGAGGGTAAAATTTAGGGCCACATTGTATCCAAGGATGGAGTTAGGATTGATCTAGAAAGGGTGGTAGAAATTGACAAAGTGCCATTGCCAAGAAATGTTAAAGGTATCCAATCCTTCTTTGGGCAGATAAATTTTGTAAGATGATTTGTTACAAACTTTGCTGAAATTAGTGTCCCTATCTCTAGGATGCTTAAAAAGAATGTAAAGATTGAATGGAGTGAAGAGGCCGAGAAAGATTTTTGTGACATCAAACAAGCTATTAAAAGTGCTCCTGTGTTGAGATCACTAGACTTTAGCAAGCCTATTTAGATTTTTTCCTTTGCTTCATATCATACTATTGCTATAGTCTTGTTGCAAAAGAACTCAGAGGGTTTTGAATAGCCTATATCTTTCTTCAACAAATCCTTACAAGTAGTTGAGTTAAAGTATGACATAAATGAAAAACAGGCCTATGCATTAGTCGAGGCTATAAAAAATTTTAGGTACTATTTGGTTGGGGCAACTATGGTTGCATATGTGCCTAGTGCTATTATGAAGGACATATTGGTTCAACAAGAGGTCTCAGGGAGAAGGTGCAGATGGATAAATAGAATATAAGAATTCAACATTGACATCCAAATCACAAAGCTGGTAAGAAGCCTAGGGTTAGAAAAACTTATGGCTCAAAGCAACTTAGATGCTAACCATATCAATTTTCCTGAAGAAGATTAGAGGCCATACATCTGTGACTTAGATTGTTGTGAATGGTATAAAGATATCATTGGATATTTACAGAAATTATTATTGCCCTTTGACATTGATGACCACAAAAAGAGAACTATGAAATTACATGTTATAAAGTATGTAATTATTAAAGGTGAGCTATGGTGCAGAAGTAATGAAGGTGTCTTGTTGTAGTGTGTTGACCCTCACAAAGCTGAAAGTTTGTTGCAAGAAATGCATGATGGTGTGTGTGGTGGCCATTACATGGCCAAGACTACTGCACATAAAATACTAAGGTTTGGGTTTTGGTGGACTAGTATCTTCAAAGATGCACATTCTTTTGTCAAGAAATGTGATGCTTCCTAGAGGTTTTTAGGAAAGCTAAAATTTAGTGGCAATTTTCCTCTGAGCCCTATAACAGTTGAGGCCCCTTTTCAGAAATGGGGCATGGACTTCATAGGAGAAATCCCAAACAAGTCTAGTAGAGGACACTCATGGATCTTGGTTGCTATTGATTACTTTACAAAATGGGTGGAAGTAGTTCCCACTAAAAGAGCCACTAGTAAGGTGGTTACTGAATTCTTGATGCAAAATCTATTGATAAGGTTTGGATGCCCTGAGGTTATGATTGTAGACAATGCTATGTGTTTCAAATCTAAAGAATTTTTTAGTTTTTGTTTTCAATATGGGATAAAAATTTCATATGCTGCTCCCTATCATCCTCAAGGTAATGGTCAAGCTGAATCAAGCAACAAAAGCCTAATTAAAATTTTGAAGAGGGTCCTCAATAAAAATAAGAAGCCATGGGATTCCAAGCTACAACTAGCTCTGTGGGCTGATAGAGTAACAATCAAGAAGGCCATTGCATGTGCTCCTTTTGATTTTGTATATGGTATTCTTGTTAGGTTACCATAGATTAAGTTACTAGAGATGTACAAATTCATTCAGTTATATGATGATGATCAAGATGATGAGATGAAGATTAGATTAGAATATTTGATATAGTTGGATCAATCAAGAAGGGAAGCCCATAATACAAATTTAAAATCTCAGCTAGAGTACAAAAGTTTGTATGACAAGAAAACCATAGTTAGGAACTTTAAAGCTAATGATTTGGTCCTAATGTGGAATGCTAAGCTTGAGGAAAAGGGAAAGCATAGTAAGTTTGATTCCATTTGGTTGGGACCATATTTGATTAGTGAGGAATGGGGACCTAATTCCTATATCTTGAAGGACTTGGTTGGAAACGAAATGGAATTGCCAGTTCATGGACAATTCCTCAAATTGTACTTTTCTTAAGGTACTCTCATTATCCATGAATAGTAGTTAGTTTTCCTTCCCAATTATGTGTTTATTTTAGGTTGTGTGAGTAGGTTAGTTATTTTTTTCCATCAGTAGATGGTCTGCTTATCCCAGAGATTCTAAATTCTTGTCATGCCTGCAAGAGACATACATCTTTAGACAGAGCCACAGTTGGCACCTCAAATTTTAAGCATAAAATATTTCATCTTTTACAAATTGAGATATTTTCCAGTTGTTTTAAAACTAAGAAATTTTTTTGCAAAAACCTAGAAAAAACCTTGCAAAAATCCCAGAGCTTTCATTTAAATCTAGAAAGCCCTAATTGAAAAACCAGGCATGAAAAACCCTACAATAGCTTCGCTTTTAAGAAAAAACCCTAAGTCACACCTTTAGGTTCCATTTGAGTGTTACATTTTACAAGGTCACTTAAAATCCTAAAAATGCATGTGCTTTATTCCTATGTCATCAGGCAGGGTCATGTTCTTAACATTTCATATTACCTAGGCCCCTTTTAATTTTCCTAAGTCTGAAGCCCAATAATATCTTTAAATATTCCTAAGTCCTAAACATTTTATTTCCTAATGTTTCAGCATCATATGTGAACCTCTAATCTTTATTTGATCCATAGGTTGTCACAAGGTTGCAAGGAATCTTTTAGGCCCTTGCGATCATGTGACAACTATTGATCTTGTTTGAAAGATAGCGCATCAGCCTAGTCTCTAAGGATTCTGTCAAACTGATAATTCTATAGAGAATCAATGGTTGTCGTATGTTCACAAGGAATCTTTTGACCCCTTGAAATAATGTGACAATTGTTGATCTTACTTTATTCCTAGGTGCTTGTAAAAGGTGGGTCTGCTGCCAGGTGTATGCACATGGGCGCTTCTGATTGGTCAAGCTAAGTGGGGCCAGTTACTTAAGGTATCAATAGTGAAGGAAAGATCTAACGATTGTCTTATGTTTGCAAGGAATCTTTTGAGCCCTTGTGATCATGCAATAGCCATCAATATGGTATGAAGGCCATGGTGCCTTACTTTATGTCTAGTCATAAAGGAAAATTAATACTAATAGTCAGATGCAAGATCTAACGGTAGTGATAAATCTAACATGTCAAGTGGGTCCTGTGTGATTTGTTTGCAGGTTTACCGTCGATGCATATTGATCAAATGATTTTTGTATGTTTGTAAGGAATCTTTTAGGCCCTTGTGATCATGTGAAAACTGTTAGATTTTGTTCTAAGAAGGATCAACGGCCCAAATTCAAACTTGAAGAAAAATTGGTGCAAAATTGAATTTTCCCATGGAATGGTGACAGTTCGATTTCTCAGAGAAGTAATGGAAAGATCGTGTGGAATAAAATGCTAAAAAGACTGCCTTTGATTGTTGATATATTGAAGATTTGTGCATTTTTAGAAACACAAAGAGAAAGAATTTGCAGAAGCCTGGACGAGGAAATTTGTAGAGCTAGTTATCGTCTCCTAAAAGATTTTCTAAGAAAGGTTGGTGAACATTTGTGCATTTCTTGTTGATATTTTCATAGTGCTTCTAAGAACTCTCTTACATAAAACATAAAGAATTTATAAACCCTAGAATAGTGCCAAGAAAGGATTTATCTAGTAAAATTGAATACAGTGATAGGGTTTTTCATGAGGATTTTTTAGAACTATTACCCAAGTCAATAATTGATACGGTAAATGCTAAGAGTTTAGTACCAAAAATCCCTAAGGTAAAGGTAGCAGGTGGTGTATATGCTACAAGTAATTATATAAGGGATGCTAAGATTGGCATGCTTAATGCAAGTGGTGTTTCTGATATTACTGGCTTAGGGTTGTTCAAAGTAGGGTTCAATCAAAGAAATGCCCCTCCTCCTACTAGCAATCTATGGCAATTTGACCTGGGAAAGCTCATTGTACCCAGTGTTTTCATAGATGTAGATTTAATGATTCAAATTGCAAAGAATTATGACCCAATTACTAGGATAATTAGGGATGCTAAAGGGAACCTGCTAATGAATATCTCTTTTGAAGAAATTAGGAAGGTTTATAAGTTAAGTGAACCATCCAATGACCTAAAAAAAGTTGATTTTGAGGAATTGAGGCAAGTGTACAATGCACAGAGGGATTATCTCAGAAGTGGACCTATGAAGGAATTCTATGACAAGATTGGGGGAATGATTACCATGGGACCAAGTACACAAGAGCCCTTCAAAATAGAATATTTTAATTTAAGAGCAAGGGGTGCATATTGGTCATTATGTCAATTTTTTGGAGAAGATGTTGAAGAGAGAATGACAGTGCATTTGATGTACATGATGGTTCAAATTTTACACCCATACCTATTAGTTACATTTGATTTTGCCTCTTTTATTGCTGATTTAATTCATAATGGATTAATAGGAATCTAGAAAAGAAAATTTAATACGCCATTCTGCTGGTACTCCTTCATGATGTATATGTTCTTGTTTAAGGGTGCTAGTTATTTTGAGGAGGAGATTGATTTGTTAAAATAGAAGGATGGTGTAGATATGCTAGTCCAATTGTGGAGCCTCAACATGACATGGGATAGAGAGGATAATAGTTTTATCAATTTTGATAGGTGTTTGTAGCCAAGCTCATGTTATTATTTGTTCCTAAAAACCCAAGAATCCCAACGGCCTTGGCTGAACTTGTTAGGCCAAAACAATTTTCCAACGGCCTCAAAATTGTGCATAATTTTGGGGATTTCATTTTTCATCCTAATTCTACTATTATCAAACTATATGGTTTTAGAGGGGCCCCATTCATATTGCCATATCAAGTACCCCTAAAGATTGGTATTGTAGATTTCATTAGACAATTGGGGGAGATTGAAAAGAACACTCTCATAGGTAAAGGTAGAGGAACTCTATTCCCAAATATTACAATTGCACATCCGTTTATAATTACAAAGGATGGATGGCTTTATATGGATCAATCCATGGCACCATATCATATGGCTACTTCAGTTGTTAGGACAACAGACCCGTAGGGGTTTTATAATGAAATGTATATGAAGAAGGTCAAGTTCTTCTTGATAGATCACATTTTTAATTTCCTTGAGGATATCATTAGAAATTTCCAAAATATACTAGAGCAAGAAATCAGAAAGGAGAAATGGTTGGTGTATAAGAAGACATTGGACTTTGTCCAGTAGTTTGACTCGGGATATGATCCCCTAAAGAGCATCAATCCTATGGGGAAGAAGATAGACACTCTCATGGATTATTTTCATGGTATTTTTCAAACCCTAAATGAGAAGAAGGAGAAAGCCATGAAGGATAACCTAGAGAATGCTCAATCAATATTGAGAAAACTTGCATTTGCAAAAGTATTTCCCCTGGGCAAGTACACGGTACAAAAGAAAACTAGTTACAATGTGGTAGTACCAGAATCTGACAAGAAAAAAAAACAAAGAAAAAAGAGGATGTCCCTTCCACATCACTGCAGGTGGAGAAGCACAAGGAGGTTGTAGAAATTATAGACTCACCTCAGGCTCAACCATCTGAGAATGTTCCTGATTCCTCACCTCCATCAAAAAGACAAAAGCTAGAGGAGAGGCTTAAACACATTGAAGGGGATTATTCTCCATCTCAGTCACCTCTAAATATCATGGATGATCAAGAGGTCAAAAAGAAGGTACAAAATATTGGAGCTCTAGGTCAAATTTTTATGACCTATGAAGAGATAAATGAGGGGGTGCTAGAGCCACCAAAAGAACCCGAGTTGGACTTAATAATGGGAGAAATGGCAGGCATAGAGCTGGACCCAATAATCAAACAAGCCTGTGATGAGTTCTTGGTTGATGATGCCTTTGTAAAGGATAGGGATTTTATGCAATTTATATGGAAATTAAACATGAGTTAGTTTGAAGAAACATGTGAAAAGAGGCATGAGGAGAATCCAGACAAGGACCTCAAGATCATAGAAAGTGAGGTAAGAATGGAAATGATAGAAATGTTTGAGAAAGTCACTCCAAAATAGGGGAGGCACTTGGTGAGAAGCTCAGGAGTGCTTATCCTTCTAGAATGGGATATAGTTGATGTAGTGGTCCTAGATGCAGTTAGGAAATAGACCACAGCAATCCACAAGACTAGGGAGGAGGCAGAGCAAGCAATTAAGGGAATAACTTTTAGTAATGACCATCAAGCCTTGGTCATGTGGTCTTTAAAGAAGAATGATAATAAAAAAGGGAAGTAGGTTACCAAGGGTGATCTTCCTATTAGGAATGAATGCTCAAGCCTTTGGTAGTCATTCTGTAGTAGTGATTGTTGCATTCATGACTATGATTGTCATTGATGTCAACACAGTGATATTCTGGAGTTTAGCAGAGAAGCAGACATAGTTTTGTTTTGCACACATTTTATATTACAAATTGAGTTATGCACAATTGATGGTATGTTCTCTAGTGTGTTATTAACCTATGGTTAAGAGCACAAAAATAAATTCATTTATTCATGAAAGTTATAAGCATTTTGGTGGAAGTAGTATTCTGGCAATGTTCCAGAGTAGCGGTTTTTGGTAATCGGAGGATATCTCCTAACCGAGATGGAATTTGATTCTACGTGGTTAAAGGTAAGTTTGACACTCATTAGTGGTGACATGGTTCATAGCACAAACTTTGAGGTCACACAATTGGAAAGTTATTGTATCTGGAAGCTGACAGTTTTTATGTAATTTTGATGTAGCGTGTTGAAATTATTATTTTTTATTTGCATGCCGACTCATTTGTAATTATTTGAGTGTGGTATAAAGGAAGGAATGTTTTCCTTGTTTTTATGGGATTGGTAATATTTTTCATATGAAATTGTGAAAGTTGTGATGTGAATGTATGCATGAAGTGAAGAAAAGAGCTAATTCAGTGATGAAGGAAGACTTGTGAAGTACAGAGATCTGGATTTGTGATCTTGTGTAGCAGAGAGTGCATTTTTGGCATAGTGTGAAGGAGGTAACATATTACATATTATTCTATTGAATAATCCTAAGATCTATTGGATAGTGAGTTCAGAGATCTTTCCTTGAAGTTGTTTGGGCAGTGGGTCCTTCTGTCTTTCATAACTCCTAACAGGGTTAGAATCTTTTAACAGGGATTCAAAATATCCTAATAGAGATTCATATGTACTGAATGTATTTCATAAGACTCCTAATAGGGTCCATCCTTTCACAAGGAACTTTCATATTAGTACATATTTTTGTGGGCATCATTCCCACTGGGGTTTACTCTTTGATCAAGAGGTTCCCTAGTTAACATATCTTGTGTTATTGTGTCATTGTGTATGATTATCTTTCTATGGTTGGTTACTGCATTGATTATATGGTTTAAAGCTATTGAAGTTGATATTGAAGTTGAAAAATGGTTTAATTATCAGATAACTGATTCACCACCCCCCCTCTCAGTTATCTTGGGGATCTTTACTTTCTAACACTTTCAAGTAGCCTAATAGTCAAGAGGGTCACCGACACCTCTATAGTTGAGGCATCAGGCATGGTGGTAGCAATAGCCTAACTCACAACAAGAGTGGAAGAAAGAGAGGCCAAGGAAAAAGAGGATCTCACACTAAGACTAGAAATAGTATTGAAAGCTTATGGGGAGTTAAGACAAGGCATATGTGAAAAGGATTTTTTAATTGCAGACTTAAAGAAGAGGCTGGGTGAACAGGGCCCAATTCAAGCATCAGGGTAATTGCAAATTTCTTCTTCTCCTATTGGTCCTTCTTCTTCAAGTCCTATCATTGAATACCCCCTCTCCCCTCATCCCCCTTCCATAGGTGATGAAGACATAGAGCAAAGAGAGAAGCAAAGGTATGAAAAGAGAATAAAAGATACTATTTTACAATTTGTTGCAAATGTAAAACCAAGGGAAATTTATAGAACTGCTAAATAGTTGTTTAACATTTTGATCTCTTTTAAGAAAGAGGTATCCACTATAGGCCCAATTTTGGAAAGGTTGGTTGCTAGAAAGAACAGGTTGAAATCATTCTTTGATTTGATTAAAGATCAATGTATTGTGGATATACAACTAATAAATAATTATAGATTTGTAAGGAACTTTTTGAGTTTGAAGTCAATAGGGATAGTTTAAAAAGGAAGGTAGAGGTCTTAAGTGTAAGATATTTTTAGGACAACTTTCAAATGTTTCCTATTCTTGTCAAAGAAGATGGAACTATAAAGGAAAGGGATCAGTGGATAGAACAAATTGATAGTGAAGTGTCAGCTAGAATAGATACCATTCTGGATACAGAAGACAATACCCCCTTTGTACAAATAATTGAAATACTACAGGATGCCAAAATTCACTTCACTAATGTAAGAAATGAGGTACACCAGGTAGTTACTGATTGGTACAAATTGCTACCAAAAAGGGATGAAGTTCTGGCCTTTCATTGGCCAGGTGAAGAAACTTATATGTCTTGGGAAACAACCTATCCTACAAAAAGTGCTAAAGAAGAAGAAACATCCGCAAAGGAAGCAAAAAGTGGCAATGCCCCAACCCCTTGAAAACAAAGAAAACAATGCAAGGAACCTCAAGCAGTTAGAGCGAGCATGGATGCTACACCTGGAATGTTTTGAACTAACATTGGGAGTTGTTAAAATTTTGGGCACTCATGTGAGTGATCAGTTTTGTAAAATTGTAACAGAAAGGTGTTATATTTACCTTTTTTGTCTTATATGGTCACATTTTTGTCTCTTCTAGGAAGGATCTGAAGCTTGTATGCAATTCTTATTTTCTATAAAAGGATTATCGAGATCATTTTGAAAGGACCGAAACTTGGACATTCTTACTGGAAAGTTTTGAGTCTAGGATACAGTAGATTGTATTAGGCAATTTTTTTGTAAAGAGCAATATTGATGGTTCAGTTAAATATCTAGAAAGTTGCATTTTAAAGCATTTTGTATACATGACATTGATATAGCATTCTAATAAATTCCAAAGTTTATATCTCTCCTTTGTGTATTTCTCTTTGTGTTATGAATTGATAAAGTTGATTGCATGAATAATCTATATGTGTATGTTTATATTCTTCAGCTCTGTTCTAGGATCAGATTAAATAAGTTTTAGATATGACATAAATTCTTTAAAGTTTTTACATAAGGATTTAAGTAAGTAGTATGAATCTAGGATTCCTTTGATAAAATCCACCATAGGTTGTTAGCATTTTCAAAGGGTAGGGCCATCAAAGTTTAGTATATTTGTTTTGTGTATTACAATTTTGGAGTGAGGTTGTTACCCAATGGATAAGACACTAGCTAGAAGTGGAGCTATTTTATAGAGTTTAGTGTTTGAAAAGGTTCTATTTGTATTCCTAACATTTGATATAAATTTGTCAAAATTATTTAAGTAGAGTGACTTGCAAAGTAGTATTCCACCAAATGATAATGGAGAGTCAATGAATGAATGGTCATCATTTAGCATTTTATTATTATTGAATCTAGTCTATTGCTGTTGAAGTAAGGCTTGTTGTTATTGGATTAGGAGTACTCTCCTTGGTTTTGTAGAGCTAGAAGTGCAGAGGGTAGTCTTGTCCCTATAGTTGGTCCAATCATCATAGAATTCAATATTTGGAATCTAACCCTTCCTAAAAACCTATAGATGCATTGGTGGCTTATGAAATCATAAAGTCCAGTTTGAGGAACCAACACCTACTTTCATATTTTTTATTCCTATTAATCCTTGGTGGATTTGATCTGCAAGATAAGGGGAAAAATAAAAAATCAATGCCAAATGGGGATGTAGGGTTTGCACCATCATGAACCTGTATGGAATGGGCATGTGTGTAGCTTCATCTTCTCCTAAAATCAAAGCTAGGGACTTGTAAATACCTTGTACCCTCATATTGAAAAGATCTAGTCTGAAAGGTTCCAAAGTGCTTGGGCTAATCACATACATGGCACCAATTTTGTCAACAAAGTCTCTTAGAGGATTGGACCTTAAATAGTTTCTCTATGCCTCATAAATTTTATTGAATTGATCAAAATCAATCTTCTCTAGTCCAACAAAAGGTCATTCAGTGAAAAAACTTGTCTAATCTCTTCCTCTGTGATACTTATCAAATCCCTTCCATTTATATCCTTAACACACCTAGTTACAAGATCATAACACTTAGCTATCTGAATAAGAAGATCAACATCCATAAAAACTCTTGCACTATGAGTCTCCCTACATCTAATTGCCATATATTACTGAGGGGAGCACAAGCATTTCTTTGGGAGTATGCAGCTTAGAATAAAACTAAGCCATTATAATCCTTCCCTACTTTGGCATCTCTCATCCATAATCCCCTATCATACAATCCATCATTAACATAGTCTCTAGGGTTTTTGGGGACTAATTCATTCATTCTGGCTCTTCCAATATCTGAGTGTGGGAGTAACTATAGTAAATCCTCAAAAACCCCTATGTCCTTGTACTCTATGTTCCCTGAGAGTTCTCTTTTGGGTAGAATTTTAACTAGGGTTTTTAGAAAAATGTATATATACCAGGCGAAAATCACCCAAATAATACAAGATAGCAATAGTAGACAAGACTTTAATCACTACAACTTTTTCCTATAAGAATTTGTGAACTTTCAACTTCAAGATGCCTATTGTATGCGTAAGAAAATTTGTAGTAGATGCTTGCAGAGAGAGCCAAATCACTTGCCAAAAGACTTGAAGGAAGAATGACATTTCCAACAATCAAATCCAATTATATAATCATTTCCAACCTATCATAGCTGATTCACATGAAACTCATTAAGTTCACCATTACTGAAAGTGGTAGCTTCAACAGTCACAGGATGTGAAACAACGTCAAAAATTTAAATTTGAATATACATCATTGATCCTTTTCCTTTCCGATGCATCGAATAGTTGATAAAAATCCATGCAATAATTTTAACATCTTTCCCAAGCTTAGTTCTTGACCAATGAGAATATTTCATTATATCCATGTGCAAAAAACTTTACACTTTACTTTAACTTTACTCAGTCTAGATAGGTGTCAACATGTCACATTCCCACAAACATAAAATTTTGAGCATCTTTCAGTTAAGGCAATGTGACCACCATCGATTTTCTCAAAAACTCATAGATCTTTACCACTTTTGAAAGTTAGTGACCCCACTTCACAAGTGAACATGTGGAGGCTTTTGAAAATTTCAAACCCACTGGAAACTGACACTGTAAAAGACACAAGTCATTTAGTCACATCCCTCCAAAATATAAAACTCAAAGCTCTGTTGTCGTCAGTCTTTTATCCAATCGAATGGCTATCACCGAAGTACAAGGATTAACAAGTAGCCAACTTAGCTTTAAGGCATTGTGAAAACCATCGATGTATCTCGCTCGTTAATGACAGCATAGCTTCGAAATCGGGCCCGTTTCACCAGGTGTCATGTAGTCACATTCTCGCAAGTCAAAAAATTGACAACCATAAGATTTAAGGGACAAAAACAACCACAAGTTTTTTAAATGGGAAAAAAGATAAAATTCATGTTAGCACCTACAAAAATTTCATGGCTTTACCAATTTTCTTTCAGTCTCTACAATTATTTTTCCTGGTCCCTAGCTTGAAACCCTAGGTCAAAAATTCATATATCTAGCCATTGGTGTGAAAAACCCTAGTTTACCCCAGCCTTGTTCTAATTTTGTATTACCTTTTTGGCCACCTAAGTTTTTTATAATGCATGTGTGCATTTTATCCTACCCGTCGGTCGCTTGTTCGCTTAGTCTCTGGTGGTCACATCTTTTTATTCAGTGAACTGGCAAACATGTGTTCATGTAATCTCCTTATCTTTGGTGGTTACTGGTTAACATTTCACGACTAGGCAAGCGGCTTATTTCCTCTTTAGTCATTGATTCATGAAATGGTGGCCCCTATTTATAAATGGTGATACATGTGGACCTGTGTTAGTGTAGAGGCCGCCATGTCAAATAGTTATTGGTTGCCGAGTGGTGAGTTGGATATGCTGTTAGTGGGGCCCGGTGTCAGAGATTTTAGATCAATAGTCAGTGCATGTTTGCATGGAATATTCTTACCCCATGCAATATTGCATCCACCAATTGATTACATGCCAATAGGTAGGTGGGTCCACTGACAGGTAAGAACATCTGGTGATCCCTAGTTGGTCCACATAATGATGATATGGTAGGATTGTCAAAGGGACCTGTGTGCGAAAGAAAAGGTTGTATGTCTGCTTGTTAGATATTGCAACATGTCAGTTTGTGATTCGATGAAGTAGCTTACATGGTAGGGTGGGGTTAGGCTTTCATGACAATGGCAAAGATTTAAAATCTATGAGGGGTGCATGATCTCAAAGAATCTTCTAAGCCCTTGAGATCATGCACCAACCATCTGATTCTCTAGGTGTTCAGGACAAAGTTAGTGGGTCCGCTGACAAGTGTTACAATTGGAGATTTTTTATTGGTTGTGTCAGTGGGACCATTTTCCAGGTGCTTTTGAGTTGTTCATCTCTGATTGGTCCATAGAATGATGATTTGGTTGTGTTAGTGGGACCTGGTATCCGATGTGTCTCATTACGCACTGACGTCTGTAGAGGATCAATGGTTGGCACATAATCTCATGGGTTGTGTTAGAGCCATGAGATCTTGCGCCAGCCGTCGATTTTACTTTTCCTTAGGTGACTAAAGAAGGTGGGTCTTCTGACAGTTGGAGCTAACTTGTTAAAATTTTATTAGATAAGAGTGATGAAGTGGATTTGTTTTCAGTGGGCCTAAATATTTTAAGGGGAAGGGAGAAGATCTATAGCTGGTGTAAAAGCACATGGAATCTTCTGATCTCATGCAATCTTACATCAGTCATCCGATTAAAGGCTTGTATTATGTGGGTCCTTTGTCAATGGTGACCGAGCAGTAGCAGCAAATGAATTGATGACAGGTGGCACAATGCGGGCCCATGTGTGGGTCTAAGGTTTAGCAATTCTGATAAGATGTTTAGCGGCCCTGACAAATTTCCTCTTGTTCTCTTATTCATGGAATAAAGTGGTGATGCTCAAAAAGATTTAGCAATTCGGTGAACATGTGTTCATGCATTCTCTAAATAAACTGGCGGTGAGATGAAACATTAGATGAATAAGAGAAGTCTTTGGTCACCAGTTCTCACATTGAAACTTAGGGTTAGAAGTATGATTTAGCAACTTGGTGAATAAAATTTTTTGTGCATTCGTAGAGTATAACCTAGGGTTAAAGAAAGCTTTAAGTGATTTAGTGAAATGATTTATTCACTGAATCATTTGACTTGACCATGGTTATGATAAGCATTAAGTTACTTAGAGATCCCTTTGGTCACGTATTCACCAAATGGATAAAAGGTTAAAGACTTGTCGAGGGAAGTGGGACCATTGCCATGATGTTGCTGAGGTGTCAAATTTTGATTGGCTGAGCTTGAGGGTGATGAGGATTGTGTCATTGGGCCCAAAAGGTTCTATGAAATGCTAGTGTGGAAGATCTGATAGATGGTGTATGATCTCATAGGGTCTATCAGAGCTATGAGATCATGCATCAACCGTCTGATTAAAGGCTTATGCAGAGTCGGTCCAACATGCCAATTAATTGCTGACATGTAGGATTTTCATTGGCTGAGAGATTGATGATTTGGTAGGGACATTTTAAAAGGTTTTGTTAACTATTGTGAAGTAACTGCGAGCCACCTGATCTACTGGGAAGAAGTATGATCAATGGTTGCATTTTAAAATTGTCTTATAACTGTTGTTTTTCAAATTCAAATCTTTTGGCAGGGTTTTTACCAGGGTTTGAACCAAAGAGCCATATTAAACAAAAGGGTTGTTCAGAATTAATTCTTCTAGGACATTTGCAGTTGGAGAATGATGTAGAAGACATAGGTTGCCATGCAGATTTGATTTTTCCATCCTGGGGTGCCATGCCAAGTAAATGCTAAGGACTGTTATTTGACTGTAGGCGGCTAGGGTTTGGTGTTTGTTAGAGATTTCCATGACTTGTGTACACAAGATCTTCTATAGTTGGCTCTAGTATTAATTTTGTTTCCTACAACAAGAAATCAGTTGAATTTGTATATGCAGTTTTCCTTGAATGTGAAACCAAATGATTGTACATCAAATTTTATCTAATTTTTTAAGGTTTCAAGGTCTGCCTGCATTCTTTAATTCCTATTGTACTTGGTTGTTTCAACCCTAATTTTTCCCTAAATGATCCTTTTCTTGTTGCAATCCTTGTTCCTATAAAAGGATTTTCAAGACCATTTAGGGGGGTTTGCAATTTTTGGTCCTAAGTTTCTGGGTCCAGAGTTGGTTTCATGAATGTTCTACCTTGTAAATACTTTCATTTTCTCTGCATATAGGGTTCCCTCTTTCCTTTCTGGTTTAAATAATAGAATACATGTTGTAACAGTTTGTCTTATATATGAAGTTTCAATATATTTATATTGTTATCAGATTGTCTCCATTTCAGTTTTAGACTTATTGATTGAAGCATCAAGGGTGTTTCAGCCTTTCTATTTGTATTTCCTATGTGTCTGCAATAGATTTTTTTTCATAGAAACAACTAAGTTTAAGATTAGTTTTTAGATGTGTATAAGTTGGGATATCAAGGGTGTCTCATGCTTGTCTTCCAGTAGATGTTGGTTAATGTATTTCTTGTTTATTGGTCTCTTCTAAGGGGAGGGTTAGAATCCTTTGAATAGGTGATAACATATCTGGGTACATAGGTGGATTGTTAAAGTGAGGTCTAGTTAATAGTGTATGATTGATGTAAGACATCAACATATTTGAATATATTATCTCCTTATTTCATAGCTCTCTATTGTGGTAAGGTATTTGACTCTACTACCCATTGGATAAGGCACTGGTCTATGAGAGACTAAGGGTATTTCAATCATCCATTCAACCCAACATCAATCATTCAAATCAAATACCTTTCTCTTTCATGTTGGTAGTAGTAGTAGTAGTAGGAGGTCCTTTCTAGTTTTCAGATTCATTCTATGCAAATAGGGCTATTGCATAAGAATTGGCTTCATTGGGGTACAAGATACCTAAAAGAGTTTGAAGACTATTCCACAATAATCTATTTGTAGACCTATTGCTTATCATGAGGTGTCTTGAGTGTGTAGATAAGGAAATACCCACCTAAGTGATGTGGAGCTCAAAGAAGAAGGAGGATTCCTTTCAATCCTCATTAGTTGGACTCTTTCTTGTCAAACTTGAGTGCATAATCTGATAATCAAGCCCATATATTTGTTAAAGTTTGGTCCTGCAAGGAAAAAGAGCCAAAAAAATGGTGACTCTACTGGGGAGGCCATAGATAAAGAGTCAAAAGTAAAAACAAAGCATTTTCTATAATCTTCTCATTAAGTGTTGAGTGGAGACTCCATTTTCTATAATCTTCTCACTAAGTGTTGAGTGGCGACTCTGAATTATCTGTTTGACCAGTGCATTCTCTGGTAAATAGTGTATAAATCCTGGTGAAGTTTTTGGTTGATTGGAAGAAGATATAAAGATAAGTAAAACATTTTCCTCTTCAAGGAGGTGACGACTCTACATAGTAAATATCCTAATGGAGCTACATGGTGAGCTCTAGATCTACCCTACTTCTAGTCAACAAGGTTTTTGGTGCAAAAATTCTAGGTATTTTGGTTTTCATATGTCTTTTTTGTATGAAAATTAGTTGTGAAGAAAATGTTTCCCTATCAAGTGTTAAGCACTAGTGTAAAGGGATAAGTAGTAGTGGGCAGCTCCTTATGGAGAAATCTACACCCTTTTATTTTGATGGCATTGAAGGTGCCCCTAATGAGTTCTCTACTAAGGATGGGAAGTGCTTGCCTAGGTTCATAGTTGATGGATCTGTTTTAGCAAGCCAGCATATATTTGATGTCATGGGTCTTTTTGGTGAAATGGATGTTGAATATGAAGATGTTGCTATGAGGCTGCTTGTGCAAACTTTTTCTAATGGTGCAAGGAAGTGGTTCTGATCCTTGCCTTCATGTTCAATCCCTTCTTAGGATGTATTGAGAGAAAAGTTTAAAGAGCATTTTGATGAGGTTGCTACTCTCAAGAAGGAAATGCAAAGAGAAAGATTGAGAACTGGCAGTTAATGAAGGACAAGAGATTGCGAAGACTTGTGGTTCCTTATGTTGATCATGAAGATGCCAGTGTTTCTGATGTTGATTATCATTATGCAGAAAGTGTTGAATATGAAGCTAATGTTGAGGTTAGTGCATATGAGAGTGTTGAAGATGAATCTAAGGTTGATAACATTTCCAGTTTGTTTGCAAATTTTTCTTCTACCTAGCATGAGAAGGAAGCTCTCTTGTCCCGGTGTGATGATTTTTTGTGTGAAGGGCATAATGTTGGATATGATGTAGATGATGATTCCTACAGTGACTGTTTCACACAAGATGATTTGAGGATAGAGATGTCCATTCTTGTCTTGGATAGGGATGATGTTTGCAACACTAGGGGTGAAGCTGAGGAAGATGATAATGAAGCCCAAAGTCCATTGAGCAGTGAAGAGATTTTAGCACTCTTGGCTGATGAATTTCAGAAGTGTGCACCTTTCTTGGACTTTGATTTTCAGCTCCCCTTTGACATATCCTTTGACACTGATAATGAGGCTAGTGTTCAAAGTGATCAAAATGACCTAGTATACTTAGGCCCTCCTCATGTAGTAACCCTACAAAAGAAGAGGTAGAAGGACATGACAGTGTGTTTTCCTGTCATAGAGATCACAATGATGAACAAGTCTCTTGTTCAATTTCTTTTCCTTCTTTTGCTAAATATGATAGTGATGGTGACAGTGTTGAGGACTTAGTCTTCAACAATTAGGACAGAATTTCTTTTGATGAAAATGATGATGCATATCAAATGTCCTACTATCACAAAATTTATGAAGAGGACCTTCATTTGGTTCATGATCTAGTTCATGAGGATATCATGGAGGAACTAAGTTGTTCAATGGCTGAGGCAATCCTTGAAGGTAAATCTAAGGATCCAAGTCCTTTTCAACCAGGTAATTTTGTGGTAATGCATGATAATCAATATGCTGCATTTTTTGATGCATTACTAGATCAATTTTTTATTTCCAGTCATCAAGAAGAAGTAAATGATGTTCCTTACTTCTTTGAATATGAGTATGAATGTAATGGTTATGACTGGAGGAACATGGGTAGTGATCATTATAGTTTCACTTTTCAGCCCATGAGTATTCACATATGTTGGCAGGAAGGTGGTCAAGATAATTTTAGATGTTTGGTCACATATGTAGATGAAAATCAAATTTTTGATTTTGGAGGGTCACTGATTTTCTTCTGGTGGCCTGGGGCCACTAAATAAAATTGTAAAATTTTTGTAAAATTTTTTAAATATTTACCTTTCCATTGTGTGTTTCCCTTCCTATTTCCCTAGTTTGGTTGCCAGTTTTTGAGGTCCCTATGTTTTTCTAGTGGGTGGTCTGCTCTCCCAAAAATCCTAAATCCTTACCATGCCTGCAAGAGGCATGCATCCCTAGATAGAGCCACTATTAGCACCTGCAAAAATTTCATGGCTTTACCAATTTTCTTTCGGTCTCTGCAATTATTTTTCCTGGTCCCTAGTTTGAAACCCTAGGTCAAAAATTCATATATCTAGCTGTTGGTGTGAAAAACCCTCATTTACCCCAACCTTGTTCTAATTTTGTATTACCTTTTTGGCCAGTTAAGTCTTTTATAATGCATGTGCACATTTTATCCTACCCATCGGTCACTTGTTCGCTTAGTCTCTGGTGGTCACATCTTTTTATTCAGTGAACTGGTGAACATGTGTTCACGTAATCTCCTAATGTCTAGTGGTTACCGGTTAACATTTCATGACTAGGCGAGTGGCTTATTTCCTCTTTAGTCACTGATTTGCAAAATGGTGGCTCCTATTTATAAATGGTGATACATGTGGACCTGTGTTAGTGTGGAGGCCAATGTGTTAAATAGTTATTGGTTGCCAAACGGTGAGTTGGATATGCTGTCAGCGGGGCCTAGTGTCAAAGATTTTAGATCAACAGTCAGCGCATGTTTGCATGGAATATTCTTACCCCATGTGATCTTGCACCCACCATCTGATTAGATGCCGATAGGTAGGTGGGTCCATTGATAGGTAAGCACATCTAGCAATCCCTAGTTGGTCCACATAATGATGATATGGTAGGGTTGTCAGAGGGACTTGTGCACGAAAGAAAACATTGTATGTTTGCTTGTCAGATATTGCAACATGGCAGTTTGTGATTCGATGAAGCAATTTACATGGTAGGGTGGGGTTAGGCTTTTGTGACATTGGAAAAGATTCAAAATCTACGGTGGGTGCATGATCTCAAAGAATCTTCTAAGCCCTTGAGATCATGCACCAACCATCTAATTCTCTAGGTGTTCAAGACAAAGTTAGTGGGTTCACTGACAAGTGTTACAATTGGAGTCTTTTTATTGGTTGTGTAAGTGGGACCATTTTCTAGGTGCTTTTGAGTTGCTCATCTCTAATTGTTCCACATAATGATGATTTGGTTGTGTCAGTGGGACCTAGTATCCAGCGTGTCTCAGTGGGCTCTGACATCTGCAGAGGATCAATAGTTGGCACATAATCTCATGGGTTGTGTCAGAGCCATGAGATCTTGCGCTAGCCATCGATTTTACTTTTCCTTAGGTGACTAAAGAAGGTTAGTCCTCTGACAGTTGGAGCTGATTTGTTAAAATTTTATTGCATGAGAGCACTAATGTGGACTTGTTGTCAGTGGGCCTAAATCTTTTAGGGGGAAGGGAGAAGATCTATGGCTAGTGTAAAAGCACATGGAATCTTCTGAGCTCATGCGATCTTACACTGGCCGTCTGATTAAAGGCTTGTATTATGTGGGTCCTTTGTCAGTGGTGACCAAGTAGTAGTAGTGAATGAATTGATGATAGGTGGCACAATGCAGGCCCATGTGTGGGTCTAAGGTTTAGCAGTTCTAATAATATGTTTAGTGGCCCTGACAAATTTCCTCTTGTCCCTTATTCACACAATAAAGTGGTGATGCTCTAAAAGATTTAGCGATTCAGAAAACATGTGTTCATGCATTCTCTAAATAAACTACCGGTGAGATGAAACATTTGATGAATATGCAAAGTCTTTGGTTGCTAGTTCTCACATTGAAACTCAGGGTTAGAAGTATGATTTAGCGACTTGGCGAATAAAGGTTTTCGTGCATTCACAGAGTATAACCTAGGGTTAAAGAAAGTTTTAAGCAATTCAAAAAAATGCTTTGTTCACTGAATCATTTGACTTGACCATAGTTATGATAAGCATTAAGTTACTTAGAGATCCCTTTGGTCATGTATTCACCAAATGGATAAAAGGTTAAAGACTTGTCGAGGGAAGTGGGACCGTTGCCATGATGTCGCTGAGGTGTCAAATTCTGATTAGCCAAGCTTGAGGGTGATCAGGATTGTGTCAGTGGGCCCAAAAGGTTCTATGAGATGCTAGTGTGGAAGATCTAATGGATGACATATGATCTCATAGGGTCTGTTAGAGCTATGAGATCATGCACCAACTGTTTGATTAAAGGCTTATGCAGAGTGGGTCCAACATGCCGATTCATTACTGACATGTAGGATTTTCATTAGCCAAGAGATTGATGATTTGGCAGGGACATTTTAAAAGGTTTTGTTAACTATTGTGAAGTAATTGCGAGCTGCCCAATCTCCAGGAAGAAGTATGATCGACGGTCACATTTTAAAATTGTCCTATAACCATTGTTTTTCAAATTCAAATCTTTTGGCAGGGTTTTTGCCAGGGTTTGAACCAAAGAGCCATATAAAACAAAAGGGTTGTTTAGAATTAATTCTTCCAGGACATTTGTAGTTGGAGAATGATGTAGAAGACATAGGTTGCCATGCAGATTTGATTTTGCCATCCTGGGGTGCCATGCCAAGTAAATGCTAAGCACTATTATTTGACTGTAGGTAGCTAGGGTTTGGTGTTTGTCAAAGATTTCCATGACCTGTGCATGCAAGATCTTCTATAGTTGGCTTTGGCATTAATTTTGTTTCCTACAATAAGAAATCAGTTGAATCTGTATATGCAGTTTTCCTTGAATGTGAAACCAAATGATTGTACATTAGATTTTATCTTATTTTCTAGGGTTTCAAGGTTTACCTACATTCTTTACTTCCTATTGTACTTGGTTTTTGCAAACCTAATTTTTCCCTAAATGATCCTTTTCTTGTTGCAATCCTTGTTCCTATAAAAGTATTTTCAAGATCATTTAGGGGGGTTCACAGTTTTTGGTCCTAAGTTTCTGGCACTAGAGCTAGTTCCATGAATGTTCTACCTTGTAAATACTTCCTTTTTCTCTGCATATAGGGTTCCCTCTTTCCTTTTTGGTTTGGAGAATAGAATACATGTTGTAATAGTTTGTCTTATGTATGAGGTTTCAATATATTTATATTGTTATCAGATTGTCTCCATTTCAGTTTTAGACTTATTGATTGAAGCATCAAGGGTGTTTCAGCCTTTCTATTTGTATTTCCCATGTCTGCAATAGATTTGTTTTCACAGAAACAACTAAGTTTAAGATTAGTTTTCAGATGTGTATGAGTTGGGATATCAAGGGTGTCTCATGCTTGTCTTCTAGTAGATGTTGGTTAATGTATTTCTTGTTTATAGGTCTCTTCTAAGGGGAGGGTTAGAATCCTTTGAATAGGTGATAACATATCTGGGTACATAGGTGGATTATTAAAGTGAGGTCTGGTTAATGGTGTATCATTGATGTAAGGCATCAACATATTTGAATATATTATCTCCTTATTTCATAGCTCTTTGTTACAGTAAGGTATTTGACTCTTCTACCCATTGGATAAGGAACCGGTCTATGAGAGACTAAGGGTATTTCAGGGGTCCATTCAACCCAACATCAATCATTAAAATCAAATACCTTTCCCTTTCATGTTGGTAGTAGTAATAGGAGGTCCTTTCTAGTTTTCAGATTCATTCTATGCAAATAGGGCTATTGCATAAGAATTGGCTTCATTGGGGTACATGATACCTAAAAGAGTTTGAAGACTATTCCACAATAATCTATCTATAGGCCTATTGTTTATCATGAGGTTTCTTGAGTGTGCAGATAAGCTAATACCTGCCTGAGTGATGTGGAGCTCAAAGAAGAAGGAGGATTCCTTTCAATCCTTATCAATTGGACTCTCTCTTGTCAAACTTGAGTGCATAATCTGAGAATCAAGCCCATATATTTGTTCAAGTTTGGTCCTGGAAGGAAAAGCAACCAACAGTTTGCATAAAATTTTAATAAAAAGGAACCCACTTAAAACCTAACCATGAAACACACGAGGCTGACAAATTAAAGGGTTTATTTAAAAACATTCAATTTTTGCACCTTTAGTGAATGAAAAAGGTAATGTCCAAATATAATAAGGCCTAAGGCAATTAGGGCTTCCAACATTTTCTTTCTGGTCGGTTAAAATAATGAAGGTTTTGACAATTTTTTGAAGTATGAGGGTCAAAATTTTTAACAGTACTAACAAATTATTACTAGCCATAGTTGCAACAAGATGTCAAAAAGTTTGTACAAAGTTGTAGAGTATGTCAAATAGAAAAAGGAGTAAAGTAGAATACAGGGTTATATCAGCCATTACTGGTACTAGAGAATCCATGGGAAGATATCAGTATGGACTTTTTTCTTGGTTTACCAAGGACTTAGTGGGGACGTGATTCAATTTGTATGGTGGTTGATAGATTTTCAAAGATGGAACATTTCATTCCCTGTAAGAAGACTAATGATGCAGTTCATGTGGCAGATTTGTTTTTCAAAGAAGTTGTGAGACTACATGGTTTTCCAAAGAGCATAGTTTCAAATTGAGACACTAAGTTTGTTGGGTATTTCTGGCACACATTGTGGAAGAATTTAAAGAAATATTTGAATTTAATTTCATCACATCATCAACAGACTGATGAATAGACAATGGTGGTGAATAGGAGTTTGGGGAATTTTTTGAGATGTTTGGTTAGAGATAAGACAATAGGATGGGATTTGATTTGACCACAAGAAGAATTTTCATACAATAATTCTATCAACAGGAGAATTGGAAAATCATCATTCTAGACTATATATGGAAGTAGTCCCAAAAATACATGTGAGTTGAGAAAGATGGACAAAGGAGAAATAAGTAGTGTTGAAGCTGAGGATTTTGCAGAACATTTTAAGAACATTTATGAGGAGGTGAGAAAGAACATTACCAAGATAAAGGATTTTGTCGAACATTTTAAGAACGTCCATGAGGAGGTGAGAAAGAACATTACCAACATGAATGTGCATTATAAGGCTAAGGAAGATGAGAAAAGGAGGCATAAGTCATTTCAGGTTGGGGATGAAGTCATGGTTCATTTGCAGAAGGAGCAATTTCTAGTAGGTACATATAACAAGTTGAAAATGAAGAAGTTTGGGCCATGTAAGATACTGAAGAAGCATGATTCAGGAAATGTGATGCAAGAGCATCTTGGGTCCTTGGCAATCATGTGTCACCAAAAATATTTTGAAGTTTGTTTGTGTTTCTTGGCTCCTTCTTTGAATGAGTTGGCTTGATAGTTGGTCAGATTCCTTTGGTTACTGAATTTGGTCAGTTATCTCTTGAGTGGTTAGTTATTTCATTGGTGCTCAATGATGCTTGTCTATTGCTCAGTCATCCTTGCTTACCGAGTAGTTTATTTTGAGTTTTTGTTGAGGCTGACTTGTGCATCAATTATGGGTCACAAATTTAATGCTGGTATCCATCATTTGGAAGCATGTGGTCTGAGATCTGATCATTCCTTCCATTGATTGTGGATTTGAAGGGCGAATCATTTTGGTAGCCTCTTGTATAAGTATAGTTGTTTGGTTAGAGTTTAGGAGTCAGTTTTGGTAGAAGATAGAAGATAGTAGAATCAACATTGTTAGAAGATCCTCACTTGTTTGAGGACTTCTGTAATTCATTATAATATCTGGTCGTAACCAGGTAGGCCTTATAGCCTGACATGTATGAATCAATTTGAATGAAGATAATATATATGAATGATCTTTCTTTCTCTCTCCCACTGTGTTGTTGAGCAAGGTGGATCTGGTAGGGTGTGCCACTATTTTGGCCCCTCCTCATCCTCCTTTGCATCAAGTGTTATTAGAGCGAGGTGAGATTTGGATCTAGGTCAGTGGATCTAGGTTTTTAGGTTCCTTCTTGTGAAGTCCTGGTTGAATTGTTGTAGGGTGGAAGATTGTGATCTGACCTGCAATTGTAGAGGATTTTCAAGATGGTTCGTGGGAGGTGAGAAGTGGATCCATGATTGGTAGGCATGTTGAGACAACTTTCTGCTAGATTAAAAGTTGTTGAAACAGCCCAGAGAAGAGGCAGACATCTTGAAGATGTTAGTGATGATGAAATTGAAGTGGAACAAGGTGAATAAAAACTTGCACCTATGATGGATCAGGGTGAGGAAAGATTCTTGAAAGCTTTAACAAGTTTTAAGTCGACACCACATTTCAATCCTCCTAATTATAGTGGGAAATTGGATTTTGATGAATTGATAGACTGGATCATTGAGATGGAAAAGTATTTTGAGTATGAAAATGTAACTGAGGAGAAGAAGGTGAAAATTGTAGGCAAAAATTTGAAAGGTCATGCATCCTTGTGGTGGGAACATCTGCAATTGAATCAGAAAAAGAAAGACAAAGACAAAATCAAGGTATGGAATAAAATGGTAAATAAATTGAAAGGAAAGTTCTTACCTTGTGAATATTAGATTAACCTAGTTAGGCAAATGCAAAGTCTCAGATAGAAAGATAGCTCAATAAAAGAGTATACTGAGGAATTCTATAGATTAGATATCAAATTTGGACATGATGAGGATGATGTGGAAAGAATTTCTTGATACCTGAATGGTTTGAGAGTTTCCATCCAAGAGGAAATCAGTTTGGTCAAGTTGGAGAACATTGAAGAGGCTTATCAATTTTCATTGAAAGTCAAGAAGAAATTGAACAAGATACATGAATAGAGACAAAGAGGTCAAGGTGGTATATTTCCTAGAGGAAGAGGTAGATCCTATAGTGAAAATGGTAGATCTAAACCTGAAAAGACAACTTTGGACAAAGGTAAGACTGAGTGGAAAGGTGAAAGTTCATCTAGAGGTAGAGGCAATAGCTATCAAGGTGGTTATAGCAGAGGTAATTTCCAAGGAACTTTTTACAATTATGGAGAAGAAGGACATAGATATTTTGAATGCACACATGCTAGTAAGAAGGCTGGTAGTAGTAGAAATACTTTGGTGTAAGAAGATTCACCGACTGAATTTGAGAAGGAAAATAACTTGATGGTAATGAGAGCACTGTGGAATGAAAGTAAAAAGGAAGATTCGGTAAGGAAAAGTTTGTTCAAGACCAGATGTAGAGTTTCTGACAAAGTTTGGAAGGTAATCATTAACAGTGGTAGCTCAGAGAATCTGGCATCTGAGGACATGGTCACAAAGCTGCAGTTGGAAAGGTTGAAACATTTGAAGCCCTATCAGATTTCATGGATCAAAGATGAGCATACACTCTTGGTAAGTGAACACTATTGTGTGAATTTGAAAATTGGAAAGTACTATGATAAGGTGTTGTGTGATATCATGCCTATGGATTGTTGTCATATTTTTTTGGTTAGACCTTGGCAGTATGATAGACATGCTATATATATGATGGGAGATTGCATAAGTATACTATTGTGGCTGATGGAAAGAAAAAAATCTTGTTACCTTTGATGGAAGAACCTATTAGTAATGTTTGGACATCTGTGAAAGTTTTTTTGATGGAAGGAAGGAATTTTGTTAAGGATTTGAAGAAGAATGATGTATGTTTTGCTATGATTCCTAACAAACTGAGTAATAAAATAGAGGATAGTGTCCCTAAGGAGATTGATAAGTTACTCACCGAGTACAGTGATATCATTTTTGATAATGTACTTGATGGTTTTCCACTGAAGAGAAGTATTGATCATTTCATGGATCTAATCCCTAGAGCTAGTTTACCGAACAAGGTACCTCATCGGTTGACACCTACCAAGAATCAAGAATTGAACTTGTAGATTCAAGAGTTGTTGGATAAAGGTTTGATTAGAGAAAGTTTGAGTCCTTCTGAAATACCTATGGTATTGGCACCTAAGAAGAATGGATAATGGAGAATGTGTACTGATTCTAGAGCAATCAATAAGATAACAGTGAAGTATAGGTTTCCTATACCGAGAATGGATGACATAATAGATAGTTTGACTAGGGAAAAGTATTTCACAAAAATTGATTTGAAAAGTGGGTATGATTAGATTAGAATCAGAGAAGGTGATGAATGGAAGACTTCTTTCAAGACAAAAGAAGGTTTGTATGAGTGGTTGGTTATGCCTTTTGGTTTAACTAATGCACCGAGTACTTTTATGAGGTTGATGAATGAAGTTCTAAAGAAATTCTTGGGTAAGTTTGTGATTGTATATCTTGATGATATTCTAATATTCAGTAAGACTAGAGAAGAACATTTGTTCCATATTAGACAACTTTTGCAGAGACTGAAAGAAGAAAAGTTGCATGTATTTGGGATTTGTAATTTCAGAAGATGGTTTGAAGATGGATCCTAAACAGGTTGAAGCTATTTTGAATTGGCCTACACCTGTGAATGCTAGTGAGGTAAGATCATTTCATGGTTTAGAAAGTTTTTACCGAAAGTTCATAAGGAATTTCAGTTCAATTTGTAATCCTATGACTGAGACTATGAGAGGAGATAAAAGAGAATTCAAGTGGACACATGGAGCTGATAAAATTTTTAAGACTCTGAAGTAGAAGGTTTCTAAATTGCCTATTTTGGCATTGCCTGATTTCAATAAGGTATTTCAAGTGGAATGTGATGCAAGTGGAAGTGCAATTGGAGTTGTGTTGAGTCAAGAAGGTAAACATGTTGCTTTCTTTAGTGAAAAGTTGAATGATGCTAGAAGGAAATATTTTATGCATGATCAAGAATTCTATGTTATTGTTCAAGCACTGAAGAAATGGAGACATTATTTGATACTGAGTGAATTTATGTTGTATACTGATCATAAGGCTTTACAATATTTGGGTAGTCAAAATAAGTTGAATCAGAGACATAGGAAATGAGATGAGAGATTTGTATGAAATTGATCCTGATTTTTCTGAGCCATGGAGAAAGTGCAGAGCAGCTATACAAGATCAACCAAGTACAAAATGGGAAGAATATATCATTCAAGAAGGTATGCTATTTAAAGGTATTCAATTGTGTATACTGAGAGGACAAATGAGAACTAATTTGATGAAGGAGAAACATAGTAGTGGTTTCACTGGACATGTTGGTATTGAAAAAACTTTGAATTTTCTTAAGGAGAAATACTTTTGGCCACAGTTGTATAAAGATGTTCAGAAATTTGTGAAAAGTTGTGGAATTTGTCAAGTTGCAAAAGGAGTAAGTCAGAATACTGGATTATATACATTGATTGTTGTACCTGAGGAACCTTGGACTAACATTAGTATGGATTTTGTTCTTGGCTTACTGAAGACAGTAAGAGGTAATGATTCTATATTCTTTGTGGTAGATAGATTTTCAAAGATGGCACATTTTATACATTGTAGAAAGACATCAGATGTAGTACATGTAGCAGATCTTTTCTTTAAGAAAATTGTTAGATTGCATGGATTACTGAGAAGTATTATCTCTGACCGAGATAGTAAATTTGTTGGATACTTTTGGAAGACACTTTGGAGAAAGTTTGGCACTGAGTTGAAATATAGTTCTACATTCCACCCACAAACCGATGGACAAATAGAAGTTGTAAATAGAAGTTTGGGAAACCTTTTGAGATGTTTAGTTGGAGACACACCTAGTAATTGGGATTCTTTGTTGGCACAAGCAGAGTTTGCATACAATAATTTAGTGAATATGAGTACTGAAAAAACACCCTTTGAGATTGTCAATGACATACAACCAAGAGGTATATCTTATTTGAGAGACATTGCTAATGAAAGTAAGAGAAGTGCTGAAGGAGTGAAATTTGCTAAGTACATGAAGACATTACATTAAGATGTGAAAATCAAGTTGGAAGAGAGTAATCATAAATACAAAGACAAAGCTGATAGATCAAAGAGACATAAAACTTTTGATGTTGGTGATGAAGTGATGGTTCACTTGAAGAAAGGTCAATTTCCTGTTGGAACATATGGGAAGTTGAAGATGAAGAAGTTTGGACCTTGCAAAATTTTGAAGACATTTGACAATGGAAATGCATATGAGATTGAGTTACCTGATGACATGGACATATCACCAGTTTTCAACATTGTTGATTTGTATGAGTATCATGAACCTAATGAAGACATGACAATACCGATGGAGCATCCTAAGAAGAATAATGAAGAAGTTGAACAGACTTTGGAGAAAAGAGTTAGCAAAAGAACAAGAGGTAAACAATATATGGAATATATGGTAAAGTGGAAGAATAGACCGATTGAAGACAATTCATGGATTTCATAGTCTGAGTTGGATGCAGCTCGGACCAGACCTGCTAAATCATTTAGAGAATAATTTCTAAATAACCCCAGGTGTCTAATGCAAGAGCGTCTCGGGTCCTTGGAATTCCTATGTCACCAAAAATATTTTGAAGTTTGTCTGTGTTGCTCGGTTCCTTCTTTGACCGAGTTGGCTCGATAGTTGGTCAGTTTCCCTTGGTTATCGAGTTTGGTTGGTTACCTCCTGGGTGGTTGGTTATTTCACTGGTGCTTGGCAATGCTTGTCTATTGCTCTTTTATCCTTGCTTACCAAGTAGTTTATTTTGAGTTTCTGTTGAGGCTGACTTGTACATTGATTATGGGTCACAGATTTAATGTTGGTATCCATCATTGGGAAGCATGTGCTCCCAGATCTGATCATTCCTTTTGTTGATTGTGGATCTGAAGACTGACTCAGTTCAGTAGCCTCTTGTATAAGTATAGTTGTTTGGTTAGAGTTTAGGATTCAATTTTGGTAGAAGATAAAAGATAGTAGAATCAAGATTGTTGGCAGATCCTCGTATGTTTGAGGACTTCTGTAATTAATTGTAATATCTGGCCGTAACCAGGAAGGCCTTATAGCCTGACATGTATGAATCAATTTGAATGAAGATAATATATATGAATGATCTTTCTTTCTCTCTCCCACTGTGTTGTTGTTGCTTCCACATGTTGTTGAGCAAGGTGGATCCGATAGGGTGTGCCACTGTTTTGGCCCCTCCTCATCCTCCTTTGCATCAAAATGCCTATGAAGTGGAGTTGCCTACTAAGCTGAATATTTCACTGGTATTTAATATTTCATATTGGACAAAGTATCATGAAGAGGGTGTTGAAGATGAGATCACAAAAGCATAGTGGAGTATTCCAGTAAGTAGTTTAGCTACAAAGGAGATTAAGGATATAATGGATAGTAATGTTAGAAGAAGCACAAGGAACATAACATATGAAGAATATCTAGTCAAATGGAAAGGATGACTTGTAGAAGATTCATCATGGATGACAAAGGAGGAGGTTAACCATCTTGGTTTTCCTCTATACACCTGAGACGTGACAGGGTCACTTCTCAAATTACCCCAGCTGTCTGATGCAGGAGCATCTTGAGCGTAAGGTAAATCTTGCATCACCCAAAAATATTTTTGGTTTCTTTTCAATAAGGGCTATCTTGTGCAAAGTTGTTGTTTATGAAAACTTACTATTTTTAGTAAGTTGGTCATATGAGCTAAACATGTTCTAATTTCACATGTGGAGGTTCATCTTAGTCATATCAGCCTACCAATTGAGTTTCATTTCCATATCATTTGTATTGGTGAAGTTATTGAGGTATTTGGGTATGAAATCTTTGAGCTCAATTTTGAAGGCCTTAGGAGCTCCAAATCATGATCAACCCGTAGCTAATTGGGGCTTGCGTGAGTGAAGCACTGTAGATTATGTCCTGCCATTTCTGAAAAGTGGCTATAGTAGAAAAACAGAGCTACGATTAAAAATTTATGGCCTCTGGAAGTTGGGGTACCTAAAAACATAATTTGTAATTCTTTTGAGATGACCCTAATGTAATAATTATGAAAAATAAAATAATTCTAGGGGAAGTCAGCCTTAATGGCTAAATATTTGGAACCTTCATCAAGGGTGGAAAATTGCCTATATAAGAAAGGCCTGTAGTGTTGTCTAGGCAGTTCAGAGCAGTTTTGGTAGTAGTTCTGGGTAATGATTTGAGGATTTGTCCTATAGAATATTGTAAGGAAAATGCACATGTGGCTTTGCATATTATAATTCTAAAATTTGTAATTCCACACTTGTGGAGATAATAAGAAGCCCATTTTTTGTTCTTGCAAATTGTTATTATTTCTCTATTTTTGTTATGTGTTTATGGTATTAAGGGGAGCACCCTTCATCACTTCACCATCTTCCATGCCTGATCTACTGCAATGTAGGGAACACTATCCATCCTGCTTGACTGATAAAATTTGTGAACTATGACTCTCACTACAAAATCTATCTCTATATCTATAATCATAGAGATTATCATTCCTCTTTCATTCCATACTACCAATGTGTTAGCTTGCATTATTTCTTTACTTTGGCATCTCATCATTTTCTTCCCAGTAAGACTGGGATAACCGGTGAATCAGTGAATCATTTCTTTGGTGATCTTGACTGGCCCATTCTCCAACCACACTTGTATGTTGTGAAATCTTCTCAAGACAATCTTAATCCATTCAAATTTGAAGTTGTGAGGGAAATATAGGGCACACACTAACCCTTTCCCATAAATGTGTTGATGTTCTTCCTTTAGCACTATGTTATCATACAACCTGTTGTAGGCTTCCCTCAACTCATAATCTCCAATTTCTCCAATTTTGCATATGTAGCATGCACACACATTATGTATCATCAAGACCTTTGGTGGTATCCATGATAGGTCTCCCATGAGATCTCCCTTCACCGTGATTTCTGGTAAAGCTTGGAATTTTGATGGCTTACACGCATCACTCCTTACTAGTTGAACATTTAAAACTTCTTTCCTTTGCTTCCTAAATATTACAAACAAAGTAGATGCTATTTTTCCAAATTTAGGGTTCAAATTATAGGTTCAAGTAGCTCGATAATACCTTGTTTCAATATTCCTTCATGATGTTTTCCAACAGTACACTGTAAGATTCTTCACAAACTTGACTTAGCACAAATCATTATTCTTAATTACCTTAAAATCACTCTGTAAATTCTCAAATCATTAGGTGAAATTAGAATCAACAGTAATATTTCACTTTATAGACTCAAATGGTCAAATTACATCTTCATTAAATGATATGTACACTTTGTAGGTAAAATACAACTATTTCAACCTTCACACAACAACTCGATTACTATGTACTCATACTCAGTTGAAACCATGACTCGGTCGATACTACCATTTTCATTTTAGGTTAGTATACATAACATCTCGGCTATTAAAGGAGATCACCATATACTGAGTGACTCAGTCACTATAGACTTAAATACTGATGCTCGACATCAATTATGCAATTTGACTCTTTTCTCAAATTTTTCCTAATACATCTTAATTCATGTAGATATGGACTTTAACATATCAAGTGTCAGGAACTAGTGTAAAATATAACATTTAAAAGTTCAGTTCCTTACATACCCTTTTTCTTAGATAGAAGTGGTTTTGTCACCTAATCCATTGGATTGGGTGACCTCAACTTCATTAGATCCACTACTACTTACTTCCTCTTTCTTTCTCCATGTCTTACTCATTTGGTTCCTTATTTTTTCAATAGTTTCTTCATTTCTAAATTGTTCATTGCTCAGAGCTTGTGCTCTACAGTCTTCTTTTATATGACCAATCTTGTGGCATTTGTAAAAAACTAGACTTCCACTCATCCAACTTTTGGATTTACCTTTAAAATCTATTTTTACATAGTTTTCTCCAATATGACCATATTCTCCACAATAATGACAACTATACCATGTATTATAATCCCAATTGAATGTGTTACCTTTCCTAGGTGCTTTATTCTACTTATTGGATGTCCACTTTGGTTTAGTAATGGATCTACATTCTTGTGCTCTATGACCAAAATTCTGACAATTGTAACAATGTCCTTGAAATCTAGGTGTATTAGGGGCCTTACTAACCTTTTACCTGCACTCATGTGCCTGATGTCCATGCTTCTTATAGTTAAAACAATTTCCATTGAATCTAGGTTTAGGATTGGACTTACCATTCTTTCTTTTGTAGATGTTTGTCATGTGTCCTAGCTTTCCATAATGATGGCATGTAGGTTTGTTGTTCTTTGACTTTTCATTCTCTGTTCTCCATTCTTTGATGATTCTTCTTCTTCAGTAGATGATAGGTTCTCATCATGTCCAAGTCTAGAAGTGTCACTAGATCTTCTTGGTGACCTCAACAGCTCCTCAAAGTATTTCACAGCTTCATTGGGCTTGTTCATCATTTATTTTTAAGTTCCTTTTCAAATCTCAATTCATTCTTTAGTTGATTAATCTCTGATCTCAAATTTGTGATTTCCATATCTTTCCTTCTCAACTCTTGATTTGCAATAAATTACAACTGATTTACCATGTCCAATTGATTTTTTTTCATCTTTTGTATATCACATGTCCTTTCATCAAGTCTTATAGCCATTTGTCTTTTGTCTTCTTCAACTTTCTTTTTCTGTTCAATCATTTTACATAATCTTACTGATTGAATTTCCTATTCTCTCTTTAGACTTCTGACAACTTCATTCAATGAATTATTTCTTTCTAATAGATCTACTATAGATGCATCACTTTTATTAGAGTTTCCCTTATCAAATAGATCTTTAGTATATTCTTTTTGATATTGTGTGTCATTTAGTTGGGTTGTCAATTCTTTCCTTTTGCTTAAGGATTTTTTCAATTCTCCTCTAGCTACTTCAAACTAGTATAATGAAATTTGGATGTCAATCTTCTGATTCTCTATGATCTTTCTCAACTTATAAATCTCCATCTCCAAGACCTTAAATCTCAAGTGGTTATATTTCTTCTAAGAGAACTTTTCTCTGATACCAATTGTTGAAATCTAATATGGGAAAGTGAGATACTAAGAGGGGGGTGAATCAGTTATCCACAATACTTCTTCACTTTGAAACTAATTACATTGCATTCTATAAACATAAATTTCAATAATGAAATATATCTAACATTCTAATCACATCCATCAAATGAAACACATAACACATTAATTTTGGTAACCTAGAAACCCTTGAAAAGTAAAATTGGGGTGGGGATGCCACCCACAAATCTTCATTACTAAAATATCAAAGTGTTCCTATAAGGGCTACAATGTTTGATCACTTTAGATGATCTAACTAGTGAGGGGTCTTCCCTATTAAGAGCTTACAAACTTATAAAATCTACCTTGATTAAAGGATTTGAAACTTACAACTAAGTAAGCACTTAGTTAAGAGATTTATAAAGGCATGTGAGGACCACTTTGTTAATAAATTTACCTTGTTTCACTTGCTAAAATGTACTAGTACCTGATCCTTTGGTTTTCACTATAAATGTTAATAACATATCTTCTCCTTCCAGCAACTAGTTCAGACACTAAGGAGATCGAAGATATACTGGACAGTTGTGTTGGCAGAAGCACAAGGAACAGGACATATGAAGAATATCTGGTCAAGTGGAAAGGATGACCTGTTGAAGATTCATCATGGCTGACAAAGGAGGAGGTTAGCTATCTTGGTTTTCCTCTACACACCTGAGTCATGATAGGGTCACTTCTCAAATTACCCCGGGTGTCTGATGCAGGAGCATCCTGGGTGTAAGAGCAATCTTGCATCACCCAAAAATATTTCTATTTTTGTATTCAATAAGGGTTATTTTGTGCAGAGCTTCTATTTATGGAAAGTTACTATTTTTGGTAATTTTTGTATGTGCTCAGAATGATTTGATTTCTTTCTTGGAGGTTCATTTTGGTCGTATAAGTCTGCCAGTAAAGTTTTATTGCCAGATCAAGTGTATATTGGAAGATATTGAAGATTTTTGGTATAGGCAGCAGGGAACAGAAACTTTGAACTCAGTTTTGAAGGCTTTAGAAGCCTCGGATGAGGTTAAAAATTTGGGTGACGGGTGCTTGCGTTGGTCAAGCTTGTAGAGCGCTTCGTGGCATTTCTGAAATGGGGTTACAATAGCCGAGCGGGTCAACTGGTGATGACTTATGGTCTTCGGAAGTTGGGCCACCTGAAATGGCAGAAAATAATTTTCTTCAAAATTTTTGTTCGGGTTTCAAAGGTTATCTTGAGCCGACTATGATGTAATAAAATGTAAAATAAAATAATTCTAAGTTGGTCGGCCTTATTGGCTAAAATTCTGGAACCTTCCCAGGCGGTGGAAAATTGCCTATATAAGGAAGGCTGTATTATTGTCTTAGGAGTTCAGAATAGTTCTGGGTAGTAGATTTGGGTAATAGTTCGAGGCTTTGTCCTATAGAATATTGTAAGGAATGCCCATGTGGCTTTGCATATTGTAATTCTGAAAGTTTGTAATTCTACATTAGTGGAGATAATAAGAAGCCAATATTCTGTTCTTGCATATTATTGTTGTTGTTTCTCTATTTCTGTTATGTGTTTGTGGTATTAAGGGGAGCACCCTTCATCAAGTGGTATCAGAGCAAGAGTTCTTGAGTGTGTAAACAGATCGCCAACTGTGAGGCAGTTTGCACCAGGACCATGGCTAGGGTTTCAGTGCGCATCACGAAAATGCCTCCACGAAGGGAACGTGGCGGAAGAGCTGGTGTTGAAACACCTGAGGTTAGAGAGCTGTAGAGACAAGTGCGAGCATTACAAGAAGAGATTCGTAGAGGAATGAATCTTAATGTTAGAGATGAAAGAGAGGATGAAGCCGAAGAAGAATATCAAGAAGGAGAAGCTGAAATTGTGAACCAGGAGGAAGAAAGAGTTTTTCGGGCGATTTCCAAGATTGGGAAAAGACCTAAGATTGAGGTTCCTACATTTTTTGGAAATCTTAACCCAGAGAAATTGATCGACTAGATCAATGAATGTGAGGAATATTTTGAGTATGAAGATGTTGAGGATCCTGATAGGGTCAAATTTGTGAAAGCCAGACTGAAAGATCATGCGAAGTTCTAGTGGCAAGAAATTCAATTGGAGCAAAATAGAAGAGGGAAAGATAAAATCACAAGATGGGATCGGATGGTGGATAAACTGAAGTAACAGTTCATTCCTGTTGATTATGAGCTTGATCTACTAAAGAAAATGCAAAGTTTGAAGCAAGCAGGAAGATCTGTTCAGGAGTATACAGAGGAGTTTTATCGACTCCTCATCAGAACAGGCCATGCAGAAGCTGATAAGGAGAAAGTTGCCCGATATCTTAATGGGTTGAGGCCAAGCATTCAGGAGGAGCTGAATCTAGTTTGAATGAACAGTATTGAAGAGGCATACCAGTTTGCCCTAAAAGTAGAGTAAAAGCTGAACAAGAAGTTTGAGAGCAGACAAAACGGAAGAGGTCGCGGTGGACGATCTGGTGGACGGTCATATGGTGGCCGAAATGAAGATCTAAAAAAGAAGGATGAGGCCAGTAGTAGTCAGAATCAGCGAAGAAATAATTCCAATCACTTCCAGGATCAGAATAATAGAGATCAGAGAGGAAGAGGAAGAGGACAAGGATCTGGAAGAGGTGGCTTCTGTGGAACATGTTTTCACTGTGGAGAAGAAGGTCATAGGGCATTTGAATGTCCTCAGCGCCAAGGCAGAACAGACAGGAGAAATGAAGGCCAGGCCAGAGTTGCACATGTAGATGAAGATGCCAGATCATCAAATTCTGAAGATGCTGAAAGAGGAGAAACGTTGATTAACAGAAGAGTCCTGTTGAGTGGTGAGAATGAACCTGAGCAAAGGAAGAGCCTGTTTCGCACCAGATGCAAGTGTGAAGGTAAATGTTGTGATGTGATCATTGACAGTGGAAGCACTCACAATTTGGTATCAGAAGAGATGGTGACAAAGTTGAAGCTCAAGAGACAGAAACACCCACATCCATATCAGATTGCCTGGGTATAGGATGACCACAAGGTCATGGTCAATGAATAATGCCTGGTGAAGTTCAAGATTGGCAGATGCCAAGATGAGGTATTGTGTGATATCATATTTATGGATGCATGTCATATGTTGTTGGGTAGACCATGGCAGTTTGACAGATGTGCTATACATGATGGTCGTGCGAATACCTATTCCCTGACAAAGGATGGAGTGTGACATAAGCTAAAACCATTGAAGGAGACTGAAGAAAAGGTATGTGGTAATGCAAGGATAACTTTTGTTGACGGAAGAAATTTCCTAGATGGTATGAGGCATGAGCATGTATGTTTTGCTTTAATTCCAAAAGCTGGTAAAGAGGAAGTAGAAGATGTTCTTGTACAAGTTGCAGATTTGTTGAATGAGTTTCAGGATATTGTATCCGATAACGTGCCTGATAGATTATCACCAGTCAGAAAGATCAGTCATCAGATGGACTTGATCCCAGGATTAAGTTTACCGAATAAGGCAGCACACAGAATGACATGTGCAGAAAGTGAGGAGTTGAATAGACAAGTACATGAACTGCTACAGAAAGGATTGATCCGTGAGAGTCTAAGTCCCTGTGTTGTACAAGCGGTATTAGCACCAAAGAAGAATGGAGAGTGGAGGATGTGTACAGATTCTAGGGCAATAATCAAGATCACAATCAAGTACAAGTTTCTATTGCCACGAATGGATGATATTATGGACTGTTTGAGTGGAACTGTGTATTTCTCAAAGATAGATCTGAAGAGTGGATATCATCAGATTCGGATCAGATAAGGAGATGAATGGAAGACTACCTTTAAGACAAATGAAGGACTATATGAGTGGTTAGTCATGCCTTTTGGGCTAACCAATGCACCGAGCACTTTCATGCGGCTCATGAATGAGGTTCTGAAAGAATTTCTAGGTAAGTTTCTCATTGTTTACCTAGATGATATTTTAATTTTTAGCAAGACATTGGAGGAACATATGATGCATATTCGTATGGTGTTTGAGAAGTTGAGAGATGAGAAATTGTTGATTAATTTGAAGAAGTAAAGTTTTGTGAAGAAAGAGTTAGTGTATTTGGGATTTGTAGTTTCAGCAGAAGGTCTAAAAATGGACCTAGAGAAGGTACAGACTATCCTTAAATGGCCTACTCCAAGGAGTGCTACTGAGGTAAGATCTTTTCATGGTCTAGCTAACTTTTACAGAAAGTTTATCAAAAAATTTAGCAGTATTTGTGGACCCTTGACTGAAACAATGAGAGGGGATAGAAAAGAGTTTAAGTGGACTAATGGGGCAGAAAATAGTTTTCAATTGTTGAAACAAAAAGTTACAGAACAACCTATTTTAGCAATTACAGATTTTAATAAGGTGTTTCAACTAGATTGTGATGCTAGTGGTACTGCAATAGGAGCTGTTATGAGCCAAGAAGGTAAACCTGTTGCTTATTTCAGTGAGAAGTTAAATGATGCCAAGAGAAAATATTCTATTTATGATCAAGAATTTTATGCTATAGTTCAGGCATTAAAGAAGTGGAGACATTATCTACTTCCTAATGAGTTTATTTTGTTTACTGATCATCAAGCTTTGTAATATTTGAATAGTCAAGGAAAATTGAATCAAAGGCATTTGAAATAGGTTGAGTTTTTACAGAGTTATACATTTGTTTTGAAACACAGGAGTAGAAAGTCTAATAGGGTTGCAGATGCTCTTAGTAGAAGGAAACTATTGCTGACAGAAATGCAAATTGAAGTGGTTGGGTTCAAGAAACTCAAGAATTTGTATACAGAGGATCCTGATTTTGGTGAAGCTTGGAAAGCTTGTACAGAACCTGTTACTCTAAACAGGACAAAATTGTTGGATTTCATCTTCCAGGATGATATGCTATTCAGATGGAGTCAGTTGTGCATTCCACAAAGTTTTATGAGGGAGAATCTCATCAAGGAGAAGCATAGCGGAAGATTGGCTGGACATTTTGGTCGTGACAAAACCCTTGGTTTGGTTAGTGAGAATTATTATTGGCCACAGTTGCAGCAAGATGTGAAGAAGTTTATATAGAGTTGCAGAGTATGTCAGATGGCAAAAGGAGTGAAGTATAATACAGGGTTGTATCAGCCATTATCTATACCAGAGAAGCCTTGGGAGGATATCAGCATGGACTTTGTTCTTGGTTTACCGAGGACACAGCGGGGACACGATTGAATTTTTGTGGTAGTTGACAGATTTTCAAAGATGGCACATTTTATTCCCTGTAAGAAGACTAATGATGTTGTTCATGTAGCAGAATTATTTTTCAGAGAAGTAGTGAGACTTCATGGTTTGCCAAAGACCATAGTTTCAGATCGGTACACTAAGTTTGTTGGATATTTCTGGCATACGTTCTGGAAGAAGTTGAAGATAGATTTGAAGTTCAATTCATCACATCATCCACAGACTGATGGACAGACAGATGTGGTGAATAGGAGTTTGAGAAATTTGCTGAGATGTTTGGTTGGAGATAAGCCAACAGGATGGGATTTGATTTTACCACAGGCGGAATTTGCATACAATAATTCTGTCAACAGGAGCATTGGTAAATCACCATTCTAGATTGTATAAGGAAGTAGTCCAAGAAATGCATCTGAATTGAGGAAAATAGATAAAGGAGAAATAAGTAGTGCTGAAGCTGAGGATTTTGTAGAACACTTAAAGAACATCCATGGGGAGGTGAGGAAGCATATTACCAAGATGAATGCATAGTATAAGGTTAAGGCAGATGAAAAAAAGAGGTATAAGGAATTTTAGGTTGGTGATGAAGTCATGGTTCATTTGCAAAAGGAGCGGTTTCCAGTTGGTACATATAACAAGTTGAAAATGAAGAAGTTTAGACCATGTAGGATACTGAAGAAACATGATTCAGAAAATGTATATGAGGTAAAATTGCCTACTGAGCTGAATATTTCACCAGTGTTTAACATTTCAGATCTGACAGAGTATCATGAAAGAGGTGTTGAAAATGATATCACAGCAGCACAGTGGAGTATTCCAGCAACTAGTTCAGACACTAAGGAGATCGAAGATATACTGGATAGTCATGTTGGTAGAAGCACAAGGAACAGGACATATGAAGAATATCTGGTCAAGTGGAAAGGATGACCTATTGAAGATTCATCATGGCTGACAAAGGAGGAGGTTAGCTGTCTTGGTTTTCCTCTACACACCTGAGTCGTGACAGGGTCACTTCTCAAATTACTCTGGGTGTCTGATGTGAGAGTATCCTAGGTGTAAGAGCAATCTTGCATCACCCAAAAATATTTCTATTTTTATATTCAATAATAGTTATTTTGTGTAAAGCTGCTATTTATAGAAAGTTACTATTTTTGGTAATTTTTGTATGTGCTCAGAATGATCTGATTTCTTTCTTGGAGGTTCATTTTGGTCGTATAAGTCTGCTAGTAAAGTTTCATTGCCAGATCAAGTGTATATTGGAAGATATTGAAGATTTTTGGTATTGGTAGCAGGGTACAAAAATTTTGAATTCAGTTTTGAAGGCTTTAGAGGCCGCGGATGCGGGCAAAAATTTGGATGAGGGGAGCTTGCGCTGGTCAAGCCTGTAGAGTGCTTCGTAGCATTTCCGAAATAGGGTTACAATAGCCGAGCGGGTCAACTGGTGATGACTTATGGTCTTCGGAAGTTGGGCCACCTGAAATGGCAGAAAATAATTTTCTTCAAAATTTATGTTCGAGTTTCAAAGGTTATCTTGAACCGACTATGATGTAATAAAATGTAAAATAAAATAATTATAAGTTGGTCAACCTTATTGGCTAAAATTCTCGAACCTTCCTAGACGGTGGAAAATTGCCTATATAAAGAAGGCTGTATTATTGTCTTAGGAGTTCAGAATAGTTCTGGGTAGTAGATCTGGGTAATAGTTCGAGGCTTTGTCCTATAGAATATTGTAAGGAATGCCCATGTGGCTTTGCATATTGTAATTCTAAAATTTTGTAATTCCACATTTGTGGAGATAATAAGAAGCCAATTTTATGTTCTTGCATATTATTGTTGTTGTTTCTCTATTTCTGTTATGTGTTTGTGGTATTAAGGGGAGCACCCTTCATCAAGTGGTATCAGAGCAGGAGTTCTTGAGTTTGTAAATAGATCACCGACTGTGAGGCAGTTTACACCAGGACCGTGGCTAGGGTTTTAGCGCGCATCGCGAAAATGCCTCCACGAAGGGAACGTGGCGGAAGAGCTGGTGTTGTAACACCTGAGGTTAGAGAGCTGCAGAGACAAGTGCGAGCATTATAAAAAGAGATTCGTAGAGGAATGAATCTTAATGTCAGAGACGAAAGCGAGGATGAAGCCGAAGAAGAATATCAAAAAGGAGAAGCTGAAATTGTGAACCAGGAGGAAGAAAGACTTTTTCGGGCAATTTTCAAGATTGGGAAAAGACCTAAGATTGAGGTTCCTACATTTTCTAGAAATCTTAACCCAGAGGAATTGATCGACTGGATCAATGAATGTGAAGAATATTTTGAGTATGAAGATGTTGAGGATCCTGATAGGGTCAAATTTGCGAAAGCCAGACTGAAAGGTCATGCGAAGATATGGTGGCAAGAAATTCAATTGGAGTGAAATAGAAGAGGGAAAGATAAAATCACAAGATGGGATCGGATGGTGGATAAATTGAAGCTACAGTTCATTCCTGTTGATTATGAGCTTGATCTACTAAAGAAAATGCAAAGTTTGAAGCAAGCAGGAAGATCTGTTCAGGAGTATACAGAGGAGTTCTATCGACTCCTCATTAGAACAGGCCATACAGAAGCTAATAAGGAGAAAGTTGCCCGATACCTTAATGGGTTAAGGCCAAGCATTCAAGAGGAGCTGAATCTGGTTCGAATGAACAGTATTGAAGAGGCATACCAGTTTGCCCTAAAAGTAGAGGAAAAGCTGAACAAGAAGTTTGAGAGCAGACAAAATAGAAGAGGTCGCGGTGGACGATCTGGTGGACGGTCATATGGTGGCCGAAATGAAGATCCGAAAAAGAAGAATGAGGCTAGTAGCAGTCAGAATCAGCGAGGAAATAATTCCAATCACTTCCAGGATCAAAATAATAGAGATCAAATAGGAAGAGGAAGAGGACAAGGATCTAGAAGAGGTGGCTTCTGTGGAACATGTTTTCACTGTGGAGAAGAAGGTCATAGGGCATTTGAATGTCCTCAGTGCCAAGGCAGAACAGACAGGAGAAATGAAGGCCAGGCCAGAGTTGCACATGTAGATGAAGATGCCAGATCATCAAATTTTGAATATGCTGAAAGAGGAGAAACGTTGATTAACAGAAGAGTCCTATTGAGTGGTGAGAATGAACCTGAGCAAAGGAGGAGCCTGTTTCGCACCAGGTGCAAGTGTGAAGGTAAATGTTGTGATGTGATCATTGATAGTGGAAGCACTGACAATTTAGTGTTAGAAGAGATGGTAACAAAGTTGAAGCTCAAGAGACAGAAACACCCACATCCATATCAGATTGCCTGGGTACAGGATGACCACAAGGTCATGGTCAATGAACAATGCCTGGTGAAGTTCAAGATTGGCAGATAACAAGATGAGGTATTGTGTGATATCATATCTATGGATGCATGTCATATGTTGTTGGGTAGACCATGACAGTTTGATAGATGTGCTGCACATGATGGTCGTGCGAATACCTATTCCCTGACAAAGGATGGAGTGTGACATAAGCTAAAACCATTGAAGGAGACTGAAGAAAAGATATGTGGTAATGCAAGGATGACTTTTGTTGATGGAAGAAATTTCTTAGATGGTATGAGGCATGAGCATGTATGTTTTGCTTTAATTCTAAAAGCTGGTAAAGAGGAAGTAGAAGTTGTTCTTGTAGAAGTTACAGATTTGTTGAATGAGTTTCAGGATATTGTATTCGATAACATGCCTGATAGATTACCACCAGTCAGAAAGATCAGTCATCAGATGGACTTGATCCCAGGAGCAAGTTTACCGAATAAGGCAGCACACAGAATGACACCTGCAGAAAGTGAGGAGTTGAACAGACAAGTACATGAATTGCTACAGAAAGAATTGATCCGTGAGAGTCTAAGTCCTTGTGCTGTACCAGCGGTATTAGTACCAAAGAAGAATGGAGAGTGGAGGATGTGTATAGATTCTAAAGCAATAAACAAGATCACAATCAAGTACAGGTTTCCATTGCCACGAATGGATGATATTATGGACTGTTTGAGTGGAGCTGTGTATTTCTCAAAGATAGATCTGAAGAGTGGATATCATCAGATTCAGATCAGAGAAGGAGATGAATGGAAGACTACCTTTAAAACAAATGAAGGACTATATGAGTGGTTAGTCATGCCTTTTGGGCTAACCAATGCATCGAGCACTTTCATGCGGCTCATGAATGAGGTTCTGAAAGAATTTCTAGGTAAGTTTGTCATTGTTTACCTAGATGATATTTTAATTTTTAGCAAGACATTGGAGGAACATATGATGCATATTCATATGGTGTTTGAGAAGTTGAGAGATGAGAAATTGTTGATTAATTTGAAGAAGTGCAATTTTGTGAAGAAAGAGTTAATGTATTTAAGATTTGTTGTTTCAGCAGAAGGTCTAAAAATGGACCCAGAGAAGGTACAAGGTATCTTTGAATGGCCTACTCCAAGGAGTGCTACTGAGGTAAGATCTTTTCATGGTCTAGCTAGCTTTTACAGAAAGTTGATCAGAAATTTTAGCAGTATTTGTGGACCCTTGACTGAAACAATGAGAGGGGATAGAAAAGAGTTTAAGTGGACTAATGGGGTAGAAAAGAGTTTTCAATTGTTGAAACAAAAAGTTACAAAACAATCTCTTTTAGCACTTCCAGATTTTAATAAGGTGTTTCAAGTAGATTGTGATGCTAGTGGTACTACAATAGGAGCTGTTATGAGCCAAGAAGGTAAACCTGTTGCTTATTTCAGTGAGAAGTTAAATGATGCCAAGAGAAAATATTCTGTTTATGATAAAAAATTTTATGCTATAGTTCAGGCATTAAATAAGTGGAGACATTATCTACTTCCTAAGGAGTTTGTTTTCTATACTGATCATAAAGCTTTGCAATATTTGAATAGTCAAGGAAAACTGAATCAAAGGTATTTGAAATGGGTTGAGTTTTTTCAGAGTTATACATTTATTTTGAAACATAGGAGTGGAAAGTCTAATAGGGTTGCAGATGCTCTTAGCAGAAGGCAACTATTGCTGACAGAAATGCAGATTGAAGTGGTTGGGTTCAAGGAACTCAAAAATTTGTATACAGAGGATCTTGATTTTGGTGAAGCTTGGAAAGCTTGTACAGAACCTGTTACTCTAGACATGACGAAATAGTTGGATTTCATCATCCAGGATGATATGCTATTCAGAGGGAGTCAGTTGTGCATTCCACGAAGTTCTATGAGGGAGAATCTCATCAAGGAGAAGCATAGCGGAGGATTGGCTAGACATTTTGGTCGTGACAAAACCCTTGGTTTGGTTAGTGATAATTATTATTGGCCACAGTTGCAGCAAGATGGGAAGAAGTTTGTACAGAGTTGCAGAGTATGTCAGATGGAAAAAGGAGTGAAGCAGAATATAGGATTGTATCAGCCATTATCTGTACCAAAGAAGCTTTGGGAGGATATCAGCATGGACTTTGTTCTCGGTTTACCGAGGACACAGCGGGGATATAATTCAATTTTTGTGGTAGTTGACAGATTTTCAAAGATGGCACATTTTATTCCCTGCAAGAAGACTAATGATGTTGTTCATATAGTAGAATTGTTTTTCAGAGAAGTAGTGAAACTTAATGGTTTGCCAAAGACCATAGTTTCAGATCGGGACACTAAGTTTGTTGGATATTTCTAGCGTACGTTGTGGAAGAAGTTGAAGACAGATTTGAAGTTCAGTTCATCACATCATCCACAAACTGATGGACAGACAGAGGTGGTGAATAGGAGTTTGAGAAATTTGCTGAGATGTTTGGTTGGAGATAAGCCAACAGGATGGGATTTGATTTTACCACAGGTGGAATTTGCATATAATAATTCTGTCAATAGGAGCACTGGTAAATCACCATTCCAGATTGTATATGGAACTAGTCTAAGAAATGCATCTGAATTGAGAAAAATAGATAAAGGAGAAATAAGTAGTGCTGAAGCTAAGGATTTTGCAGAACACTTGAAGAACATCCATGGGGAGGTGAGGAAGCATATTACCAAGATGAATGCATAGTATAAGGTTAAGGCAGATGAGAAAAGGAGGTATAAGGAATTTTAAGTTGGTGATGAAGTCATGGTTCATTTGCGGAAGGAGCGGTTTCGAGTTGGTACATATAACAAGCTGAAAATGAAGAAGTTAGGACCATGTAGGATACTGAAGAAACATGATTCAAAAAATGCATATGAGGTAGAATTGCCTACTGAGCTGAATATTTCACCAGTGTTTAACATTTCAAATCTAACAGAGTATCATGAAGGAGGTGTTGAAAATGAGATCACAGCAGCACAGTGGAGTATTCCAGCAACTAGTTCAGACACTAAGGAGATCGAAGATATACTAGACAGTCGTGTTAGCAGAAGCACAAGGAATAGGACATATGAAGAATATCTGGTCAAGTGGAAAGGATGACCTGTTGAAGATTCATGATGGCTGACAAAGGAGGAGGTTAGCTGTCTTGGTTTTCCTCTACACACCTGAGTCATGACAGGGTCACTTCTCAAATTACCCCGGGTGTCTGATGCAGGAGCATCCTGGGTGTAAGAGCAATCTTGCATCACCCAAAAATATTTCTATTTTTATATTCAATAAGGGTTATTTTGTGCAGAGCTGCTATTTATGGGAAGTTACTATTTTTCATAATTTTTGTATGTGCTCAGAATGATCTGATTTCTTTCTTGGAGGTTCATTTTGGTTGTATAAGTCTGCCAGTAAAGTTTCATTGCCAGATCAAGTGTATATTGGAGGATATTGAAGATTTTTGGTATTGGTAGCAGGGTATAGAAAATTTGAACTCAATTTTGAAGGCTTTAGATGCCCTGGATGAGGTCAAAAATTTTAGTTACAGGTGCTTACACCGGTCAAGCCTGTAGAGTGCTTCGTGGCGTTTTAGAAATGGGGTTACAATAGCCGAGTGGGTCAACTGGTGATGACTTATGGTCTTCGGAAGTTGGGCCACCTGAAATGGCAGAAAATAATTTTCTTCAAAATTTTTGTTCGGGTTTCAAAGGTTATCTTGAGCCGACTATGATGTAATAAAATGTAAAATAAAATAATTCTAAGTTGGTCGACCTTATTGGCTAAAATTTTGGAACCTTCCTAGGTGGTGGAAAATTGCCTATATAAGGAAGGCTGTATTATTGTCTTAGGAGTTCAGAATAGTTCTGGGTAGTAGATATGGGTAATAGTTCGAGGCTTTGTCCTACAGAATATTGTAAGAAATGCCCATGTGGCTTTGCATATTGTAATTCTGAAAGTTTGTAATTCCACATTTGTGGAGATAATAAGAAGCCAATTTTATGTTCTTGCATATTATTGTTGTTGTTTCTCTATTTCTGTTACGTGTTTGTGGTATTAAGAGGAGCACCCTTCATCAAGTGGTATCAGAGCAGGAGTTCTTGAGTGTGTAAACAGATCACCGACTGTGAGGCAGTTTGCACCAGGACCGTGGCTAGGGTTTCAGTGCGCATCACGAAAATGCCTCCACGAAGGGAACGTGGCGGAAGAGCTGGTGTTGTAACACCTGAGGTTAGAGAGCTACAGAGACAAGTGCGAGCATTACAAGAAGAGATTCGTAGAGGAATGAATCTTAATGTCAAAGACGAAAGCGAGGATGAAGCCAAAGAAGAATATCAAGAAGGAGAAGCTGAAATTGTGAACCAAGAGGAAGAAAGACTTTTTCGGGTGATTTCCAAGATTGGAAAAAGACCTAAGATTGAGGTTCCTACATTTTCTAGAAATCTTAACCCAGAGGAATTGATTGACTGGATCAATGAATGTGAGGAATATTTTGAGTATGAAGATGTTGAGGATCCTGATAGGGTCAAATTTGTGAAAGCCAAACTGAAAGGTCATGCGAAGATCTGGTGGCAAGAAATTCAATTGGAGCGAAATAGAAGAAGGAAAGATAAAATCACAAGATGGGATCGGATGGTGGATAAATTGAAGCGACAGTTCATTCATGTTGATTATGAGCTTGATCTACTAAAGAAAATGCAAAGTTTGAAGCAAGCAGGAAGATCTGTTCAGGAGTATATAGAGGAGTTCTATTGACTCCTCATCAGAACAGGCCATGCAGAAGCTGATAAAGAGAAAGTTGCCCGATACCTTAATGGGTTAAGGCCAAGCATTCAGGAGGAGCTGAATCTGGTTCGAATGAACAGTATTGAAGAGGCATACCAGTTTGCCCTAAAAATAGAGGAAAAGCTGAACAAGAAGTTTGAGAGCAGACAAAATGGAAGAGGTTGCGGTGGACGATCTAGTGGACGGTCATATGGTGGCCAAAATAAAGATCTGAAAAAGATGGATGAGGCCAGTAGCAGTCAGAATCAGTGAGAAAATAATTCCAATCACTTCTAGGATCAGAATAATAGAGATCAGAGAGGAAGAAGAAGAGGACAAGGATCTGGAAGAGGTGGCTTACGTGGAACATGTTTTCACTTTTGAGAAGGTCATAGGGAATTTGAATGTCCTTAGTGCCAAGGCAGAACAGACAGGAGAAATGAAAGTCAGGCCAGAGTTGCATATGTAGATGAAGATGCCAGATCATCAAATTCTGAAGATGCTGAAAGAGGAGAAACGTTGATTAACAGAAGAGTCCTGTTGAGTGGTGAGAATGAACCTGAGCAAAGGAGGAGCCTGTTTCACACCAGGTGCAAGTGTGAAGGTAAATATTGTGATGTGATCATTGATAGTGGAAGCACTAACAATTTGGTGTTAGAAGAGATGGTGACAAAGTTGAAGCTCAAGAGACAGAAACACCCACATCCATATCGGATTGCCTGGGTACAGGATGACCACAAGGTCATGGTCAATGAACAATGCCTAGTAAAATTCAAGATTGGCAGATACCAAGATGAGGTATTGTGTGATATCATATCTATAGATGCATGTCATATGTTGTTGGGTAGACCATGACAGTTTGACAGATGTGTTGTACATGATGGTCGTTCGAATACCTATTCCCTGACAAAGGAGAGAGTGTGACATAAGCTAAAACCATTGAAGGAGAATGAAGAAAAGGTATGTGGTAATGCAAGGATAACTTTTGTTGATGGAAAAAATTTTCTAGATGGTATGAGGCATGAGCATGTATGTTTTGCTTTAATTCCAAAAGCTGGTAAAGAGGAAGTAGAAGTTGTTCTTGTAGAAGTTACAGATTTGTTGAATGAGTTTCAGGATATTGTATTCGATAACGTACCTGATAGATTACCACCAGTCAGAAAGATCAGTCACCAGATGGACTTGATCCCATGAGCAAGTTTATCGAATAAGGCAGCCCACAGAATGACACCTGCAGAAAGTGAGGAGTTGAATAGAAAAGTACATGAATTGCTACAGAAAGTATTGATCCGTGAGAGTCTAAGTCCCTGTGCTGTACCAGCGGTATTAGCACCAAAGAAGAATGGAGAGTGGAGGATGTGTACAGATTTTATGGTAATAAACAAGATCACAATCAAGTACAGGTTTCCATTGCCACGAATGGATGATATTATGGACTGTTTGAGTGGAGCTGTGTATTTTTTAAAGATAGATCTGAAGAGTGGATATCATCAGATTCGGATCAGAGAAGGAGATGAATGGAAGACTGCCTTTAAGACAAATGAAGGACTATATGAGTGGTTAGTCATGCCTTTTGGGCTAACCAATGCACCGAGCACTTTCATGCGGCTCATGAATGAGGTTCTGAAAGAATTTCTAGGTAAGCTTGTCATTGTTTACCTAGATGATATTTTAATTTTTAGTAAGACATTGGAGGAACATATGATGCATATTCGTATGGTGTTTGAGAAGTTGAGAGATGAGAAATTGTTGATTAATTTGAAGAAGTGCAATTTTGTGAAGAAAGAGTTAGTGTATTTGAGATTTGTAGTTTTAGCAAAATGTCTAAAAATGGACCCAGAGAAGGTACAGGCTATCCTTGAATGGCCTACTCCAAGGAGTGCTACTGAGGTAAGATCTTTTCATGGTCTAGCTAGCTTTTACAGAAAGTTTATCAAAAATTTTAGCAGTATTTGTGGACCCTTGACTGAAACAATGAGAGGGGATAGAAAAGAGTTTAAGTGGACTAATGGGACAGAAAAGAGTTTTCAATTGTTCAAACAAAAAGTTACAGAATAATGTGTTTTAGTACTTCCAGATTTTAATAAGGTGTTTCAAGTAGATTGTGATGCTAGTGGTACTGCAATAGGAGCTATTATGAGCCAAGAAGGTAAACCTGTTGCTTATTTCAGTGAGAAGTTAAATGATGTCAAGAGAAAATATTCTGTTTATGATCAAAAATTTTATGCTATAGTTCAGGCATTAACAAAGTGGAGACATTATCTACTTCCTAAGGAGTTTGTTTTGTATACTGATCATAAAGCTTTGCAATATTTGAATAGTCAAGGAAAATTGAATCAAAGGCATTTGAAATGGGTTGAGTTTTTACAGAGTTATACATTTGTTTTGAAACACAGGAGTGGAAAGTCTAATAGGGTTGCAGATGCTCTTAGCAGAAGGCAACTATTGCTGACAGAAATGCAGATTGAAGTGGTTGGGTTCAAGGAACTCAAGAATTTGTATCCAAAGGATCCTGATTTTTATGAAGCTTGGAAAGCTTGTACAGAACCTGTTACTCTAGACAGGATGAAATGGTTGGATTTCATCATCCAGGATGATATGCTATTTAGAGGGAGTCAGTTGTGCATTCCACGAAGTTCTATGAGGGAGAATCTCATCAAGGAGAAGCATAGCGGAGGATTGGCTGGACATTTTGGTCGTGACAAAACTATTGGTTTGGTTAGTGAGAATTATTATTGGCCACAGTTGCAGCAAGATGTGAAGAAGTTTCTACAAAGTTGCAGAGTATGTCAGATGGCAAAACGAGTGAAGCAGAATACAGGGTTGTATCAGTCATTATCTATACCAGAGAAGCCTTGGGAGGATATCAGCATGGACTTTGTTCTTGGTTTACCGAGGACAAAGCGGGGACACGATTCAATTTTTATGATAGTTGGCAGATTTTCAAAGATGACACATTTTATTCCCTGTAAGAAGACTAATGATGTTGTTCATGTAGCAGAATTGTTTTTCAGAGAAGTAGTGAAACTTCATGGTTTGCCAAAGACCATAGTTTCAGATCGGGACACTAAGTTTGTTGGATATTTCTGGCGTACATTGTGGAAGAAGTTGAAGATAGATTTGAAGTTCAGTTCATCACATCATCCACAGACTGATGGACAGACAGAGGTGGTGAATAGGAGTTTGAGAAATTTGCTGAGATGTTTGGTTGGAGATAAGCCAACAGGATGGGATTTGATATTACCATAGGCGGAATTTGCATACAATAATTCTGTCAACAGGAGCACTGGTAAATCACCATTCCAGATTGTATATGGAAGTAGTCCAAGAAATGCATTTGAATTGAGGAAAATAGATAAAGGAGAAATAAGTAGTGCTGAAGCTGAGGATTTTGCAGAACACTTGAAGAACATCCATGGGGAGGTGAGGAAGCATATTACCAAGATGAATGCATAGTATAAGGTTAAAGTAGATGAGAAAAGGAGGTATAAGGAATTTCAGGTTCGTGATGAAGTCATGGTTCATTTGCGGAAGGAGCGGTTTCCAGTTGGTACATATAACAAGCTGAAAATGAAGAAGTTTGGACCATGTAGGATACTGAAGAAACATGATTCAGAAAATGCATATGAGGTAGAATTGCCTACTGAGCTGAATATTTCACCAATGTTTAACATTTCAGATCTGACAGAGTATCATGAAGGAGGTGTTGAAAATGAGATAACAGCAGCACAGTGGAGTATTGGCAGAAGCACAAGGAACAGGACATATGAAAAATATCTGGTCAAGTGGAAAGGATGACCTGTTGAAGATTCATCATGGCTGACAAAGGAGGAGGTTAGCTGTCTTGGTTTTCCTCTACACACCTGAGTCGTGACAGGGTCACTTCTCAAATTACCCCGGGTGTCTGATGCAGGAGCATCCTGGGTGTAAGAGCAATCTTGCATCACCCAAAAATATTTCTATTTTTGTATTCAATAAGGGTTATTTTGTGCAGAGCTGCTATTTATGGAAAGTTACTATTTTTGGTAATTTTTTTATGTGCTCAGAATGATCTGATTTCTTTCTTGGAGGTTCATTTTGGTCGTATAGGTCTGCCAGTAAAGTTTCATTGCCAGATCAAGTGTATATTGGAAGATATTGAAGATTTTTGGTATTGGCAACAGGGTACAGAAACTTTGAACTCAGTTTTGAAGGCTTTAGAGGCCCCGGATGAGGTCAAAAATTTGGGTGACAAGCGCTTGCATCGGTCAAGCTTGTAGAGCGCTTTGTGGCATTTCCGAAATGGGGTTACAATAGCCGAGCGGGTCAACTGGTGATGACTTATGGTCTTTGGAAGTTGGGCCACCTGAAATGGCAAAAAATAATTTTCTTCAAAATTTCTGTTCGGGTTTCAAAAATTATTTTGAGCCGAGTATGATGTAATAAAATGTAAAATAAAATAATTTTAAGTTGGTCGGCCTTATTGGCTAAAATTTTGGAACCTTCCCAGGCGGTGGAAAATAGACTATATAAGGAAGGCTGTATTATTATCTTAGGAGTTCAGAATAGTTCTGGGTAGTAGATCTGGGTAATAGTTCAAAGCTTTGTCCTACAGAATATTGTAAGGAATGCCCATGTGGCTTTGCATATTGTAATTCTGAAAGTTTGTAATTCCACATTTATGGAGATAATAAGAAGCCAATTTTCTGTTCTTGCATATTATTGTTAGTGTTTCTCTATTTCTGTTATGTGTTTGTGGTATTAAGGGGAGCACCCTTCATCAAGTGGTATCAGAGCAGGAGTTCTTGAGTGTGTAAACAGATCACCGACTGTGAGGTAGTTTGCACCAAGACCGTGGCTAGGGTTTCAGCGCGCATCGTGAAAAGGACTCCACGAAGGGAACATGGCAGAAGAGCTGGTGTTGTAACACCTGAGGTTAGAGAGCTGCAGAGACAAGTGCGAGCATTACAATAAGAGATTCATAGAGGAATGAATCTTAATGTCAGAGACGAAAGCGAGGATGAAGCCGAAGAAGAATATCAAGAAGGAGAAGCTGAAATTGTGAACAAGGAAGAAGAAAGACTTTTTTAGGTGATTTCCAAGATTGGAAAAAGACCTAAGATTGAGGTTCTTACATTTTCTGGAAATCTTAACCCAGAGGAATTGATTGACTGGATCAATGAATGTGAGGAATATTTTGAGTATGAAGATGTTGAGGATCCTGATAGGGTCAAATTTGTGAAAGCCAGACTGAAAGGTCATGTGAAGATCTGGTGGCAAGAAATTCAATTGGAGCGAAACAGAAGAGGGAAAGATAAAATCACAAGATGGGATCGGATGGTGGATAAATTGAAGTGACAGTTCATTCCTGTTGATTATGAGCTTGATATACTAAAGAAAATGCAAAGTTTGAAGCAAGCAGGAAGATCTGTTCAGGAGTATACAGAGGAGTTCTATCGACTCCTCATCAGAACAGGCCATGCAGAAGCTGATAAGGAGAAAGTTGCACGATACCTTAATGGGTTAAGGCCAAGCATTCAGGAGGAGCTTAATCTAGTTCGAATGAACAGTATTGAAGAGGCATACCAGTTTGCCCTAAAAGTAGAGGAAAAGCTGAACAAGAAGTTTGAGAGCAGACAAAACGGAAGAGGTTGCGGTGGACGATCTGGTGGACGGTCATATGGTGGCCGAAATGAAGATCCGAAAAAGAAGGATGAGGCCAGTAGTAGTCAGAATCAGCGAGGAAATAATTCCAATCGCTTCCAGGATCAAAATAATAGAGATCAGAGAGGAAGAGGAAGAGGACAAGGATCTGGAAGAGGTGGCTTCCGTGGAACATGTTTTCACTGTGGAGAAGAAGGTCATAGGGCATTTGAATGTCCTCAGCACCAAGGTAGAACAGACAGGAGAAATGAAGGCCAGGCCAGAGTTGCACATGTAGATGAAGATGCCAGATCATCAAATTCTGAAGATGTTGAAAGAGGAGAAACGTTGATTAACAGAAGAGTCCTATTGAGTGGTGAGAATGAACCTGAGCAAAGGAGGAGCCTGTTTCGCACCAGGTGCAAGTGTGAAGGTAAATGTTGTGATGTGATCATTGATAGTGGAAGCACTCACAATTTGGTGTCAAAAGAGATGGTGACAAAGTTGAAGCTCAAGAGACAGAAACACCCACATCCATATCAGATTGCCTGGGTACAGGATGACCACAAGGTCATGGTCAATGAATAATGCCTGGTGAAGTTCAAGATTGGCGGATACCAAGATGAGGTATTGTGTGATATCATATCTATGGATGCATGTCATATGTTGTTGGGTAGACCATGGCAGTTTGACAGATGTGCTGTACATGATGGTCGTGCGAATACCTATTCCATGACAAAGGATGGAGTGCGACATAAGCTAAAACCATTGAAGGAGACTGAAGAAAAGGTATGTGGTAATGCAAGGATAACTTTTATTGATGGAAAAAATTTTCTAGATGGTATGAGGCATGAGCATGTATGTTTTTCTTTAATTCCAAAAGCTGGTAAAGAGGAAGTAGAAGATGTTCCTGTAGAAGTTGCAGATTTGTTGAATAAGTTTCAGGATATTGTATCCAATAACGTGCCTGATGGATTACCACCAGTCAGAAAGATCAGTTATCAGATGGACTTGATCCCAGAAGAAAGTTTACCGAATAAGGTAGCACATAGAATGACACCTGCAGAAAGTGAGGAGTTGAACAGACAAGTACATGAACTGCTACAGAAAGGATTGATCCATGAGAGTCTGAGTCCCTGTGCTGTACCAGCGTTATTAGCACCAAAGAAGAATGGAGAATGGAGGATGTGTACAGATTCTAGGGCAATAAACAAGATCACAATCAAATACAGGTTTCCATTGTCACGAATGGATGATATTATGGACTGTTTGAGTGGAGCTGTGTATTTTTTAAAAATAGATCTGAAGAGTGGATATCATCAGATTCGGATCAGATAAGGAGATGAATGGAAGACTACCTTTAAAATAAATGAAGGACTATATGAGTGGTTAGTCATGCCTTTTGGGCTAACCAATGCACTGAGCACTTTCATGCGGCTCATGAATGAGGTTCTGAAAGAATTTCTAGGTAAGTTTGTCATTGTTTATCTAGATGATATTTTGATTTTTAGCAAGACATTGGAGGAACATATGATGCATATTCATATGGTTTTTGAGAAGTTGAGAGATGAGAAATTGTTGATTAATTTGAAGAAGTGCAGTTTTATGAAGAAAGAGTTAGTGTATTTGAGATTTGTAGTTTCATCAGAAGGTCTAAAAATGGACCCAGAGAAGGTACAGGCTATCCTTAAATGGCCTACTCCAAGGAGTGCTACTGAGGTAAGATATTTTCATGGTCTAGCTAGCTTTTACAAAAAATTTATCAAAAATTTTAGCAGTATTTGTGGACCCTTGACTGAAACAATGAGAGGGGATAGAAAAGAGTTTAAGTGGACTAATGGGGCAAAAAAGAGTTTTCAATTGTTGAAACAAAAAGTTACAGAACAACCTATTTTAGCACTTCCAGATTTTAATAAGGTGTTTCAAGTAGATTGTGATGCTAGTGGTACTGCAATAGGAGCTATTATGAGACAAGAAGGTAAACCTGTTGCTTATTTCAGTGAGAAGTTAAATGATGCCAAGAGAAAATATTCTGTTTATGATCAAAAATTTTATGCTATAGTTCAGGCATTAAAGAAGTGGAGACATTATCTACTTCCTAAGGAGTTTGTTTTGTATACTGATCATAAAGCTTTGCAATATTTGAATAGTCAAGGAAAATTGAATCAAAGGCATTTGAAATGGGTTGAGTTTTTACAGAGTTATACATTTGTTTTGAAACACAGGAGTGGAAAGTCTAATAGGGTTGTAGATGCTCTTAGCAGAAGGCAACTATTGCTGACAGAAATGCAGATTGAAGTGGTTGGGTTCAAGGAACTCAAGAATTTGTATCCAAAGGATCCTGATTTTGGTGAAGCTTGGAAAGCTTGTACAGAACCTGTTACTCTAGACAGGACAAAATAGTTGGATTTCATCATCCAGGATGATATGCTATTCAGAGGGAGTTAGTTGTGCATTCCACGAAGTTCTATGAGGGAGAATCTCATCAAGGAGAAGCATAGCGGAGGATTGGCTGGATATTTTGGTCATGACAAAACCCTTGGTTTGGTTAGTGAGAATTATTATTGGCCACAGTTGTAGCAAGATGTGAAGAAGTTTGTATAGAGTTGCAGAGTATGTCAGATGGTAAAAAGAGTGAAGTAGAATATAGGGTTGTATCAGCCATTATCTGTACCAGAGAAGCCTTGGGAGGATATCAGCATGGACTTTGTTCTTGGTTTACCGAGGACACAGCGGGGACACGATTCAATTTTTGTGGTAGTTGACTGATTTTTAAAGATGGCACATTTTATTCCCTGCAAGAAGACTAATGATGCTGTTCATGTAGCAGAATTGTTTTTCAGAGAAGTAGTGAGACTTAATGGTTTGCCAAAGACCATAGTTTCAGATCGGGACACTAAATTTGTTAGATATTTCTGGCGTACGTTGTGGAAGAAGTTGAAGATAGATTTGAAGTTCAGTTCATCACATCATCCATAGACTGATGGACAGACAGAGGTGGCGAATAGGAGTTTGGGAAATTTGCTGAGATGTTTGGTTGGAGATAAGCCACCAAGATGGGATTTGATTTTACCACAGGCAGAATTTGCATACAATAATTCTATCAACAAGAGCACTAGTTAATCACCATTCCATATTGTATATGAAAGTAGTCCAAGAAATGCATCTGAATTGAGGAAAATAGATAAAGAAGAAATAAGTAGTGCTGAAGCTGAGGATTTTGCAGAACACTTGAAGAACATCCATGGGGAGGTGAGGAAGCATATTACCAAGATGAATGCATAGTATAAGGTTAAGGCAGATGAGAAAAGGAGGTATAAGAAATTTTAGGTTGGTGATGAAGTCATGGTTCATTTGCGGAAGGAGCGGTTTCCAGTTGGTACATATAACGAGCTGAAAATGAAAAAGTTTGGACCATGTAGGATACTGAAGAAACATGATTCAGAAAATGCATATGAGGTAGAATTGCCTACTGAGCTGAATATTTCACCAGTATTTACCATTTCAGATCTGATAGAGTATCATGAAGGAGGTGTTGAAAATGAGATCACAGCAGCACAGTGGAGTATTCCAGCAACTAGTTCAGACACTAAGGAGATCGAAGATATACTGGACAGTCATGTTGGCAGAAGCACAAGGAACAGGACATATGAAGAATATCTGGTCAAGTGGAAAAGATGACCTGTTGAAGATTCATCATGGCTGACAAAGGAGGAGGTTAGCTATCTTGGTTTTCCTCTGCACACCTGAGTCGTGACAGTGTCACTTCTCAAATTACCCCGGGTGTCTGATGCAGGAGCATCCTGGGTGTAAGAGCAATCTTGCATCACCCAAAAATATTTCTATTTTTGTATTCAATAAGGGTTATTTTGTGCAGAGCTTCTATTTATGGAAAGTTACTATTTTTGGTAATTTTTGTATGTGCTTAGAATGATCTGATTTCTTTCTTGGAGGTTCATTTTGGTCGTATAAGTCTGCTAGTAAAGTTTCATTGCCAGATCAAGTGTATATTGGAAGATATTGAAGATTTTTGGTATTGGCAGCAGGGTACAGAAACTTTGAACTCAGTTTTGAAGGCTTTAGAGGCCCCGGATGAGGTCAAAAATTTGGGTGATGGGCGCTTGTTTTGATCAAGCCTGTAGAGCGCTTCATGGCATTTCCAAAATGGGGTTACAATAGCCGAGCGGGTCAACTGGTGATGACTTATGGTCTTCGGAAGTTGGGCCACCTGAAATGGCAGAAAATAATTTTCTTCAAAATTTTTGTTCGGGTTTCAAAGGTTATCTTGAGCCGACTATGATGTAATAAAATGTAAAATAAAATAATTCTAAGTTGGTCGGCCTTATTGGCTAAAATTCTGGAACCTTCCCAGGCGGTGGAAAATTGCCTATATAAGGAAGGCTGTATTATTGTCTTAGGAGTTCAGAATAGTTCTGGGTAGTAGACCTGGGTAATAGTTTGAGGCTTTGTCCTACAGAATATTGTAAGGAATGCCCATGTGGCTTTGCATATTGTAATTCTGAAAGTTTGTAATTCCACATTTGTGGAGATAATAAGAAGCCAATTTTCTGTTCTTGCATATTATTGTTATTGTTTCTCTATTTCTGTTATGTGTTTGTGGTATTAAGGGGAGCACCCTTCATCAAATACCACTTGATGAAGGGTGCTCCCCTTAATACCACAAACACATAACAGAAATAGAGAAACAACAACAATAATATGGAAGAACAGAAAATTGGCTTCTTATTATCTCCACAAATGTGGAATTACAAACTTTCAGAATTACAATATGCAAAGCCACATAGGCATTCCTTACAATATTCTGTAGGACAAAGCCTCGAACTATTACCTAGATCTACTACCCAGAACTATTCTGAACTCCTAAGACAATAATACAGCCTTCCTTATATAGGCAATTTTCCACCGCCTGGGAAGGTTCCAGAATTTTAGCCAATAAGGCCGACCAACTTAGAATTATTTTATTTTACATTTTATTACATCATAGTCGGCTCAAGATAACCTTTGAAACCCGAACAGAAATTTTGAAGAAAATTATTTTTTGCCATTTCAGGTGGCCCAACTTCCGAAGACCATAAGTCATCACCAGTTGACCCGCTCGGCTATTGTAACCCCATTTCGAAAACACCACGAAGCGCTCTACAGGCTTGACCAGTGCAAGCGCCTGTCACCCAAACTTTTGACCTCATCCGGGGCCTCTAAAGCTCTCAAAAATGAGTTCAAAGTTTCTGTACCCTGCTGCCAATACCAAAAATCTTCAATATCTTCCAATATACACTTGATCTGGCAATGAAACTTTACTGACAGACTTATACGATCAAAATGAACCTCCAAGAAAGAAATCAGACCATTCTAAGCACATACAAAAATTACCAAAAATAGTAACTTTCCATAAATAGCAGCTCTGCACAAAATAACCCTTATTGAATATAAAAATAAAAATATTTTTGGGTGATGCAAGATTGCTCTTACACCCAGGATGCTCCTGCATCATAATCACATGTGTCATCTAGATCGAACACTTCAAAAATTGCATTCTTGGACACATGTATGAAAGGTCACCCTTTTAGATTTAAAATGACCATAAGGTCTAGATTATAATATTTTTCTCATATTTTTATAAGATCAACATTAGAAACTACATTGGGTACAACTACTTTTCCTTGATTGAGTTTCTAGGGGTTACAAATTGGTTCATACCTACTTCTCTAATTTTAGTGGAAAATGAGTAATTCATATCCTCTAATTGTTGTCCATATGTCCCCTAGGTTTTTATGTTTGTCCTCTAACTTCTTAGCATTGGATCTTAATTGTGTTTTCCATCTATATTTAGGCCCCAAACTAGGTAATTGATCTAATAAGTTCTGGTGTAATTTCCTCTATTCAACCAATACATTTTGTTCAGTTTCACTTTTTTGTTTCTTAATTTTTGTCTTTTTAATTTCTACCTTTTGTGTTTTATTTTTTTATCCTCCCATTCTATCCAGTCTCAAACTATAGAAAGGAAAAACCCTAATATAGAATTAAAGCGTGAATTATCAATTTTTAGAGAAGTTATGTTTTCATACTTAAACATGGTTTGTGCAATGAACTCACAAATCTTCTTTTTGATCTCTCATCTATTCTTTTGGCAACCATCATAGAGAAATCCTTTTGGTAACATTTGATTGATTAATGTTCATATAGAGATCACTTATCCAACCATTAATACTATCCACTAGTAATCAATACACAAGTTTTTTAACTTAGAAATATAAAAGTGAAATTGGTTTTTTTCATTGGTAAGAACTCATTGTTAGGAATAGTCCCAAGAGATAACTAAGAGGGGGGGGTGAATCAGTTATCTACAAGATTCAATTATTTATCCAATTAAGTATACTTAAACTTTAAGCATAAAAATAATGAAAGAACACTTGAACACAACACCAATATTTTGGTTATGGGGAAACCCAAATAGGTAAAAACCCCGGTGGGAATTAACACCCACTAGTAAACTACACTAGTGTATAATGATCCTTGTTAGAAGATCTTACAACCTTATTAGGAGTTGATCTTTACAATGCAATAAGTATAGTGACTTGGTCAAAGGTTGGACCTTGTTAGGAGTCTTTTATGATTGACCATGTTAGGGGTGAGGATGCACTATCTGAGAGCTCACTGCTCAAAGGGGTGAAGGTTGCAACCTTCTAAATAGTAGATACACACTATATCTGGATCTTGGTGAGCTGTGAGGTAGACCTTTTATCTTGATCAGTTCCAATGAATAGAAGACTCTATATTCTCTATCACATAGACCTCTTCTTGATGACACAATACTTTGCACTCTTTGCTCTTCTCTAATCTTTCATCTTCATGCCATACTCCTAGCAATCACAAATGACCAGCTATAAGTATCTTTCCTCTAAATGATATAATCAAGTTGGTCTATTATAACCACCTTGAAATCATATTAGAGAAAAAATAACACTCTCCAATAACATCTCTGTCGGCTTTATTAAGCATGCAACACAAACTAGGACCTGTCCAAATCAATAAATGTAGACACACGCTACACAATGTCAGCTATACCAAATTAACTAATACTTTCTCCTCAAGCTGAATTACATCATGCACTCTTAAAAAAACATTCTTAACTCTTCTCTAATCACTAACTCAAGCATTCATACCAAAATGATATGCGCAACTCCTATACCAAGATAATCTCTGTTGGTTCTTCTGGATAAACACAGGAAACTGAAACTAGTGAATAACGACTGCATAACTTCACTTCTACTATACATCAAACTCTATTTCCATGCATGGAGAAACACTAACATGTCTCCATCACATGTCCAAGTGCCCAATCCTCTATGATAACTATACAGACAATCACTCATAGAACACTGCCTATAACTCTATTAGGAACACTCCTAACACAAGCTGCTACATAACTGTCTTTACCAAAAATTAACCTCTGTGTCCATGATATCATGCTGATAACATGTCCATGCTACATATAATCAAATCTTACTACATTATTCTTCTATGCATGCTACTTACTATATGTTGTCATCAATGACAAACATACAGTCATCATTGGCTTGCTAGAAAATCTCCAACAATCTCCCCCTTTGGCATTGATGGAAACATATGGTATGAAAAACACTACCAATCCAAAAGAACAATTCTTTTATAAAATTCTCCATTTCCTCATCAAAACTCCCCCAAGGATGAATCCTCCATCTATTTCAATATTCTTTAATATTCTTCATTTCCTCAATTGAACTACTTCCTAAATACAACTCCCCCTTACTGTTATATATTACGCATCCTTAATTCTATATGAACTCCCCCTTGAATACTATTTTTCATGACTATATACTAATCCCCCTTTGACATCAATGGAAAAGGGTGCCAAACATTTAAGCTTCGGTACTACTCCTGAAGTAGAGTAGTCAACCATCCATCTATCACTGAGGGCTGATGCTCTCTCCACTTTTTTTAATCAGAATTAGGGAAGGGAATTACTCCCAACTTTTCCCTGAGATACTCAATAGTATCCTTCGATAAAGGCTTTGTGAATATATTTTCTAATTGATCCTTTGTACTCACATAGTCCAACTTGACTTCTTTCTCTGCCACTTTGTCTCTTAGGAAGTGATACTTAACCTCTATGTGTTTTATCTTTGCATGCATCATAGGATTCTTTGACATGTTGATAGTGCTAGTGTTATCACAATGAATAACAATAGGATAATCAATCTGAATTTCAAAATCTTTTATCATCTACTTGATCCAAACAATTATAGAACAATTCAAGGCTACGGCAACATACTCTGCTTCTACTATTGACTAAGAAATATAATTATGCTTCTTTCTTATTCAAGTGACTAGTCTATCACCAAAAAATATTTCTCCACCGGATGTACTCTTTCTATCATCCACGCATCCTACCCAATCTGCATCTGTATATACATGAAGCTCAACATTCTCTGAATTAGGATACCATAGACCATAATCTATAGTTCCCTATAGATATCTAAATATTCTCTTTACTGCCATGAGGTGAATTTTTTTAGGATCTACTACAAATCTTCCAACTATGCCAACTGTATTAGAAATATCAGGTGTAGTTTGAGTAAGATATATGAGTTTACCAATCATAGACTTGTACAATGTTATATCTATTGTTGGATAATCATCTTCTTTTGTAAGCTTGCATCCAATTATCATAGGTGTGCCCACTGGCTTGAAATCATCCATCTTGAACTTCTTCAATATCTCTTTCACATACTTAGACTGATTAATGAAAATACCTTTCTCTGTCTGCTGCACATTTAATCCCAAAAATTATTTGATAGGTCCAATCATGCTCATCTCAAACTTGCTCTACATCTCCTTAGCAAATTTTTCACTAAGTTTTTTATTACCCCCAAAGCTAATGTCATCAACAAATATAGCTACGAGTAGTAAACCTTCAGATGTCTCTCTTATAAATAGATTACAATCTGCTACTCCTTTCTTGAATCCAATTTTTGTTAGATATCCATCAAGTCTCTCATACCAAGCTATAGGGGCTTGCTTAAATCCATAGAGGGCTTTCTTCAATCTACATACCATATCAAGCTTGTGTGATAAGGTGAAACCTTCTGGTTTCTCAATGTATACTTCTTCCTTTAACTCTCCATTAAAGAATGCTGACTTAACATCCATCTAATAAAATTTGAAGTTTTTGAATGTTGCATAAGCTAGAAACAACTTAATGGCTTCTAATCTGCTCACATGTGCAAATGTGTCTAAATAATCAATACCTTCTCTTTATGCATATCCCTTGCATACAAACCTTTCTTTATTCCTTACTACTATACCATCTTCATTCATCTTGTTTCTGAATATCCACTTGGTTCCAATCACATTCTTATCACTAGGTCTTGGGACCAGTTCCCAAGTATCATTCTTAATAATCTGATCTAGTTCTTCTTTCATAGCATCATGCCAATCTGAATCATTACATGCATCTTCAACACTTAAAGGTTCAATCTGAGATAGTAAGCATACCACTTCATTCCCTACTAAACTCTTTGCTTTTGATCTTGTTGTGACTTTTCCACTCTGATCTCTAATGATGTCATCATTAGAGTGATATCTAGTTGTAAACTTTGGATCTTTAGGTGATATTGTCTCATCAACCTTGTGAGTTTCTTCTTCACTTATTTCAGGGTCATTGAATAATACATCAATACTGTCAAACATCTCTTCAACAAATGTTTCACTAGTGGAAGGACTGGGTTCTTCTTCAATCATAGGTGCATAATCATGATATCTTTCTTGAACCATAAACTTTTCATCAATCTTAACATGAGCACTTTCAATGATCTTCTTCAATCTAAAATTAAAACATCTATAAGCTTTTCTTTTAGTAGAGTAACCAAGGAAAATACCTTCATCGCTTCTTGTATCAAACTTGCCTATTGCTTAATCCCTCTAGATGTAGCACTTGGTTCCAAAGATTCTAAAGTATTTTACTGTGGGAACATTACCAAACCATATCTCATAAGGTATCTTGTCTATGCAAGGCCTCAATTGTATTCTATTGATGGTATAGACTATTGTATTGACTACATCTCTCCAATAGGTGTGTGCAACTTTTCCTTCAATCAGGATGGTGCATGTTGTATCAAGGATGATCCTATTCCTTCTCTCTACAATCCCATTCTACTGAGGGGTTCTAGGTGCACTCATTTGTCTCTTTATGCCATGTTCTTTGTAGTACTCATAGAATCTATCAAAGGTGAATTCTCCTCCTCTATTTGATCTTAGACACTTTATCTTTAGTCCAGATTCATTCTCAACCTTAGCTTTGAATATTTTAAACTTCTCAAATTCTTCTAACTTATCTTTCAAGAACACAACCCACATCATTCTATAATAATCATCAACAAACAAAATGAAATACCTTTCACCATAGTATGATCTTGTTTGAGTTTTTCCACATAGGTCTGTATGAATCAGATCCAACTTGTTCTCTACTTAATTATGCTTCCTTTTGAATGAATTCCTCACGTGCTTTCCCATCACACATTCTCTGCACATAGTATCAACTGGCTTTGCTATACTAGGTAGATTTTTTACTGCCTTTACATTTCTTATCTTTACTATGTTATCAAAATTGATATGACATAGTCTTTTATGCCACAACCAACTGTCATCTACTTTAGCAAAAAAACAACTTGCTTCTGAATTAATCTGAAAAACATTACCTTTAGTGTTTGAACCTGATGCAATCATTACACCATCCTTGTTGTTAATGATGCACTTGTTGTCTTTGAACTCCAACCTATAACCTTTTTCTAGAAACTGTCCAACACTAAGAAGGTTGTGTTGCAAACCATCTATATAAAGAACATCATCAGTGTTGTTCTTTCCATCCAATGTGATAGCTCCTCTACCAATGATAGGTTTAGGAGTGTTATCTCCAAATCTAACCATGCCAACTTTGTATTTGTCTATATGAACAAATCTGTCTTTATCACTTGTCATGTGATGTGAACAACCGCTATCTAAAATCCAATCTCTCCTTATATCTGCTTGTGAAATCAATGCTAGCTCTTGTTCCTTTTTCTCATCTTCACGATCCATCTCATCAAACATCTTCTCCATAATAGCAATGAATCCAACTTCATCTTCAACTGAATCATCATTAGAAACTCCATCACTAGCATAGTAACATCCTTTTGTATACTTAGGCTTGTAGTTAGTTTTGAATTTCTTAACTCTTGTAGGACACTTAGATGTAAAGTGACCAATCTTATTACATGAGAAATATTTGAAGGGTAACTGACCTTCATACTTTCCTTTTCCTTTTCTTTCTTTCTTAGCTATCATAGTAATAATATCATCTATCTCTTTATCTTCATCTCCATCATCAAAATTACCAGAAGTGTTTAAAGATTTCTTACCATGGACTGATGCTTTGAGGCTATCTCACTTTTAGGCTCTATCTTCAATCTTGAAATCTCAAAAGCTCAATTTTTTTTGATCAAGGTCTCTCTCTTAAAATTTGATGTAAGTTGCATGGTTTCATCAAGGATGTTGATCTTATTTTCATACTCTACTGTAAGAGTAGTCATCAACTTATCCATAATGTCTTCCTCTGAGATCTCTCCACCATTGTTCCTAATTCCAGAAACTGCTTCATTAATCCTTTGGTTGTAAGCTCTGATGTTTTCTTCATGTAGCATCTCTAATGCAATGTATCTTTTCTTCCTTGTCTTTATGCGTGCATTCTTTTCTTGTGTATCTCCTTCAAACATGTCTTCTAGGTGTTTCCATATCTTGTAGGCTGTGTCTGCTTTCTTTATCTCTAAAAACTCACTATCTGATAAAGTGTTGATAAGGGCTTCTTTGGCTATTGCATTATGATGGAAAAAATCCTTTTTCTTTCTAGTAGCATCTTCCTTTGCAAGATCTTCTAGAGAGGGGATCTTAACTTCTTTGATAGCCACTTCAGAAACTTCAAAAGCAATGCACTGCAAATGTGTCACCATCTAGTTCTTCCAATCAAGATAGTTCTCTCCATCAAACTTAGGACTATCTTTTCTAAAGAATGTCATCTGATCAACCTCAAGCTATTAAATTTTCTCTCTGAGGCACTTGTCTTTGATACCAATTGTTAGGAATAGTCCCAAGAGATAACTGAGAGGGGAGGGGGGGGGTGAATCAGTTATCTAAAAGTTTCAATTATTTATCCAATTAAGTATACTAAAAATTTAAGCATAAACATAATGAAAGAACACTTGAACACAACACCAATATTTTGGTTATGGAGAAACCCAAATAGGTAAAAACCCTAGTGGGAATTGAAACCCACTAATAAACTGCACTAGTGTATAATGATCCTTGTTAGAAGATCTTACAACCCTGTTAGGAGTTGATCTTTACAATGCATTAAGTATAGTGACCTGGTCAAAGGTTAGACCCTATTAGGATTCTTTTATGATTGACCTTGTTAGGGGTGAGGATGCACTATCTGAGAGCTCACTGCTCAAAGGGGTAAAGGCTGCAACCTTCTGAATAACAGATACACACTATATCTAGATCTTGGTGAACTGTGAGGTAGACCTGCTATCTTGATCAGTTCCAATGAATAGCACACTCTATCTTCTCTATCACATAGACCTTTCTTTGATGACACAATACTTCACAGTCTCTGCTCTGCTCTAATATTTCATCTCCATGTCATACTTCTAGCGATCACAAATGAACGACTATAAGTATCTTTCTTCTAAATGATATAATAAATTTGGCCTATTAGAACCACCTTGAAATCATATTAGAGAAAAAATAACACTCTCCAATAACATCTCTGTTGGCTCTACTAAGCATGCAACACAAACTGGGACCTATCCAAATCAATAAATGTAGATGTATGCTACACACTGTCGGCTCTACCAAATTAACTAATACTTTCTCCTCAAGCTAAATTACATCATGCCCTCTTAACTAAACATTATTAACTCTTCTCTAATCAATAATCCAAGCACGCATATCAAAATGATAGGTGCAACTCCTGTACCAATATAATCTTTGTCGGCTCTTCTGGATAAACACATGAAACTACAACTGGTGAATAGCAACTACATAACTGCACTTCTACTACACATCAGACTCTACATCCATGAATGGAGAAACACTAACATGTCTCCATCACATATCCAAACACACAGGGCTCCATGATAACTGTATGGACAATCACTCATAGAAAACTATTTGTAACTTTGTCGAGAACACTACTAACACAAGCTGGTACATAACTATCTGTACTTACAATTAACCTCTGTGTCCATGATATCATTCTAATAACATGTCCATGCTCCATATACTCAAATCTTACTACATTAGTCATCTACACATGCTACTTATCATATGTTTTCATCAATGACAAACATACAGTCAGCACTGGCTTGCTGGCAAATCTCCAACAGTCTATGATTGGTAAACTCATATATCTTACTCAAACTAGACTTGATATTTCCAATGTAGTTGGCATAGTTGAAAGATTTGTAGCAGAGCCTAAACAAAGTCACCTTATGGTAGTAAAGAGAATATTTAGATATCTGCAGGGCACTATAGATTATGGTCTATGGTATCCTAATTCAGAAAATGTTGAGATTCATGTATATACAGATGCAGATTGGGTAGGATTCATGGATGCTAGAAAGTATACATTTGGTGGAGTAGTATTTCTTGGTGATAGACTAGTCACTTGGACAAGAAAGAAGTAGAATTGTATTTCTCAGTCAATAGAAAAAGTAGAGTATGTTGAAGCAGCCTTGAATTATTCTACAATTGTTTGGATCAAGTAGATTATAAAGGATTTTGGAATTCAAATTAATTATCCTATTTTTATTCATTGTGATAACACTAGCACTATCAACATGTCAAATAATCTTTTGATGCATGAAAAGACAAAACACATAGAGATTAAGTATCACTTCCTAAGAGAGAAAGTGGAAGAGAAAGAAGTCAAGCTAGACTATGTGAGTACAAAGGATCAGTTAGCAGATATATTCACAAAGCCTTTACCAAAGGATACTTTTGAGTATCTCTGGGAAAAGCTGGGAGTAATTCCCTTCCATGATTTTGATTAAAGAAAGTGGAGAGAGCATCAATCCTAAGTGACTGATGGATGGTTGACTACTCTACTTTAGGATTAGTACCAGAGCTTAAATGTTTGGCACCCTTTTCCATTGATGTCAAAGAGGGAGTAGTATATAGTCATGAAAAATAGTATTAAAGGGGGAGTTCATACAGAAAAAAGGATGAGTAATATATAATAGCAAGGGGAAGTAGTATTCAAGAAGCAGTTCAGTTGAGGAAATAAAGAATATTGAAATAGATGGAGGATTCATCCTTGGGGAATTTTTGATGAGGAAATGGAGAATGTTATAAAATAATTGTTCATTTGGATTGGTGGTATTTTTCATTCCATAAGTTTCCATCAATGCCAAAGGGGGATATTGTTGGAGATTTGCCAGCAAGCCAGTGCTGACTGTATGTTTGTCATTGATGAAAAAATATGGTAATTAGCATGCGTAGAAGACTACTGCAGTAAGCTTTAAGTATATGTAGCATGGACATGTTATCAGCATGATATCATGGACACAGAGGTTAATTATTAGTACAGACAGTTATGTAGCAGCTTGTGTCAGCAGTGTTCCTGACAGAGTTACAAGTAGTGTTCTGTGAGTGATTGTCTGTATAGTTATCATGGAGCCTTGCATGTTTGCATATGTGATGGAGACATGTTGGTGTTTCTCCATTCATGGACATAGAGTCTGATGTGCAGTAGAAGTGTAGTTATGCAGTTGCTATTCACTAGTTGTTATTTCCTATGTTTATCCAAAAGAGCCGACGGAGATTATATTGGTACAAGAGTTGCACCTATAATTTTGGTATGCGTGGTTGTATTAGTGATTAGAGAAGAGTTAATAATGTTTGGTTAAGAGTGCATGATGTAATTAAGCTTGAGGAGAAAGTATCAGTTAATTTGGTAGAGTCGATAGTGTGTAGCATATGTCTACATTTATTTATTTAGACAGGTCCTAGTTTGTGTTGCGTGCTTAGTAGAGCCAATAGAGATGTTATTGGAGAGTATTATTGTTTGTCTAATATGATTTCAAGGTGGTTCTAATAGGCCAACTTTATTATATCATTTAGAGGAAAGATACTTATAGTTGGTCATTTATGATTGCTAGAAGTATGACATGGAGATGAAAGATTAGAGCAGAGAAGAGAGTGTGAAGTATTGTGTCATCAAAGAAAGGTATATGTGAAAAAGAAGATATAGTGTGCTCTTCATTGGAACTGATCAAGACAGTAGGTCTACCTTGTTGTTCACCAAGATCCAGATATAGTGTGTATCTGTTATTTAGAAGGTTTCAGCCTTCACCCCTTTAAGCAATGAGCTCTCAGATAGTGCATCCTCACCACTAACAAGGTCAATCATAAAAGAATCCTAATAGGGTCTACCTTTGACTAGGTCACTGTACTTAATGCATTGTAAAAATCAACTCCTAACAGGGTTTTAAGATCTTCTAACAAGGATCATTATACACTAGTGCAGTTTATTAGTGGGTTTCAATTCCCACTGGGGTTTTTACCTATTTTGGTTTCCCCTTAACCTTAATATTGCTGTTGTGTTCAAGTGTTCTTTCATTGTGTTTATGCTTAAAGTTTAAGTATTCTTAATTGGATAAAGAATTGAAACTTGTAGATAATTGATTCACCCCCCCTTAGTTATCTCTTGGGACTACTCCTAACACTCATCAGATCTAATGCCGGTGTGTTTAGTCTATTTGGTGTCAATCCTATTTCATAGGCTTATTTTATAATCTTCAAGATTGGTGGAATTTCCCTTTGATCTAAAGTTCCCTTTTGGTTTTATCATTTGGTAAGAGTAACTACTTAATAATCTTGTCGACATTCTGTAACCGCTTCACTCTTTGCTATAGGCTTTAATATTTTGGAGAGAAAATAAATGTCTTCTTGACATCATTGTGACCTAGGTCATTGGAGAGAGATTTTAATATTATCCCAACATGACATGTCTCCCTAATGAGGTAAGTATGCAGTTTAACTATTAGTAGCTTCACCAAGAAGTATTTTAAGTCTTCATGATGCATGATCACTCCTTATCATTATCAGCTTCACATATGTGATCACCAAGAAAGGAGGATTTATTTTTGAAATAAATGGTCTCTCTAATAATTTTATTGTATTTCTCCTCACTATGCACTTTGAGGTGACCTAAAAAGATTCATTTCAAAAATATTGTATGCTCTTTTCATCAAGATGACTTACATAGTTGGAGAGACATGAAGATTTTTTTTGATTATATGATTCTCTATGATGAAATATATTGGAAAATCTCCTACTGAAATATTTCTTATCTCTATTATTAGAGTGACTTACATAGTTAGAGAGATGTGGAAAACCCATCTTGATCATATGATTCTCTCCAATGTAAAAATACTAACTATCTCTTCATCTATTGATGGGATATAATGAAACTCCCCCTGATGACCAATTTCCTTCGATTTTGCTTCACAAAAATATTTGGGAAGACACACCATGTATGTCTCTAAAGTACCCTATATGATTTGGGGAAATTAATGAAATTACTTTGATAGTAATAGTCATTTTGATGAATTTCCATTTATCTATCCTCTCATTTGTTAGGGAAACTATATGTATTTCTCCTTGATAATACTTCCATAAGTATGACTTGTGGGCTTGGTGTGACCTTTGGATATCTATACGATCTTCTTTCCCTCACCAATGAGTTTTATCATTCAAGAGAGTTACCTAATGTCTCCTTCCAATCATATACATCTACTTTCCCTTGGGATCTTTGATTGTTATCACTTGATCTATTTCTTCCCAATATTTAAAATGTGTCTAATAATAGAATTTTACACATGAATAGTTTCTTAGTCAAAGAGACATCCATGATTTCTATAATACCTCACCTAGGAACCTAGGAGAAATTAACCTAAACAAGCTACTAATTTTACAAAATAAACTTTTTTTTATTAATAATTTACACAACAAATATGAATAACAATATGGAAGCATTACAATATAATTACAACTCAAACATACAAGTATAAATCAAACATAGATAGAAAAATCTCAAGGGTCTCTTGATGAAGATTATATAAATATTAATTAGTCTACTTAATACAACAACCATACAAAGTCTCCACATAATGTGAATAAGTACAACATCATAAACATGAGATCTTGATACAACTGATATCACAAGGTATCCATAATGAAAGACATCCTCTACACATGCCGCAAGGTATGTAACATAATCAACATAATGTACAATATGATATCTCTAAATATAACTGATACAATGATACAAGAATATAAAATACAAAAGATGTGAATACATCTCTAATAATGATGAACCAGGAGGTACAACCTCTATAGGGATCATCCAGCACTAGTGCACGAACATCAAAATCTCAAATGGTAAAAGAAGCACTACCACCTGACCTCATTGAACCTAAATGGTCCACTCCCACTGTGTTGAGGAGATAAAAATAGACCCCACTTAGATAACAAACACCAACATCAATCATAGTACAAAATAAGAAAGGGATCTTGAAATCTCTCTATCTCAAAAGGGTACAAAAGGATAAAAAAGTTAAAACATACTCAACCAGAGGCAACCAACACAAGTAGGAAACCTAAGATGCATATGGGGAAGTGTCATCACATGAGCCAATCCTAGAGTTATCCTAGAAATCTCTCAAGACCTCGATGCCCTAGTGACTCTATGTAGTATCAATAATCCTCTCATAGAAATGAGGTACCAACAATGCTATATCCAAATCCACGTAGGCGGCAAGCACCATCTCAAAAACCATCCTAGCATGTACTAGCACTCAAAGCATGGGTGAAGAACACAAACATCTTATTAATGTTTCTATCCTAATAGATTTTATTACATTATCACTTTATTAAGTTACTTGCAATAAGTTATCCTGGCAGCCACTTGTAGGCCCTGACACCTACTGCAAGCCACTCCCCACCTATACACTTAGCTAACCTACCTAGACATATAAACTAGATAACAATAGAATGATAAAAATAATCCTCAAATAAGTTCCATAATATAACAAGAACACATTGGTTCTCACATAACCAAAATAACATAACAACACTCTCAAGTTGTCCATAAAATCATAAGCTTCAATAAAACAAGGTTGGAAATAGAGATCGAGTGTTGGAAACTACAATTGAAACAATTGTTATATAATCATTGATGTCAAACCTTAATTGGTATGACAGTTGCTATCTAGGAGAGTGCCATATATATTGATTGATGAAGAGAATTTGGTAAAGGAGATAACAAGAGAACCTAAGGAAAGATTGAGTTAATTTATACTTCAATAGGTACTTGATTAGTTGGCACATTGATAAGATAATGTATTATTTATCTAAGTAAGAAGAAAGACTGAAAAGGTAGGCATAGCCGAGAAAAAGTAAATAAATATAGTTTAAGTCAAGTGATGTTAGTGTCAACCGAGTGCTAGTATATGCCAAGTAAATCTAGTGTTGACCAAACATCAGTAATTGTTGAGTGATGGGAAATTACTGAGAAAAGATAGTGTTTGCCGAGGAAGACAGTTTGTAGTGATGACCGAGATACATAGTGATGACCGAGATACATAGTGATGACCGAGGAGAAGAACAAAGTATTGACCGAGTATCAATAAATTACATTTGGAGAAATAATTGAGATTCCTAGTCGACATAGTTGAATTATTGGGATATGTAAAATGTGTTGACATTATTAATGAATTGTATGGAGCATTTAATGCATGGTAAATAATTTTCTTATGGATTCAAAGAGAAGTCTGGAGATGTATCTAGAAGGAAGGATGAAGAACATAATGATGGAAGGATTCAAAGAATCTGACCTACACCTAAGATATATGGAGGAGATTAAGCGGAAAAAGATTGATCTGCCTACTTGAAGAGGTATAAAGGAAAATCTAATTGTGAGGTTATGAAATATGAAGAAGAGGTTGATGTTATTGACTAATAAGGCTAAGCAGAAGGATGAAGGTGAAATTGTGAAGGAGCTGAACATAGTTGTGATTACTTGAAGAAAATTCCAAGAAGATCACAGATGGAGATGGAAATGGAGATCAGTTAGTAAATCAACATATATGTGCAAAGTGGATCTATATTTTCAAAGTGAGTTGTATTTTTTTTAGATCAGAAACTGCTATTACTTTCTAACCATTGTATCATTCTAAATCCTTTAATCAAGGTTTACCTAACAGTCATTGTATAAATCCTTTAATCAAGATGACATTCTAATGGGATTTTCTTAAGTCCTCTAACCATGCCAGTTTTGACAAAGTGTTTTAAATCCTTTAATAGGGTCAAACCTAATAGTGTGTTTGTAAACCTTTAACAGGGTTGGCTTTTCACATAGCTCACTTCAGAAGAGTGAAAATCAGTAGCATGTTACAAAGTGGTTTTTCCCAAATTGGGTTTCCACTATAAATCATGGTGTTATACTTGTGTGAATGTTTTGATGTGAATGTTGTTATATTCTGCAAGTTAATTACTTTTGGACAGTGGACTACATGTTATATATTTCTGATATATGCTATAGAGACCAAGTTGAATTTCTGATTAGATCTGAGATTGTTGAAGTACTAAAAAGTTCAATTAGTACATTTGGACCTAAGGATAATTGATTCATCCCCCTCTCAGTTATTCTAAATCATTATAACAATCAAGACCATATTTCCCCATGTGAAATATGTAACCCAAACACAGCCATATAGGACAACCTTCATACCACATGATAAAATTACAAGGTGACCACATATCATATAAAAGATAATTAAAAGTTAAGATTAAAATAACTATTACAAAAATAAACTCGCACATTCCAAAAATACCCTAGAGCCTCTGGTATATAATTTCTAAAATCCAATGTAGTTCCCCAATTACAATCAATCAAAGTCTCAAAACATACAAAAGTACCCAAAACCAATTTATAAATTTTAGTTGACTAAAGCCCATTTGACTACAAAAATGTTCATATAAATGTCTCATACATAACTATCTATTTAATATAAAATCTCATGCATATATAGTTTTTAAATTAGTATTTAACTAAAATCTCCATGCATATCAAAACACTATGTATTTAATAATAAAATCATGTTATTAATTTTCTAAATATAAATATAAATGAAAACATTAATATTAAAACCTGCATGTAAGAAAATCAATTAATATTTATTTATTAATTTTATTTTTTTTGAAATAACTAAATAACAATAATAATCATAATAATTTTTCTAAATATAAATATAAATGAAAACATTAATATTAAAACCTGCATGTAAGAAAATCAATTAATATTTATTTATTAATTATTATTTTTTTTGAAATAAATAAATAACAATAATAATCATAATAATTTTTAAAATGGCTCTACTTAGCTCTGCTATTCACACTCGACCCAAAATTCTTTATGTGAACGTGCTTGATCACCAGATTTCAGTCTTTGCAAAAATGAAGTATGCTAAGGTCTTTGGCAGGGATGAAAGGAAGGTGTCAAATGATTGAATGGTATGCCAGGATGATAGGCTCTATGGTTGGAAGTGTGTTTTGAATCCACACAGATATACTACTAGGGCTCTTGTTTCTCCTTTCTCCCTTAACATATCAAACAAATTCTTTGCACTGATGTCCTCTTCCCCTAGGGTTCAACCTAGCGCCTCACCATGGGGGAGGCATAATGTGATTTCAAATATAGAAAGAACTCTAATCAATAAAATTGAATCTTACTTGCCCCCACACCGAAGGATTCAATGCCCTAAAAAGAAGAGCGATTTGGTGTTTAGAAATCCTCAAAATCCTAGCTCAATCTCAGGACTCAAACAAATGGAATCCGATAAGCTATGCCCAAATCCTTCCATAGGTGAGGTTTATTCTCCACCACATAGAAGATCAATGGATTTAGACCAAAAAGGCAATATAATCTATAATACAATAGGAACTCAGAAATATAGAGAACTTTCTTTAACAACTAACCCTAATTAGCGGAATCTAGTTATTAAGAATGGAATGGTTAGCAGAATACAAAAAATGTGTGTGAAGTATGGTTTTTTCTACAGATGGAATGGCGTAAGGGCTTCGGTAGGAACTATAGTAGCATGGATTGAATCTCAAATAATCAACAAGGTACGTATTACCATCCTTCAAGAGAAATTTCTTTATATTGATTGTTCGAGTAAGATACTAAAAATAAAACTTATTTCTAAGGGTTTACCAAAATTTAGGAACAAAGGGTTTTCTTCCCTCGACTGGTCGCCTCTTTTTGATCCATTAAAATTGAAGGATTTTTTGATTGATAGAGTGATTATACTCAATAATATCCCAATTGAACTCTCAGATAATGATTCTCTTAGAGAAATAGGAAATTATTTAGGTCAATTTGTAGGCTTTGTAAATGATGACCTAGTTCATGTAGAAAGAATCATTATTGTCAAAATGGAGCTTAATGCATCTATCAAATTCCCTCTAGAAATATGTTGTGAAATAGGCTCTATTACCATCCACGCTAAATTTTTTGAAGGTGATCTTGAGGAAGATGGTTCCACTTATAGGGATACAAAGTGTTTAGCGAATCATAACTTAAAAGTATGAAAAATGATGCTTACTCCCCATCATCTATTCTCAAAACCCATGCTAACAGAACCACCAACATAGAGAAGGAAAATCATGTTTTATCAGTGTCGAACAATGGTGATATTAAGATCCAAGAACAGGCAGGTTTTACCGGAGCCTCTAATCAGAATAATAAAGAACATAATCTTAATACATTCTCTTCATCTTTAGAGGAAGGGGAAATTTGTCCTTACCCTAAATTTTTGGTTTATGCAGAACCTATTCCTAAAATATCTTTTAATCATACTTCAGGAGGTTTTTGTTTTCTCAATCACTCCCCTAAGCAGGATGAGTCTATGAAGACAAAGAATAGTAGCCTCAAACTAGTATGTATTAATCCAGAGACTACCAGTGAGGACATCACTACCCCAACATCTAAACCTATTTTAATAAAGGCCCCTAAAAATAAAATATTGACTAACTCAAATTTGCAAGTAAAAACTCTAGAAACAAAAGCCCTTTTAATTCAGGACATAGAGTCACTAATTAAACCTGTTAACATTATGACCACAAATTATAATTTAGAAATTAACAAAAATTTAGCTTCAAATTAGGACACTATTAATTTTTTGCTATTATATGATGATGAGACCAGTGACATAAATGAATCTAACAGACGAAAAAATATTCTTATCAAAGAAATAATGAGTAATGATGCCTCAATAACACTCTTAGAAATAATTAGGAATACAAAAACATCACGAATGACAACACCTCCCCTCCTAGACATTAACAAAAATTTAAAAATAGATAAACATTATACTATGGATAAAACATGGTTTGAGGATAAGATCAATTTTCAAAAACCTATACCTTTAAATTCTTTCAAACCCAGCTTAGAGCATTCAAATGAACATGAATTTCTAAACTCTTTAAACATTAATAATATGGAAACTGAGGATATTAATGACTTTTTAGGGCTTAACGAAGATTCAGAGGATCTTCTATTGTTAAAATATATAGACTCAATGAGTGAAGAAGAAGAAAAACATCCTAATTCATCGATTGAAGATCATGATCTATTAAAGGATAGGAAGCTAGGTTTATATGCATCTTCCTGTGGTATATCAACCTCAAATATCCCCAAACAATCTTCTAAAAGAGGTAGGAAATCTCTCTCAGAACGTAGGCAGATAGATGGTCTGGCATGAGGACAAGTTAAGATAACATCAATTCTGAATGTAGGGAAGGGGAAGAACCTTCCCAAGGCACCATGAAAATCATTTCATGGAATGTTAGGGGACTAAATTCCCCTAACGAACAATGTCTTCTAAAGAGGAGTTTATCTTCTTTAGAAGCTCCCCTCTTTCTAATTCAAGAAACTAAATTAGAACAAGATGGTTATGAAAAATTTAGCAAGAAATTGGGAATTTGGGAAGTTAAAGGGGTAGAATCTGAAGGTGCTTCAGGAGGTTTATCTTTTATTTGGAATCCTAGGGTTATTTCACTAAAAATCCTAGCTTCTCAAACACATTGGATGACAGCTAAGGTTAACAATCTTAACAATAACCTGGAACTCATCATAATAAATATTTACAGACCAAAATTCTTCCATGACAAAAGAACGGTATGGACTGAAATAGAGAAATTTATTAATAGTATACCAAACCAAAATATCTTCATGGGTGGGGATTTCAATGCTATCTTAGACATAAAAGAGAAATTAGGTGGATCTAGGAAAATTACTTAGGCAACTACTGAATTTAAAGAATGGATGCAATCAATAAATGGCAGGGACATCCCTATGGATAATGTCATCTTTACATGGTCTAACAAACAAATAGATATTGAACTAATATCATAACAACTAGACATGTTTGTTTATATAGGAAACTTAGCTAGATTCAACCAATGTTTCAAATCTAATATTGTGGCACACTTTGGTTCTGACCATTTCCCTATTAGTCTTATTATAGAAGAAGATTTAATCCCTAAAAAGAATCCCTTTAAATTTGAAAAAATATGGTTTAAAGATGAGGAGAATGAAAAGAAGTTTGTAGGATCCAGAACCTTTATGTTAAAATGAAAACTCAAACACATCAAACAAAGACTAATAGAATGGAATAAAGAACATTTTGGTAATATCTTCGAAACCAAAGACAAGTTTGAGGAAGATATAGCAAAACTCAATGAAGAGGTTATTAGAGAAGGAATGAACTCTGAAACATACACCAAAGAGAAGCAATTACTACTCAACTATGAAGAAATATTAGCCAAAGAAGAATCTTACTGGAAACAAAGATCAAGGGAACTATGCCTAGAAGAAGGAGACAAAAATACTAAATTTTTCCATAATAGCTCCAAAGCTAAGTGTAATTTCAATCGAATCACAAAGATTAAGAAAGAAGATGGAACAATAGTTGAAGATCCGGTGGATCTAGCAGATGAAGCTACTGTCCACTTTGAGACTATCCTAAATAACCAAGAAGGATGAGATAGAATAGCTTAGCAGACAATTCTAAATGATTAATCTAATTTTTTAATGCATCTCTGGGCCTAAAATATCGATTCTATTTAATGGAAATCTTGTTGGATTATTCAATATATCTCAAGGAATCAGACAAGGGGATCCTTTATCCCCTTTTCTTTTTATAATCATAGCTAAAGCTTTAGGTAGGTCCCTAACTAAGGCAAAGAATGACAACCTAATTTTAGGCATTAAAATTAGTGAAGGAGTTGAAGCATGTACACATCAACAATTTTTTGATGATAATCTTCTCTTCGGAAAAGATTCCATAATAGAAGTCAATGCTATCAAAAACATCCTTGATTTATTCTCCAAAGCTTTGAAACCAAAGACAAGCTTGAGGAAGATATAGAAAAACTCAATGAAGAGGTTATTAGAGAAGGAATGAACTCTGAAACATACACCAAAGAGAAGCAATTACTACTCAACTATGAAGAAATATTAGCCAAAGAAGAATCCTACTGGAAACAAAGATCAAGAGAACTATGCCTAGAAGAAGGAGGCAAAAATACTAAATTTTTCCATAATAGCTCCAAAGCTAAGCGTAATTTCAATTGAATCACAAAGATTAAGAAATAAGATGGAACAATAGTTGAAGATCTAGTGGATCTAGCAGATGAAGCTGCTACCCACTTTGAGACTATCCTAAATAACCTAGAAGGATGAGACATAATAGCTCAGCAGACAATTCTAAATGATATACCAAGAATTATAGCTAACAAACATAATAAAATGCTTAATGCCAAAATTACAAAGGAAGAAGTAGAATATGCTCTTAAACATCTTCACCCAGACAAATCCCCTGGCCTGGATGGATTCCCTACTTTCTTTTTTATGCATTGATATAACTTTATTGGTGATGAAGTAGTAGTGGCTTTAGAAGGCATGAGAAACTTAGGCAAAATTCTCCAATAAATCAATAATACGTTCATATCCTTAATACCCAAAAATTCAAATCCGGATGGATTTGATGATTATAGACCTATATCCTTATGTAACACACACTAATACATTTGGGGGCATTTTGCGATGGCTATGTGTCTCAATTGCGATGGCTATGTGTCACAATAGCAACACCCATAGACGTGGCTATTTTTTAGTCGCAAATTGCGACGTCTATGGGTAGCCGTCGCAATTGCGGCACCCTCCTGTCGCAATGTCACTAAGATTTGTTAGCGGCATGGGCGTCACCCCCCCATCACATGGCTTCGGAGGGCCGTCGCAATTGCGATGGTCCTCCCAAGCAATTGCGATGGGCGCCTGCATCGCATTACGACGGGCTCCCGTCACAATGGCAACGCCCGTGTGTGGATTAAAAAAAAAAAATTATTTAATACATTGCTAATGAACCACATTAATGCTTTTTTCTTTCAACAAATGAGGATAGCCACTGTAAAGACAACATGATAATGTACACTCACTGTAAGGATAGTCACAAATGAGGACATCTCACAGTGACTGTCCCTAGTGTAATTGCCACTTGAATGTATTGCTATTCAGCCACATTAATGCTTTTCTTCTTCAACAAATGAGGATAGTCACTGTAAAGACAACATGATAATGTACACTCACAGTGAGTGTACATTATCATGTTGTCTTTACAGTGACTATCCTCATTTGTTGAAGAAGAAAAGCATTAATGTGGCTGAATAGTAATACATTCAAGTGGCAATTACACTAGGGACAGTCACTGTGAGATGTCCTCATTTGTGACTATCCTTACAGTGAGTGTACATTATCATGTTGTCTTTACAGTGAGTGTACATTATCATGTTGTCTTTACAGTGTCAATATATGCATTATTACTTAAACTGAAGAGTACTCTAAATAATATGTCATTGTGGAGTTCTGATTGCTTCCAATTTGATATACGCTTGTTCTACTTATGTATCCAGCATCATGTAAGAAAAGTTGATGCTTTTAAAATAGATTCATTTAGCCATGAAATGCCTGTGCATGTTACATACAAGATTCCAAGGCCCAAAACTGATTACTCATTATAATTCATGTACAGAATGATAATCAACCACAACGAGGCATGCGTAGGCACTGCTTAGATTTTGAGGCATCAGAAGCTCGTAGAAGAAACTTGACCAATGGCTCATGGAATGCAACAAACTTATTGCCTAAAATAGGAGCATTGGTAACCACAGATGATGGTTCCGAAAAGAACACTTCACCATCAATGTCATGTGAGGGAACTGCAATTTTTGATGGCAAGCAACTTGTAGTATATAAGAGAGATGCAGGTACAGATGTTGGGAGAAGTTCCCAATCTTTATCTGTTGGACAGTTTTCATCTGCAAAATAGATTATAAAAACATGAAAATATATCAGAGATGTTTGATATTGATACAAAACAACACAGATTATTTCTTCGTACACCTATATATCATAAAAATCCTTGCACACTTCAAAAAATTGTATTGCCTTTTACTTACTCAAAAGTAATTTACATAAAGCAGTCATTTGATTAACATGGATCCTAATATTCACAAGTACATGGTCATGTGCTCCATCGTAACATCTTATAGATTTAGATCTGTTCTCTGAAATAATTCAATGTTTTGTTTACAATCCACAAAAGAAATATTTTCCCTCATCTACTTAATCCTAAACAAAAGGCCATATAGCAATATAGATAGAACTATATAATAGAAACCATAAACAATGGTAACCTTAGCAGCAGCAAGAAATTGTTGCAAAAACTTTACCTTATCATACCCAGATTGTTGCTTTGCTTGGCGGAGGGAAATTTGATCAGTAAAATTGACACAGAGTATGCTGTCTCCATTGTCATGCTGGATAACAAAACACCAACTTTAATGGGCATGTACTGTCCCTTGTGTAATTGCCACTTGAATGCATTGCTATTGAACCACATTAATGCTTTTTTCCTTCAACAAATGAGGACAGTCACTGTAAAGACAACATGATAATGTACACTCACTGTAAGGATAGTCACAAATGAGGAAATCTCAGAGTGATTATCCCTTGTGTAATTGCTGCTTGAATACATTTCTATTGAACCACATTAATGCTTTTTTCCTTCAACAAATGAGGACAGTCACTGTAAAGACAACATGATAATGTACACTCACTGTAAGGATAGTCACAAATGAGGAAATCTCAGAGTGACTATCCCTTGTGTAATTGTCGCTTGAATACATTGCTAATGAACCACATTAATGCTTTTTTCCTTCAACAAATGAGGATAGTCACTATAAAGACAACATGATAATGTACACTCACTGTAAGGATAGTCACAAATGAGGACATCTCAGAGTGATTGTCCCTTGTGTAATTTCCACATGAATGTATTGCTATTCAGCCACATTAATGCTTTTCTTCTTCAACAAATGAGGATAGTCACTCTAAAGACAACATGATAATGTACACGGGCTGTAAGTGTACATTATCATGTTGTCTTTACAGTGACTGTCCTCATTCAAGTGGCAATTACACAAGGGACAGTCACTGTAAAGGCAACATGATAATGTAGAGAAACGTTGTCATTTGTATTTTCAACAGTGCCGAGAGAGATTCCCTCCGCGAAATCATAGCTACAATTTTTGAGTACGTTGGGTTTATTTTTCTTTTGTCATTATTATGTAATCTGGTATTCAGCTGTTACAGAGCTAAAATACCCAGAAATGAGGACATATCTGTGTTGAATTTATTGTTAGTGGCTTTGGTTATTTAGAAGTTTAATTTTATTTGTTCATCTTTCAAGCACAAACATTTTGTGGACCGTAACATCTTCATTGTTTCGGGTATGCAATGAAACAGCCCTAACTTGCAACTACCTTCATGGTACTTGTGTACATTATCATGTTGTCTTTACAGTGACTGTCCTCATTCAAGTGGCAATTACACAAGGGACAGTCACTGTGAGATGTCCTCATTTGTGACAAGGACAGTCACACATGAGGACATCTCACAGTGACTGTCCCTTGTGTAATTGCCACTTGAATGTATTGCTATTCAACCACATTTATGGGCCCGTTTGGACCATAGCACACAGTAGCATCTACAGAGAAGAATATCCCAGGTGTAACAAGTTGTAAGAATATACCAACAGTTCTAAGAAGTTCCCTAGCACATAGTAGCATCTACAGAGAAGAATATACAACATGAGGGCAGCCACTGTAAAGACAACATGATAATGTACACTCATTGTATGTGTACATTATCATGTTGTCTTTACAGTGACTGTCCTCATTCAAGTGGAAATTACACAAGGGACAGTCACTATGAGATGTCCTCATTTGTGACAAGGACAGTCACACATGAGGACATCTCATAGTGACTGTCCCTTGTGTAATTGCCACTTGAATGTATTTCTATTCAACCACATTTATGGGCCCGTTTGGACCGCGGCACATAGTAGCATCTACAGAGAAGAATATCCCAGGTGTAACAAGTTGTAAGAATATACCAACAGTTCTAAGAAGTTCCCTAGCACATAGTAGCATCTACAGAGAAGAATATGGGTCAACGAGGTTGACTTCAAAGCCATGCAATCTAATGGTAATAGTAATATCATAATTTGACGTACTATCAGAAATACTTCCTAAATAGACTATTCAATCTTATAAGAGATGGATTCATGAGAACTATTATTTATGAAATATGAGTCAATGACTTTAATTAAAAAAATTACACAATCTAATTCTTGTAAAAATATCAAAATTTGACACATTGAAAATACCTTCCAAAAGTATCGTTAATTGATTAATATGAATCACTACTCATGAAATATAATTTTATAAACCTAATCTAAAAACGACACAATAAAAATCTTAATAGCAATATTGTAAGAAACTATTCCCAAAAGAAAGCCTAACAAAATTTGATGAAAATAATTTTTGTTTCACTCAACTTTGACATTCACAACTTCCTCTTTTATTATAATAAGAAAAAAAATGTCTTTTTAGATATACCTCATGAACCATACTCGAATAATCTATCATTTTTCTTCTCAAAAACATATTTGCAGAGCCTGCTTCTTTTACTTGTTTGTACTTTTATCTCTCTGATGGAAAGGGTTCCTTCAGGACACATTTTTCCAAGTTCACTGCTTGAGATATTTGAGGAGGGTTCCCCTGCTTGAGTATCCATCCAACCCATATTCGAGTAGTTCTACAATTGCACAGTCTAAATTAATAATATTGACAATTGAATGACGAATGATGATACATAGAATTGATATAAACTAATCCTAAAAACACTAAAACATTATTAATATATTTATATTTCATAAATAAAATTGATATAAAAGATCTGGAAAGATACATTAAAAAATAGAAAAATAGTAATTTATAATAGAAGGAAACTTAAATTGCTATTTTAAAAAAAAACAAGAGTCTTAAATCTTATCATTTTGTTTCATTATCATCCATAAGTACACACCTCTAGCATAATAATTATATTTTACCACCCATAAAATGAAAAAAAGATTTTCACAAGAGAAATTGAAGCTAGATTATAAAAATGAACCATCTTATTGGAAACTGGAACTGTTATCATACCCAAAAGGACTACAAAATTTCACCTTATCATACCCAGATTGTTGCTTTGCCTGGCGGAGGGAAATTTGATCAGTAAAATTGACACAGAGTATGTTGTCTCCATTGTCATGCTGGATAACAAAACACCAACTTTAATGGGCATGTACTGTCCCTTGTGTAATTGCCACTTGAATGCATTGCTATTTGATGCAGGGGCATCCCTAATGCAAGCCAAAGACACCATGATTGAAGGAAGTTTCCATGAAGCCAAGGAGTCAAATCCTATCAATTGGAACATAAGATTTTCACCTTGGAGCTTTGAAGGATTGACTGGTGAAAGGTCCTTTTGATTGACAAATCAGAGTCTTTTTGAATGACAAATCAGAGTCTTTTTGAATGACAATAAATTAGAATAGGAGTTTTAGATGTTTTCTTGGTTTGTAATAAATATTAAGGATTGATTTTATCTCCTTATAAACATCCACTTGTTGGACACAAGACCCCTTGGTGACTTATAAACCTTGGGCATCTTTTGAGTCCTTGGATGAAATGAGCATAGTAAGTGTTTATTAGGTGTCTTTTAGATGTTGTTAAGAAGTTTGAAGGTCCAAAATAACTTTAATAAGGTTCCTAAAGTTTCACAACACATTTTTAACCTTCTCGGCAAAGTTGTTTGCAAAGTTGTAATGCAACTTTAAAAGTTGCTTAGCAAAGTTGACATTTGTTGGATAAACTGTTCTAACCACCTAGATGGTTGAACCAATGTTTGGAGAGCCTATTTTAGGTTTCAAATGGTTGAAGACAGATAGAGAACCAGTATTGTAATCATTTTGCTTTCATAAAAAATAAAAATAACCCTGTTTTAGTGCATTTCTGGTGAAAAATGAACTCTGTACGGCTGTACGGATGGTGGTTGGATGATAAAATTTGCTTGGAAGTTATAATAGTGACATCTGATGCTTTGGAAGTTGGTTTGATTGATTCTCTTTGTTTTATATCTAAGTTATTTCAAATTTTCTATGCATTGTTTACAAACCCTCATTTTCAGGGTTTGACTGATGTAAAGACCTTAACTCACGTTTCAACCATTGGAATTCCTTCTTCCTTGGTGGAATGAGAGTTAAGGATGTATATTTGTATATTCTAAAATCCCTGAGGTAGGGGGTTGCATCTGCATTTGTTGAGAGCGAGCCCTAGATCAAAAACTACCATGTTTTTGGCTGGGAAGATGGTAATCAGAATAAAATCAGAAGCTTGCATCGTATTGAGGACTTGAAAAATTGTGCATTCTTGTTTATCTAGATCAGGAGAACACTCCAAAACTTTGATCTTGGTTTCATACACCCATTTTCAATGCTTTGTTTTGGAACCCACACCTAAAAGCATGCATTAGGTCTGCGGACTCAATGAAGACATTGATATGCTGGAGTGGAGTCAGGGTCTGGGATGAGTTGGTGGTCTGTTAGAAATCCAAAAAGGGTACTCAGAAAACATATAACTTCTTAGAGTCCTTTGGCAAGTTGCAGAGTTATGGCTGCAGAGCAGGTTTGGGAGACCTACTAGGGTCACTAGGTCAGTTTGTTATTTTGATGTCTTGGGTTGTTTAGATCACAACCAATGCATGATTCTTGTTATTTAGATGATATCTAAGGGGTTTCTAAGTTTTGCTATAGGAAGTAAGATCTAGAACCTTAAAAGTCTCTTTTGATAGAAAATCAGGGAACTTGTCCCTAAAAGGAAATTTGTTATTGAATGGGATTGAGTCCATAAGTTGTTGTGTGATCCTTGAAACCTTCAAATTCATTACTTTGCAGAGTTTAAACATTAACCTATAGAAATCAGAGCCTAATTGATTGGTTGAGTCATTTTGGTGTCTTGAAGTGGGTTGGGACATAGATCCAAGTTTCTTGCTGACTACTCTACATCACTATTGAACCACATTAATGCTTTTTTCCTTCAAAAAATGAGGACAGTCACTGTAAAGACAACATGATAATGTACACTCACTGTAAGGATAGTCACAAATGAGGAAATCTCAGAGTGATTATCCCTTGTGTAATTTCCGCTTGAATACATTGCTATTGAACCACATTAATGCTTTTTTCCTTCAAGTGGAAATTACACAGGGGACAGTCACTATGAGATGTCCTCATTTGTGACAAGGACAGTCACACATGAGGACATCTCACAGTGACTGTCCCTTGTGTAATTTCCACTTGAATGTATTGCTATTCAACCACATTTATGGGCGTGTGTGGACCACGGCACACAATAGCATCTACAGAGAAGAATATCCCAGGTGTAACAAGTTGTAAGAATATACCAACAGTTCTAAGAAGTTCCCTAGCACATAGTAGCATCTACAGAGAAGAATATACAACATGAGGGCAGCCACTGTAAAGACAACATGATAATGTACACTCATTGTATGTGTACATTATCATGTTGTCTTTACAGTGACTGTCCTCATTCAAGTGGCAATTATAGAAGGGACAGTCATTGTGAGATGTCCTCATTTGTGACAAGGATAGTCACACATGAGGACATCTCACAGTGATCGATTGTCCCTTGTGTAATTGCCACTTGAATGTATTGCTATTGAACCACATTAATGCTTTTCTTCTTCAACAAATGAGGACAGTCACTCTAAAGACAACATGATAATGTACACTCACTGTAAGGACAGTCACAAATGAGGACATCTCACAGTGACTGTCCCTTGTGTGATTGCCACTTGAATGTATTGCTATTCAGCCACATTAATGCTTTTCTTCTTCAACAAATGAGGATAGTCACTCTAAAGACAACATGATAATGTACACTCACTGTAAGTGTACATTATCATGTTGTCTTTACAGTGACTGTCCTCCTTCAAGTGGCAATTACACAAGGGATTTGTGTTTTCATTTGTGTTTTCAACAGCGTCATAACCCTCCGTGAAATCACATCAGGATATAAGGGCAAAACAAACAAGAACGTTGTCATTTGTATTTTCAACAGCACCGAGAGAGATAAACAAACTTAAAACTCAGACTTAAGAAAGATGAAGGCAATGCTTCAAAAGGCTGATGCCCTAAACATGGGAAAACACAATACCACCATTAAACGATGCCCTAGTCACCGTATCAATGCTGCCAGCTCCGTACCAGTATGCTGATTGCTCACTTTCATCCTGTGATAAAGGTAACTTCATTAATCATACTTGAAATGGCAGCATACGAACTAAAGCTGATGAACATTTATAAACTAAAAGTTTAAAACTACAGATTACAAATGTAGTAGTTTCATACGAAAAGAACTTGATGTCTAAAATTTACCATTAGAAGTATCCAAAGGAATACCACAGTACTGTTGAACTTGGAGAATCGGAGATGATCTACACAGCAAGGTTCAACAGCTGTAAGGACTGTTACACCATCTTTAGCATTTGAATACATTTTCTCCTTGGCTTCTGGTGGATCCTCAAAGACCTCCAATGACATTTTCCCTACAATTATCAATTGTTTGTCAGTATGAGATATTAATAAATAAACATTAATCACAATATTAGGCAAACAATGTTCTTGATGTCTGAATCTAAATCATAGAAAGCTCTAATAAAGCAGTTCTCAGTTTCACATTAAACTAAGTTTCAATTTCAAATGGTTATAATAATTTTTGCAAGTTATAAGTAGCTAGTTATAGTATATGACATAAAAAGAAAAAAAATCATTTCTATTCTTTTCTTCTTTTTCTCTTTCAACGAAGCTTTTGCACCACACAAATGCATACCAAGAATTTCTCAGGAGGTTTCAAGACCATTGCATACCAAACTTCTTCTCTGTAGATGCTACTGTGTGTCATGGTCCAAACGGGCCCATAAATGTGGTTGAATAACAATACATTCAAGTGGAAATTACACAAGGGACAGTGACTGTGAGATGTCCTCATGTGTGACTGTCCTTGTCACAAATGAGGACATCTCACAGTGACTGTCCCTTGTGTAATTGCCACTTGAATGAGGACAGTCACTGTAAAGACAACATGATAATGTACACATACAATGAGTGTACATTATCATGTTGTCTTTACAGTGACTGCCCTCATGTTGTATATTCTTCTCTGTAGATGCTACTGTGTGCTAGGGAACTTCTTAGAACTATTGGTATATTCTTAGAGCTTGTTACACCTGGGATATTCTTCTCTGTAGATGCTACTGTGTGCCATGGTCCAAACAAGCCCATAAATGTGGTTGAATAGCAATACATTCAAGTGGCAATTACATATATTATAATGTATCTGTCTAGTCCTCATGACTACTCATAACAGTACAAGTGATATTTTTTTGGGAGTGGGGAAAGGTTTGAGACTTTCACCTGTATGAAGAATCCTTTCTACCTAACACAAAAATGCACCCCATAAAACATCTGATTGGTTCGAGTATCTTTGAACTATTTGGGTCTATTGACAACACTAGACCAGTGTATATAGAATGACTAATTTCATGCAAGACAATGTGATGCAGAGTGGTCAGCAAGAAACTTGGTCTTAAGCCCCAACCCACTTCAAGACACCAAAATGTTACACCTAAGCAATTTAGCCTCTGATTCTATCAGACCAGTTTAAAATCTCTGTACTAGAGGGACTTCAAAGGTTTCAAGATACTTCTAACACCTTATTGACTCAATCCCAACCAAGACCAAATTTCCTTTTAGGGACAAGTTCCCTGATTTTCTACCAAAAGAGACTTTATTGATCCTAGGCTTTGCCAACCCAATCAAACATTTGAAAACTCTTAAGATTCCCTAAAACATGCAGAATCATGCATTGGTTGTGTTCCAAACAACCCAAGACATCAAAATCACAAATAGACCTAGTGACTCTAGTAGGTCTCCAAAACCTGTTCTGTAGCAATAACTCTTCAATTTGACAAAGGACCTTATGAACTTATATGTTTTTTGAGTACCCTTTTTGATGTTCTAACAATCCTCCAACTCCCAGACCCTGACTCCACTCCAGCATATCAATGTCCTTATTGAGTCTGCAGACCTAATGCATGCCTTTGGGTGTGGGTTCCAAAACAAGGCATTGAAAATGGGTGCATGAAACCAAGATCAGAGTTTGAAGATGTCCACCATGCTCTAAAGATCTAGATTCAACAAGGTTTGAGGTCCTTTACTTGCTGCTACCCTCTGATCTTGCATAATCCATCAACTCCTAGTCAAGAACATTGAGATTCTTGACCTAGGGCTTGCTCTCGAAATTCTCTGGCTTAGTATCCTATTCCAAAGCTTTTAAAATATGAAAATAAACCCCCTTAACTTGTATTTTACAAAGAACAAAGGATATCCTATGGTTTATTTGCAAGTTAAGGCCATTTGAATGCAATAACCCAAAAAATGAGGGTTTGATAGAACAACAGATAAGAAAAAGGAATAACTTTGATATAAGGTGTCTTGAATCTACCAAATAAACTCTCAAAGCATAAGATATAAATACTCTAACTTCCACACTGGTCTGCCCTCCCTTTCACATCCGTACACTGTACAGTGCTTGAAGGAAATGCACAGAAAAGGCTCTGAAATAGTGGCTCTATCTGACAGAGAGTCCATGCTAGGCTTCATGACTAACCTAGAGCACATTCCTTGTTATGGAGGAAGTTTGAATGGTGAAGAACTTATGGAATGGATAGAGGACCTAGATAACCATTTTGACTACAAGTATCTTATGGATAGAGGACCTTGATAACCATTTTGACTCATTTAGTATCTTATTGAGCTTCACTTTGTTTCGAGAATATAGTTTAATATTCTCTACTAAACAGGGCCAACCACATGAAGGTGGAAGCTCATTTGGCCCCACCCCCCTCCCCCTAACATCACTCTACATTCCCCGTTAACATCTAACATTCATTCATTCTTTCAATTATTAATAAAATGTAACATTCAATCAATATCACATGATAACATTCATTAACACATTAGATTCGTTAACACGCAACATTCATCAATATGAAAATAAACACATAATTCATGAACATTCATTAGCACATAATTAAATTCATTGAGACATAAAATTCAGTCATTATCAATTAAGGTATTTAGATGACAATCATTTCTTTTTTCTCTTTCTAATTTTTTTTTCTATGTAAGCTCTAAGAGGAGCATCAGTGTTATCATCAATACCCCCCTCATCAGTTGTTTTGTTCTCTGTTCTTGATGATCTCAAATTCCTATGCTGCTGCAAAGGGGGGTCCTCTACAATAACAAATAAAAGAGTTAAATTTAAAATATTTAATTATAATTGTTACAAGTATTTAATTATTTTAAAGAACATAACTGTGGCGCTCTTTAATTACCTGATTGGCCACATCATTTTGTCTAGACTCAACCTCAACATGCTCATGAGCACCGACCCCTCGATCCTCTACAGTTGCTATACAAAATGTTACATTAATCCAAACACCAATTGTAATTACATATAAAAATTTTAATAGCAAATGTATACCTCCACCACTAGGATGCACATCATGCGAACCTTCATTATGCATAGATTGTGTAGAAGGATTGTCAGGCTGCATTCCAATATCCTACACATTGTTATCATTGCTTTCTTAAAATAGATATACTCACTTTATATTAGAACTTAACATCAAATAGACTAATTGGTAAAGTATTCAATTTGAAATAAATTTCATTTATCTTATTTACCTGTGGCTCAGATGCATCATTATTTGAACCTTGCACACTGATTTCAGCTCGTAGCCATTCAGCCACGGCTCTATAGCCTTGTTGGAAGCCAATTCTCTTGTCCTCTTCTGTGAGGCATCTATTGAACTCTGACCCCTACATTTTTGCTTGGTATGGTGAATTTTACTTGCATTGTTTGATCAAAAAAAATTTCCTTGCAATATATAAAAAAATTGATACAAGTTTTCATTTACTAATACTTACAACTCGTGCTTGAAGTTTGGAAAGACCACCAGAGCTGAGCTTGTGTGTCCCGTGCTTTTCTAATCTTGCCTTTGTTGCCTTTGATGTGTCAGGCAATCTATGAAAAGTTTGAAATATGTTAGAGACCAGTACAGGAAAAATTTAGAGGTTAATTAGTACATAATTACATTCTTAAAAGTATCACATACCTTGCTCTACTCTCTACTGGCGTAATTCCTTTTTTCATGTCGGCTTTATACTTTCCATCCAAAATCAAAGCCTGCCACTCAGCCTCAAGAACACAGGGCGGACCAACATAAGGTCCATTTGTAATACAACATGATAATTAATGTACACTTACAGTGAGTGTACATTATCATGTTGTCCTTAGAGTGACTATCCTCATTTGTTGAAGAAGAAAAGCATTAATGTGGCTGAATAGCAATACATTCAAGTGGCAATTACACAAGGGACAGTCACTATGAGATGTCCTCATTTGTGACTGTCCTTACAGTGAGTGTACATTATCATGGTGTCTTTAGAGTGACTGTCCTCATTTTTTGAAGAAGAAAAGCATTAATGTGGTTCAATAGCAATACATTCAAGTGGCAATTACACAAGGGACAATCACTGTGAGATGTCCTCATGTGTGACTGTCCTTGTCACAAATGAGGACATCTCACAATGACTGTCCCTTGTGTAATTCAAGTGGCAATTACACAAGGGACAGTCACTGTGAGATGTCCTCATTTGTGACTGTCCTTACAATGAGTGTACATTATCATGTTGTCTTTAGAGTGACTGTCCTCATTTGTTGAAGAAGAAAAGCATTAATGTGGTTCAATAGCAATACATTCAAGTGGCAATTACACAAGGGACAATGTCATGAGCCGTGACATATTGAACTTAGTATAATAATAAAATGATTAGATGATATATAATAATCTATTATTAACGGTATATAACAATAATATGTAATTATTATCAAAAGATAATAATAATATATAGTTAGCATAATAAGTAATATGTTAATTAAATAATATTAAAATATTAATAAATAATATAATTATGATTATAATTATAATATAAATTAATAATAAATAATTATTAATAAATTATATATATTATATTATAATAATATATTAAGTAATAATATTAAATCAATTATTGATATAATAATTTTAATATATAAATAATATTAATAAACCTCTCAATATAAAACAATATGTTATCACTATAATAATATTTATTATAATATTATTAATATTACTAACATCATTAATTATAATATTTAATAATAACAATAACATTAATAATAATAATAATAATAACGTTTAAAGCAATATCGAATATCTGTAATCGATATACATCTACATTAAACATCTGCATTATCTATCACGATGAGGAATGAAGAAGTGATACAACAATCACTAGTCATTACACATCGATACCATGAGAGGATGATTAATGAACCAAATACTATGAAGTCAAGATCAACATGATATGAATAAGGGATAGGTCGCTATGTGTTTCAGAAGATGTATTGATAAGCAAGAAGGATAACCATTCATATATTATAAATAATCATTAATTGCACAAGTTTAGACAATGACATATCCGATAAAGCAATATCAAACATGAAGACCCACTAGCAAATATGCACCATCACTTCCTATGTTATCATGACAATAACATAAACTAGATTGAATTCTACTATCTATATCAATAGACACCACATAGGAGGATATTGACTAAAGGATTGAAAGATTATCGATTGTCTGAGATAAACCACATCTTGTAGAAACACAAAAGCATCAGTGATTATATCACAAGCTATTGATGAATGAGGCATCAGTCATGGATAATAAGTACAATGTATCCTTAAGTATTAACAGGAATGGAAGTCAATTTGAAGATCAAACTCCATTACCAGCAATCAACCAATAAATGGACAATTATCAGAAAATGATATCGACTTATATCAGAGTAGAAAGATTGGATATAATCATAACAATATGGGATAAGGCAAGAGTTAATATCGATTGACTAAATACTAATGATAGTTAGACCAAACTAATACAAACACAATGGATGTTAACTACTGGTTGCACTACCAATTAGGGAAGATTACCTTCATAAAAAGATTTGATATTGAGTCAATCTGGGAGTTATCTATGATCAAAAAATAATGAAATAATATTATGTGAACTGTCGGATTATGGAAAGGTGTGATTAACAAAGGGACATGGAGGAAGAAACAAGACACGTCTCATTCATAGCATCTCTTCATTTGTTAAAGACAATATAAGAATGCATTCTCGTCAGTCACTCAAGGCATCATTAGAACTTTATTTACTTATCCATATTTGGATATACTCAATAGAGCATCTGCCTTTGGCAGTTTGGTTTCAAGTTTATCCTTGCAGATCAGAGACAACACCATGATTGCACAGATAGAAAGGATAGTCAGAAACAGCATCAATATTTGAAGTTGCAAGCATATAATTCAGAATCTGAAATAGCAACATATCACTCATAGCGATATTACACATTTGCATAATTACATCATCATATCAGACACAGCAAATACATTGCTGTAAGCAATACTTATTGATTGTATATCGATATTGTTTATATCAGACATAGCATCATTATACTATCACTATAAGTGATAGGAAACATCATATTCATAGCATATTTCATATCATTATATCCAACAGTGCTATTAAACATATTGGTATCAATATCATCTTGCACACATATTGTGATTGAATCTAAAATAGCGGTTGATATCTTAAGTAACCTCCATTACTTAGTTTAATTGTAAGTATCTGATAGAGTAAGTCTGAGAAGTGGAGTAATTGTTCCTGTTTTCCAAGTTAGCCAAAAAGGGGACATTACAGACAATCACTGTGAGATGTCCTCATGTGTGACTGTCCTTGTCACAAATGAGGACATCTCACAATGACTGTCCCTTGTGTAATTGCCACCTTGTGTAATTCAAGCGGCAATTACACAAGGGACAGTCACTGTGAGATGTCCTCATTTGTGACTGTCCTTACAGTGAGTGTACATTATCATGTTGTCTTTAGAGTGACTGTCCTCATTTGTTGAAGAAGAAAATCATTAATGTGGTTCAATAGCAATACATTCAAGTGACAATTACACAAGGGACAATCACTGTGAGATGTCCTCATGTGTGACTATCCTTGTCACAAATGAGGACATCTCACAATGACTATCCCTTATGTAATTCAAGTAGAAATTACACAAGGGACAGTCACTGTGAGATGTCCTCATTTGTGACTGTCCTTACAGTGAGTGTACATTATCATGTTGTCTTTAGAGTGACTGTTCTCATTTGTTGAAGAAGAAAAGCATTAATGTGGTTCAATAGCAATACATTCAAGTGGCAATTACACAAGGGACAATCACTGTGAGATGTCCTCATGTGTGACTATCCTTGTCACAAATGAGGACATCTCACAATGACTGTCCCTTGTGTAATTCAAGCAGCAATTACACAAGGGACAGTCACTGTGAGATGTCCTCATTTGTGACTATCCTTACAGTGAGTGTACATTATCATGTTGTCTTTAGAGTGACTATCCTCATTTGTTGAAGAAGAAAAGCATTAATGTGGTTCAATAGCAATACATTCAAGTGGCAATTACACAAGGGACAGTCACTGTGAGATGTCCTCATTTGTGACTGTCCTTACAGTGAGTGTACATTATCATGTTGTCTTTAGAGTGACTGTCCTCATTTGTTGAAGAAGAAAAGCATTAATGTGGTTCAATAGCAATACATTCAAGTGGCAATTACACAAGGGACAATCGATCACTGTGAGATGTCCTCATGTGTGACCTTTGTGAAGGCAAGTGCCAATTTGTACCCAAGTTACCAATATTGTGGCAAAAGTGGGAATGAAGCATTTAGGGGTCAAATTGGGCAAAGAAGTGTAGAAGTGGCCTATGTGAGGTCTAAATAGCCTAACTAAGTCATGGTTAGGGTCTTATGGTGTTTGAACAATAAGTTTTGAACCAAAATCCCAAAGGTTGTAACAAGTTGTCAATGTTGTCATTCACAACATTGACAACATTTGTGCAAGGGAGCATTTTCGAGTAAGATGGTTATGTAACTATATGAAACCATTGAATTAGGCATCAGATCAACTATAAGAGGCCTCCATCGATCTGTGCAAAAGGTTGGGGGGAAAAACATTTGGAATTAAGAACATTTGTAGAGTAACACGGTTTTAGTGAATTCTTGAGTTTTTTTGTTTCTTTGTTTTCAGTTGATTAATGGATTAGATAGCTCACAGTGTCTATTGGAAAAGTTAGTACAAGTTGTTTTTTTATTGTGTTGTGTTTTTTTTGAGTTTTGAAGCATTCCAACTAGTTTGTTAATTCTTTTGTTAAGTACCCTATCATTGGTTTGAACCAGGCAGGTTGAACAAATGGAGTCTTAGCTCATCATTCCATTGTCAATTTTGTACGGGCTCTTGGAATGGGTGAGGAGACTCCATGTACTATATGTTTGGAAGGAGGGGCCCTGGGAAGCTCATTTTCTATGTTTGCAATGATGTCCTAGGTGAGTCAGTTGAGCACAGTTAGGGATGACAAATCATTACAAGAAGATTACAACAAGTTGAATGCATTGGTTGCTTCAACTAAAATCTCATGGAGAGGTAGACACACATCTAAAGAAGCCCCAAGTCAAATTAGAAGATTGGGTGAGTTTCTTTGGCTGCTAAGAAAACAAACTCTTAGTCAGACTGTCCAAGTTGTGTCAAAATACTTGTTTTCAGGCATGGCTGTAGCAGTTGGTGTACAAAAAATCTAGGAGGAGAAGACCTTAGATATCTTGGAGTTCTCAATAAAGGGCATCTGAATCCTAAGCCCTTTAGGTGGCTTAATATAAACAAAAAGGCTTGACAAAGGCCTAATTGCTAGCAGCCTATTTTTGGGTGCAATTGGCATGGTTTGATGAACCGGATTGAAGTACTGATGAAAAGTATAGGTGAAGGAGTAATATTGAAACCAATAGAGGTCCTAGTGGCCAGCCTCTCCATGGAGTAAAGTTCTAGTTGAATGTGTTTCAATTTGTGAAGACAAGACTAGGAGTGTCCTAGTAGCTAGATTGGTATTGAGCAGAGTTCATTGTATTTCTTGTTGGTGTGCACTAGTTGAAGGAGTGGGATCTTGGGTAGAGATACCTAAAGAGTGTAGGGATAGTTAAGTACCCTATCAAGTCAAAACATTGGCCTAAAGAGACCCTAGTGAAGGATAGGGAGTGAGCAAGACAAAGTGTTACATCAATTAACAAGATCATTTTTTGGTAATTGTGTACATTATCATGTTGTCTTTACAGTGACTGTCCTCATTTGTTGAAGAAGAAAAGCATTAATGTGGTTCAATATCAATACATTCAAGTGGAAATTACACAAGGGAATATCACTATGAGATGTCCTAAGTGTGACTATCCTTGTCACAAATGAGGACATCTCACAGTGACTATCCCTTGTGTAATTGCCACTTGAATGAGGACAGTCACTGTAAAGACAACATGATAATGTACACAAGTACTGTGAAGGTAGTCGCAAGTTAGGGCTGTTTCATTGCATACTCGAAACAATGAAGACATTACAGTCCACAAAACGTTTGTGCTTGAAAGATGAACAAATAAAATTAAACTTCTAAATAACCAAAGCCGCTAACAATAAATTCAACACAGATATGTCCTCATTTCTGGGTATTTTAGCTCTCTAACAGCTGAATACCAGATTACATAATAATGACAAAAGAAAAATAAACCCAATGTACTCAGAAATTGTAGCTGTGATTTCGCGGAGGGAATCTCTCTCGGCGCTGTTGAAAACACAAATGACAACGTTCTTGTTTTTTTTGCCCTTATATCCCGATGTGATTTCGCGGAGGGTTACGGTGCTGTTGAAAACACAAATGACAACGTTCCTTTTTTTTTTTGCCCTTATATCCCGACAACATCGCAATTGCAAGTTAGGGCTGTTTCACTGCATACCCGAAACAATGAAGACGTTACGGTCCACAAAATGTTTGTGCTTGAAAGATGAACAAATAAAATTAAACTTCTAAATAACCAAAGCCGCTAACAATAAATTCAACATAGATATGTCCTCATTTCTGGGTATTTTAGCTCTCTAACAGCTGAATACCAGATTACATAATAATGACAAAAGAAAAATAAACCCAACGTACTCAGAAATTGTAGCTGTGATTTCACGGAGGGTTATGGCGTTGTTGAAAACACAAATGACAACGTTCTTGTTTTTTTTGCCCTTATATCCCGATGTGATTTTGCGGAGGGTTACGGCGCTGTTGAAAACACAAATGACAACGTTCTTGTTTTTTTTGCCCTTATATCCTGATGTGATTTTGCAGAGGGTTACGGCGCTGTTGAAAACACAAATGACAACGTTCCTTTTTTTTTTTGTCCCTATATCCCAACAACGTCGCAATGGCGACGTTGCCAAATGTATTGTCGTCGCAAATTACGACGGTGTCAGGCTATATTTGAAAAAAAAAAGCCAAAACCGCATGACATTTGCCTGTCGTCACAAATTGCCGTCGCAATTTCACCCCAAATGTATTAGTGACAATTTATAAACTTTTTACCAAAACTATAGCAAATAGGCTTAAAAAGTTACTCCTTATCATTTCGAAGGAACAATCTGGCTTTGTTCCTGGAAGATCTATACTAGATGGTGTTATTTTATCACAAGAGGCTATTCATACAGTCCAATATAACCATATCCCTAGTATTCTTATTAAATTAGACATCAAGAAAGCATATGATAACGTTGACTGGCATTTTCTTTTCAAATGTTTAGAATCCTTTGGTTTCTCTAAGCAATGGATTAATCTAATTTTTTAATGCATCTCTGGGCCTCAAATATCGATTCTATTTAATGGAAATCCTATTGGATTCTTCAATATCTCTCAAGGAATTAGACAAGGGGATTCTTTATCCCCTTTTCTTTTTATAATCATGGCTAAAGCTTTAGGTAGGTCCCTAACTAAGGCAAAGAATGACAACCTAATTTCAGGCATTAAAATTACTAAAGGAGTTGAAGCATGTACATGTCAACAATTTTTTTATGATAATATTCTCTTCGAAAAAGATTCCATAATAGTAGCCAATGCTATAAAAAACATCCTTGATTTATTCTCCAAAGCTTTGAGGCAAAATATCAATAAAGGTAAATTTGCAATCTACTTTCTAAACACCTCAGAAAATGTTCAGAGTACTATTTGTAGAATTCTAGAATTCAACAAAGGAGAGCTACCCATGCAAATATTTAGGGCTTTCTTTAGACAAGGGTAACAGATCGACTAACCTTCCACTAGTTTTATATTTAAATGTAAACATATAAATATATTCTTACATAGTATAATACCAAGTAGATTAAACACTATTATTCTCAAACTTTTAAGAACTAATCTTAGCGTTGATTCCAAACTTTAATCAAGGAAATATATATATATATATATATATATATATATATATATATATATATATATATATATATATATATATATCCTAAGGTATTGGTTTTACTAAGATAATTACTTAAAGTAATTCTTGAGCTTTATAAATAATCAATTCCCCTTTTTGTTTAATTTATCCAAGTTTATCCAATAAGACTTAATTGAATTTTAGCATAAGTTTGATCATGTGATTATGATGGTTTAATAATTATTCCAACTATAGTTTAGTTATAATTGGATAATCTTTTAAATCTACCCCTTATCATAAATTTATATGCAGTTCATTTATACAACACTTAATAGCGTAATTGTTTCTTACAACTTAATCTAACAATTATTCATAGAATGAAGTTTCTAACAAAAGTATCAACATTGAGAAGACATATAATTAAACTTTCCATTTCCAAATTTTATTCATTAATCAACTTTATAATTATACATCTTCACTTTTTCCTATTATAACATAAGGAGTATACAACTCTCTCTCTCTCTCTCTCTCTCTCTCCATAAAAGTTTTCACTTAAATTTTTATAAAAGTTTACATAGCACGTGCGCACTATAGTTGTTGGGGGCCAAAAAGGAATGTGGCACCTTTTTGGTCCCCCATCTTTGTGCATATATATATATATGTGTGTGTGTGTGTGTGTGTGTGTGTGTGTGTGTGTGTGTGTGTGTGTGTACATATATACATATACATACATATACATATATATATGCATGCATATATACATATATACATAATACATATATACATATACATATATATATATATATATATATATATATATATATATATACATATTACATATTACATATATACATATACATACATACATACATACATAAATAGATATATATACATATACATATTACATATTACATATATACATATACATACATACATACATACATAAATATATATATATATATATATATATATATATATATATATATATATATATATATATATATATATATATATATATATATATATATATATATATATATATATATATATATATATATATATAGGGTGGCTGCAAGAAGTTGAGTCCCACTTTTGGGCAAAAAGTGGAAGTGTTTTTCCTTTTTTTTTTAATTTCTTGTCAATTGATGTCTAAATTTGAGGCACTAAGAGATTGAATCTCAAAAAAAATTAGTAATAGAAAATGTAGTTCTCGGAGTCTACTTTTCAAATCTGTAATTTATTTAAATACTCACATGGTATAAATTGCTTTTTAGTAGGAATGTTTAAAAACTATGTTTTCAAAATGCCTGTTTTAGGACCATACCATAGACGTGTATGACCACGATATTTGGACTTAAATAAATGAATTTTTGCAAATCCTTTCAGAAAAATATACCTAGGATACCAAATATTGATAAGCATATTTTTTTATTGAATAATTTATTTTTTTTATGAATTTTTAATTGACTATAATACATATTTTCAAAACCTCTAGTGTACGACCACCATAATTTGATAAGAATTTCACATTTTTTCAAATTTCTTTCTTTTATCTTCAAGAGAATTGTATCTAGATTGATGTCATATAATTTATTTTCCAAAAAACCTCAAAACAAAAAAGTTATTAAAGTCTTAGTGAATCTTGCTATTTTACGTTTAGGTACCACTTTTAACTAATAAATAATGCAAAAATAGTAAAAATAATCACATCACTATGAAATTTACATTTTTGAAATCAGGATAGTGAGAACTCTAATGGGTTTTTGTTTCGTAAAAAAATATGATTAGGAAGGCCCTCAAAATTTTTTGACAAGGTAGAAATCTAGCATTCCAATGCCTTAACCAAATTTTTGGAGGTCAAGGCATAAGCTTGGTTCTACCAAGCCTAAACCAAACTGAATTTGGAACAAAATATGAGGCCGAAGTGTGCTTTCCGCTCATGTCTTAAAAAATGGGCACCCGTTATTTAAATTCAAAAAACGGGCATCCGTTTTTAATAAAAAAATCAAAGTGTTAAAATGCATTTTTAGTTCTAAAAAAAATTTAAAAAATTTAGAAACGGGCACCCATTTTGAAAAAATCAGGCACCAATTTTTTGAATTTCGGATCGGGTGCCTAAACCTAAAATGGGTACCCATTTTTTGAAAACGGGTGCCCATTTCAAGTGACATATTTCATTTCTACAAGACTTCCACGGAATTGGTACCCAACTTTGTGCATTGACCCTATATATATATATATATATATATATATATATATATATATATATATATATATATATATATATACATATACATATACATATACATATACATATACATATACATATACATATACATATACATATACATATACATTATATGTATATGTATATGTGTATATATATATACATATACATATACATATACATATACATATACATATATATATATATATACATATACATATATATACATATACATATATACACATATATATATATATATATACATATATATATATATATATATATATATATATATATATATATATATATATATATATATATATATATATATATATATATACACATACACACACACACACACACACACACACACACACACACACACTTTATATTTTATATAAAAAAAACCCATATAAATGTTTGTTCTAATTATGAACAAAACACAAATAAATAAATAAATAAAAATTAAAAAGTTTTAACTTTTTCGATAATGGGACTGTGGATTTGGGAAGGGGGGGGAGCCCTAACCCCATCCCCTTTCCACCCCCCGACCATTCACAGTGGCTATGGCCACTATGCGAGGCATAGTGGAAGGCCGACAAGCTGAACCTCCCACTATGCCTCGCACAATGGTGTACCCACTGTGCGGGGCATGATGTTGGGGCACGAGAATCCAAGGCTCCCATGTGACTTCTCCACTCCCCCCCTTCACCTCTTTGGTGACCTCTTCACCACAGCGGTGGCACCGCCCAAAGTGGTCACCACCGTCTGTGGTGTTTCCACTCATGCACTGTACGCCTCCTCCTCTTTTGGTTCAGCTTCCCCTACGTCAGAGATGCCCTAGTATGGGGTTAGAATAGGGGTAAGCAACATTAGTTTAATATAATAATAATAATAATTTTGAAAATTATAGTTAGCAAAATAGATAGATAAACTAAAGATTTTGTTACATGTTTATTCTCTATTAAAATATTTAATATGTCTAAGGTTAGATTAACATAATTTAAAGAAAGAAATAAAATATATACCAAAAGTTGAAATAAACAATAATATAATATTAAAGATTTGCATGAGAGAGAGGGGAAATAACATGGGGAGACCATGTTAGTCTTTTTTTTTCCTAAAGGTAAATCAACCCTTTTATAGGACTTTTGATTTTAGGGATTTATTATAGTTCATAAAATGGATTTCAAAATCTATTAAATTTATAACTATAGTGTTCATTCTTGACTTTATAGATAAGTCAAGAAGCTTAAATTCTTCTAGGAAATTCCAAAAGCAACTAGAAAGTTTGATTTTTTATGTGAGAAAACATGTTTGAATAATTTCAATAGGATTTACTTTAGGAAAATTGACTTCAAGAAGACTACTAATCACATCATTGGATTTAAGATCTGATTTTCTTTAGTCTCTTAGGGAGATTTATTTAGATTTAATTTTTAAGATTTGAATTGTGTATAGGGAAACTTATTGGATTTAACATTTAGCTCTCTATAATTTATTAGAGAGTAATTAATAAAGTAATTTATTAATTTAGTTTTATTATTTTAGTTTTAAGGCATTATATTGAGTGTGTATAATTAAATTGATGTTTTTTAATTTAACAGTTAAATATTTGTGTTTTAGAGTTAAATTAAGTTGTATGGATTAAATTTTTTTTAAAGAGGGATATTCATTTAACCTTTTTTAAACTAGGGGTAAATATAGTTTTACTTAGATATATATAATTCTTTTAATTTATCATTTTGTGTTTTGAATTTTATTGAGTTAATTATCTATTCTATGTTAGCAAATCCAAAACACTAAAACAATCATTAAATTAATTAAATTATTGTTAAAAGGGGATTCTCATCTTTGAATATCATTTATTCAATACATTGGTTTAATATCGACTAATGCTATTGATAAACTAATCACAAAAACCATTCAAGGTATCAAAGAATTTTCCTTTAAACTTATTCCTCCTTAGTTAACTATTATAATAACTAGTTAACACTATAGACTTGTTTTAGGGATACGACCATGTTACTAATATAGATCTCTCGGTCAAAACCCTACTCAACTGAGTCTTGTTTTCACCTAACTGATTCTAGTTAGTATAGACTTTAGTAAATGTAGTTGCTTACATGTGTACATTTGTAATTAATTAGTAGGTTTTAGAAAAAAAAAATGTAGTTGTGTTTTGCTTCACTTTTTGGGCATTACAGTTCGCAGGCACGACAACCTAAAAGATATCATAAAAAATATAAAAAAATATTTTGATTCTTATTATGAATTATTTTCTTTTTAATTTCATGATAATTAGATACCACTCATCTCAGACTAACATATGGAATATTTTACGCATATTACTTTTGTTCAAATCTTCAATAATATTTATACATTCTAAAGTATCGAATTTTTACATCACCTAGACGTAGTTTAAAGGAAACCTAACTTTAAATCTCATCTACAAACAATACAAATTATTTGAGCTCATTTTCTTTCCTTTCTTTGTCAGCATTTTGGATATTATGGAGTGTGGCGCCTTCATCAATAGCAGAAGCCGCCATAACAATAGAGATTTCAACTCAATAATACTTTAAAAAGGAGATGTCAAACTCAGAAACTTCTTTTTGTAGAATGCAATCTGTGGGCAATGGTTTGCATGAATTGCCACGTAGATTACGTTAACATTTATGAAAGCTTTCAATGGCGAGTGGGAGGCAATGATGAAGGAATGAATATATATCAATCAAGCTCATATATCAGTTGGACAGACAAGAAATATCAATCAACCTCAAATATTTCTTTGCCGGAATTGGTAGGAAAGGTTTTAGTGCTCAAGAATTTCAAAATCTGATTCAGACCTGAGTTGATCATGCTTCCAATATGCACATGTTGCACATGTAACTTATTTCCATTCAAGCATGGAATCTTCTTCAAATTTGTCAAAATCTTACCTCGTGTTGTGTTTTGTGAATTATTTATTGTATAGTTTTTGTAGTTTTATCAATTATATAAGTTAAGAAGCCTTGTAATCAATAGTTTATAGGGTATCATATTTGTTTTACAAATGAAAGAATAAATAATGTGGGTTTGATTTTGAAAGAAAATGTTTTAGTTAAAGTGTGCTTATTCAAAATAGATTTTGTTTGTTTTTAACTAATGAAAATTTTAGTATAGACTTACAAGAGTCAATTAGCACATGTACTTTACAAGAGTAATGTAGAGAGTAATGTAGAGCAGCGTATGCATTTTTGAATAAAGAAACGAGAGAGCAATACATGTTGTAGAAATACATGCAAAGGAAGATTATACAAAGGAAGTGTAAAAATATGGGGACTATATTTAGCAGGGAGAATTCTCAATATTAATAACGATGAAAAATTGAATTCTGAAGGAGAGATAATAGTAGATAATGACAAACACACCATTGATATTAAAAATATGTTGGTGGATTGGGAATTAAATAAATTTTAAAAAGTAATCAAGAAGACATTGTGTAGTAAGAGAATCCAAAAACTAATGAAGAAAATTACTACAAGTGAAGGAAGAATATTGTAGAAAGAAAGTAGAAGAGGTTAACACATTAAAAGGGTCATATCACATGTTAATATACGAAGATACTTAAGGGTAGGTGACCTAATCAATTATCTAGAACAAATGGAAAAGACTTTTGAAATGGATGACCTCAAGATAGAAGCCTTAGATGACACAGTACTAGTAAATGTGGCAAAGTGGTGGAATATCCATAGACCTACCATTTCAAGATGGAAAACAATGATAATCTTGGTCAAAAAGGATATTTAAAGGATAAAGGAAACTTAGAATTGTATATTTCTAAGTAGTTGAAATGATGAAAGTGTTTTTCTACTATTAAAGATGCATGTTTTATTCAAAACATGGGTTTGACTTATATACACTTTGTAAAATAATATATAAAGAAAATAAGAGATTAATTTCTTTGTAGGTATCTATCACTTCAATCTTTCATATATCAATTCTAAGGATCACTTGCCAGTGATATGAAAAAAGTTCTTACATTTTTTCACTCTTAAAATGATTTTAGAGGTTAATGAATACCTTATTTAAATTATTTTAACATGACAAAATTAAAGAGAACATTTTTTATTTTGATAGATAGAAATGAGATGGGTGAATAATTACAATTCTAGTTTCTTGTGGTTTACTCTATATACAAGTATTAATTTATTTACTTTTTATCCAAATAATTAACAATATGCACGCATTCACATTAAATAGTTTCTCTTTAGTTATACTATATCCATTCTAAGGATCAATGTCAGTTTATTATAGTATAATTTTTTTAACATAATTTATTTTCATGGTATTCTTTGAAAATTCATTCATGAATTTCTATTTAGAGTTGAGTGTGATAGTATTAGAAATGAAATCTTATAAGACATATATATTTAAATAGGAGTATATAAAATCTCAATACAAATACCTACACCTAAGATATATTGTAAAAAAGATGTGGGAATTTACTATGAATTATATAGTAGCGGTATTAAATTTATTAAAATTAATAACAACAATGAAATTGTGGGCATTATTTAAAATTCTATAATTTTAGATCATATAAGATAATTTTATTAAGTGCACCCTTAGACAATTTTTTTTTTATATAAAGCCGCTTATGAAAAATCTCTTCTATAAATTATCTAATAATTCTATTGTATTTATCTATTTTTAAATTTTAATTTGGTAGTTACAAATATAACCAATTTATCACAACTTAGTTAAATATAGTATAAACTCTTCATAGACATTATTGAGCCAAATAAAATTGGATGAAGCTCTATAAGACCATTCTTACTTAATTTGGAATTGGATTCTTTGTTACCATTGTATTATTTCTTTCTCAAAGTTCAATGATGCAATACTAATCATGTCCTTCAAGGATTACCATGGAGATTAGAATACTTCTTGTCTCAATAGATCTATCTACTATGATTTCTATTCTAAAAATGCCAAAAAAAAAATTTGGGTCATATAGTGTTCTACTTACCCGTCAAAAGTAGATTCAAACATAATGTATGATCATGCTAGATGTTTCAATTATTTAGTTGATTAATAGATTATATTATTTGTGTTTATCCATCACTAAGGGACAATAGTCTAAGACCTAAAGTCCTCCAATATAACATATATTACATCCATTTCTTTAGATTCAATCTTCACCATTAGAGAAGGGGAAAGTTAAGATGACCAAAAAAATTAGCTAGACTTATGTATGATTCAATCTTAAGGGGATTTAAGATGACCAAAAAATTGTACATAGAATTATATGTACTAAAATTATTAGCTTGAAAGAAATATTACAATCATCTAAATAGAGAAAAAATGGTATAGACTCCTTTATCTTGTAAATGTTTTTTTTTAAATATTATCTAGGTGATATTTTTAAAAAATTATCAATCTATTTCTAGAGATTTTGAGAAACTAGCTATGGAAGTTTAAATTATTGTAGTGTATTGGTTCTAAAACCTGATATCCATTGGATGAAAATCTTGATGTTTATAGAAAAATCCACTAACCATTATATTTCTTGAAATAGTTGTACTTTATTTGGCTAAACTAGGTATGACAATATTAGAGGGAAGAATATATTGGTAGTGGTATTCTCCAACTCTAAAAGGGAAAGTTAGGTACATATAAATCGTTAGAAAATGGAAGGTTTTTGTAAGGGGTATAATGCATGAGATTATAATTATAGTGATCCCTTTTGTAAATAGTGGGAGTCCAATATTTGAGGATACAACTTAAAGATGGTAAGATATTTTAATAGTTTTTTATATGTCAACTATAAGGTATAGTCGAAGTATCTTCTCAAGGAACAATATTTATAAAATTAACATCGCGAATTTTAAATAATCAAAGATTGCCTAAGATTAAGTTTTAAAAAAATATGGGATTTTCCAATATATTTGAAAGTACATGGAAGCTCACAACTATTTATAGAGGTTATTTAAGACTTGTGTATTAGAGTTAGACGTCTCCTCCTTCATTAGAATGTTTATAGGATTTCTAGCTTAGCTAATAACAATATCTTTCTAAGTTTATTTGAATATCGCTAACATAAGATTTCTACTCTGAAAGGTCAAATAAAAATACTAATATGATACAAAATTCTACATATCTTAAATAAAATGTTTAGAATTAATATAATATTAACCTTGCTAACCCTATGTACCTCATGAGTTTCAAACACCTTAGAAATGGCTACATGTTAACCTACTAGCTTTAATATTAGTTGTAAAAAATAATATAAGATATTTCACTTATAAGGTGGTTGCATAATAAGAAATGAGCTGTAATCATCATAGTCATACATGTTATTATTGAACATCTATATACTAGATAATTTGAGAGTTTTATAGAAATAGTAAATAATCTTGTTATGATAGGTGGAATTCGCATTAGATAGCCAATCCATTATGGAGTGCTCGTCTTGGGAATATTTTCTTACTAGAACAATGAGGGTATCTATGAAATGTAAGAGTGGTCTATTCTTCTAATATTCTCTTCATGATGGATGAAGTTACATTTTATTCCAAAAGGACATTCTTCACTTTGTTCATATGGAGAGGACCAAAAAAAAAAACTCTCTCCTACCATTTCCAATAGAAAGTATTCGTAAGAGCTGACAATCTGGTAAAGCAAATGAATGCAGCCCTACACTGCACTGAACAAAAATCAATCCTCTCTAAACATGGTTCTTAAAAACCTTCCTATCATATTCTGCAATATTCTATCCAATCTAATTAATATCACTAGAATGTCGATAACATTCTTCAAAACACCCAATTTCACTTTAAAAAGAAAACATTAAACAACAGCTTAATCAAATTGTTCTATGGACTGATGGCGATGTGCAGACTCTTTACAAACAATAACGTTATTCAGACGAATACAAATATTTCATCTATACTATTTAACTGTATGATATATTAACCATACTATTAAAATCTTGAAGTAACTTCATGATTATCAATCAATCAAATTTGCATATTAAATGTGTTTTGATCGCAAACTGTACAAAATAATTTCAAGAAATATGTGATCTACATAGTAACGCAGTACATTATTCTCATTTGACTGCGAAAAAAGATGTGAGCTTAATTTCTACACTTTTCTGCGCCTCCATTTTCGCCAGACAAATTAGTGAAAACATCTCATGCAAAAATGTTTACGTGTTGTACGTGGGATTTCATGCAATAGCATTAGCATTGCCCACAGATTCCATTCATGCAAGCAACTTGTTTTTGAGTTTGGCATCTCTTTTGAGTTCAAATTTCTAAAGTTTCGGCCGACATCTGCTATTGAGGAACTTGCGGCACTCTATAAATCCAAAATACCGACAAATAAAGGGAAGAAAATGAGGTAAAATTTCCTCATACCAACACAATCCAGGTTCGGCCTTGTGCCCCCCAAATTGACTGTCTTGGCTATTTTGGATTGTATTTTATGATCTATTTTCAGGATGAGAAAGTCAGAAAAAGAAAAATCAATTGAAAAGTAATGATCAAACCATGATGAATAACTAAGAGAAAGACATGAGGAACAGTATGGTCTGTTTTTGTTTTTTCTTTTATATTGATAATGGATTGTGGGCTGTGATGGAAATGTTGATAAAGAAAATAATCTAGTTATGCAATTCTTACTCACACAATGGGTTAAAAATGAAGTTATTTTTCATAATAAAAAATTTGAGATGGTAATTTCAGTTAAAGACAAACTTCTATAGTATATGACAATAGTCTATAAAAAATATTGGACTAGATTATGTAATTTTTCTTTTTTTTCAAGGATATTTCTTGTTATATATTATGATATATTATTAGGATGAGAAAATCAGAAAAGAAAATTGAAAGGTAAGTTGCAAAGCATGCTGAATAATATATAAGAAGAAATAGTGAGATTGTATGATGTTTTTGAATTTTTTATGTTTCATCTTCACTTTGTTTTCCAGTTTAGGATCTATGTATTACTGATTGTCTGAGGATGTTTTAACATAGCAGTAGGTTTACAATCATAGAAAATATTTTTAGAACTGACTCAATGAATCAAACACACCTAGCTTAACCTAACTAGGAGAAAATATTCAACACTTTCTCATTGACTTAGGAACACATCCCCCAACTCCCCACCATATAGGATGCCAATAACACACAATGGATATTGACGCCCATACATGTTTGGGTGTTAATGTTGGAAGCGGCTCGATATGACGAGTTTCTTGGGGTGATTACTATTCATCTTGCACAAGCACTAAAAATCCTTCGGAGGTAGATCAATGGCCACTAGCTTAGGATTTTAATAAAAGCATCCATTCATCATTGAATCCCATAGTCCCATTACAGGATGATATGAGCAATTAATGTATGTGAAGCCCTGCAAGTAGGATATTAAGTGTGGTTTCCACTCATCACAATACGCAACCATGTTTGATAAATCAAACAAGTTCAACAATGTCCTTTAGGGCTTTCGTCCCCTCAAGCGTATATTTATGGTGAATTGGAAGCACAGAGAAAAATGTTATATCACTTTGGGTCATTCTCAGGATATTTTTGCACCCCGACATGCCCACTAGGGTTTAATTCAAATGTGAGGTTAGGGACCATAGGATCTAGGTTTTTTATTCTCTTGAAAAGAGAAGAGCATAATCCCCTAACCTTGTCCTTTTCCCTATCCAAGACATGCAAAATAGAGTTAATCTAGAGATAGTACGTATATTATCGGGGGTGGAATATCTTCTGGTTTCTGATTCTCTATAAAAGAGAAGAGCATAGTCCATAAGTATCTACCACAATGTCAATATGTTGCACCTAATTAATTAACTATGTGCCTATGAAAAATATTTTAATTAGACGAAGTATTTTCTTGATGAATATTTGGCAACCTACAAAACCACAAGTCAAAAATTTTAAGTTGATTGAGCTTTCTTTGACAAGCAATCTCTGACAGGTTTCCTCCAAACAAGGGCTTAGAAGTGAAGACAAGAATAGGCCAGTTTGGATTTCACAAGTTTTTAATGCTCAAGTCTTCCCCATACGTCCTATAAAAAGTGTTAGACTATCTAAAAATGATCATACATCAGCAAAAAATGGAGGTCAGAATTAGTATTAATCAAACTTCATGGAAAAAAACTTGAAAAATGATGACAAAAAGCCATACGACAATGAAAAATGGGTATTGAGTGTCGTAAGACACATGATACCTATCTACATGACAAAGTTGGACAGATACGGCAATGGGTCTACTCCGACACAACAATACATGAATATCATATGTCGTACAATAGAAAAGATTGTCTGATACATCAATCTAGAGTGTCGTACGAGATTTTCCTGTGCAATGTACGAAAAAATTCACAGAACCTGAGAACCAAATGAAAAATGAGTAGAAATGAGATGAAAAAAAAGGGGAAACCCAATATCGGGCCCCATGGTGGCACCAAAAATGTGTGTGTTAAATTTGTACCTATTGAGAAGACACAACACTTCAGTAGAACATTACAGACAAATGATAAATAAGAAAGCAGCCAACGAATCTATCATAAAACATATGATCTACTGCCTCCTAAGAGATGTGAGTATAGTATTCTCATATTATCACTGAGACCAGTAACAATGTGATGTCTAGATGAGGGATTTGAATGCTAGATGATTGAAATGGATGCAAAATCTAAGCTATATTTTTATAATTTTCAATGCAATAATAACGATTAAACTAGATGAACTGATCTAAAGCCATGATGACAATGAAATCAAATCAAACTAAGAATAAAAAACTAAGGAAAATGTAAATAGCAATGATCTCAATGGAGGTACAATCACTCAGGAACTCAACAATATAACTATGTTATTCTCAAGATTGCACACCTTTTGTGAAGAACCAAGGGTTGTTTATATAGAAAACCCAGATTTGATGACTCATGGGAAAAACCACAAATCACTCCTTGATTGACTCAAATTGATTGGCAAGTAATAATGGAATTAGAAACAGTTAACTTTTGATGATCGTGCAAATCACCTTTATGACTCACAATCAAGTGTTGAGTTAGAAACTTAATAGAATGAGTTAGATAGTTGGATTTGAGTTAATTGGACTTTCTAATTTTTGTGTAGATAAATACTTAATATTGATTTATTTATCCAACGTCCATGTGTAATATTCTCAACCCATTTGATTAATTAAATAATTGATTTGTGGGTTAATCAATTATTAAATCAAATTTCATTCAAAATTATATTATCAATTGACAATTTAAATTAATCAATTAAATAAATATTCAAACAATTAACTTAGAGTTTTTGATTAATTGTCAAATAAATAATATTAATTAAGAATAATTTAATTAAATCTAATTAAAGTGGCTAAGTGGCTAAGTGGCTAAATGAAGTTTAATTAATTAAATATTTAATATATTCAATTAATTGCACTTAGGATAAATAACATAATATCATTTATCACCAAACAATATTTAATTAGAGACAATTAAGATAAATTAGGAATATTTAGGAATATTCCCCGATGCAGACTTGTGATAAAATTGATTAGAGTTTTGACAACTTGATGTGCAGATGTGCCTTGGATTAGGACTTTAATGTTGATCAATTTGTTGATATAGGGGATAATGGTACTAAGGCCCATTTTTGGGGGTATTACAAACTCAACTTTAAACTTAAATTCCTAATTCAATTTTATTAAACTAAATGTGCAACTTAAATTATATATTAATAATTTATTAACAATTATTATTTTTTAACATAGTAATAATTATGAAATTGATAATAATTAATTTAATCTTTTATTCGCAAAATTTGACTTTTAAATTAAGTCTTCTCAATTAAATGATATATTTAATTAATTATCATTAATTAACCACCCTCATATTAACATTTCTATATTTAATTATTTATTCACATAATCAAACCCATAAATCATGTAACCATAATAACATAAATCACACTAAACTATTCAACAAGACGACATGAGAAATATTGGACTAAACCAAAAACACCATATTCATACTGAGAGAAAGGGTTCATGAACTCATGTCGCCTTGACAAATATAGATAGGAAACTCAATCAAAAACTTGTCCCTTAATTCATGACAATAAATGGCTTGGGTTGGGATTGGACTTGTATGTTATCTCCCCTCTCCTACCATATGAGATATTGCGATAGGGCACGCTCATCCTGACAATTCAGGGAAGTCGATGCCCGATACCTAAAATCCTGCATAAAAGACAAGCATGTACATACATGTATAAATATATAATTGACAATGACAGAGATCGGATGATCGTGTGGATCTCGCAAGAAAGTAACTATGACAAACATAAAAGTAAACCATACACGCTAACCATACACATGCAAGTATGGGGTTAGCAAAACCATAAATATAAATAATATCAAATCTATCTGAGGATGTAATACACACATGAAAAGTGGCTTAAAAGAGTACGGCCAATTAAACTGAAAAGTAAACTGTGGGAGGGGTATTACAATGTCTCCCCAACATGAATTACTTTTCACCTATAGTTTTTTTTATATGGTAGGCACAATGAGGAAGAAGGCTATATGCTAAAGGGCTATATCATTGATTTTTTAAATGGATTAAGGATAGAAGAGGGAAAGTTATAAAGATTATTAAGGACACTAGTGGGAAAGTTATGAAAATTTGATTCTTTATTCTTCTAGGCCCCAACAAGTGTCATGGTTAAATTTGGTTAGTTATTATGGATAGTTGTAAATTCTAGGTTTAGTTACTTATCTTATGACATGTTTTTTGGGAATTATGACAGAAGAAGATAAAAATGTATGTCTCATTTAGATATGTTTTCTTGGAAAAATTTAAATTTAATTATTATTATTATTATTATTGAGTTTATTTAGGTAAATTAGGTTAATTGATATAGAGAATTAATTATTTTAAGTACTCTATTTATTACTCACACATAATAGGCTAATTTATATTGGATTTTAATTTTACTATCTAGAAAATTGGTTAATAGTGAAATAAATTCACCTTCTCAATCTTTTGTTATGTACATTAGAAGTTTAATTCTATGTTTATTCCTCCTTGTTATATGGAGTTTGGGTGTTATTTTTGGAAGTATGTTAGCAAGTTGCTTGTTTGGTGTTAGTGATTGGTTTATCTTTGTGTTATGGTCTTGGGCAATGAGTTATTCAATCTATGTGTAAGTTTTGTTCTGGAACTTATTGTATGGCTCATGTTATAGGATATTGATTCTATTATGGTTGTCATGTATTCCAATGGGTTCTATTTTAAATTTATTTAGCTGAAGAAAAATTATCATTTAGGAGTAATATTATTATGTGATTATTTTTAAGATTCATTTTCATAATGATGCATTTATGCATGTATGGATATATTGGTTCTCTTGATGAATTTGAAATTTATATTCTTTCTTTATTCTTGGGGGACTCCTCATAATAACTAGAGGCGGGGGATGTTTTTATGTTATTTATTTGGATGGTGGTATTTGTTGATTTTATAATATTCATTTCTATATGATGATTCATTTATTTTTATTGCAATGTATTGGTTGGGCCTAAATGTGTAATTGAGGTCACATGAGAGTCGTGTATATCTTCTTTTTGTAATTAATAAATGATATGGTTCCCAATGATATTAATGAGGTTGGTAGATGCAATAGTATGGAAATTGGCATTTTAACTATGTCATGGAGCATAGAAGAGCTCCAATATGACTCCTAGCGAGATGTGGACATAATAATTTTGCTATCATTATTTTTTAATATGATGGCATAATGGATCATATTTATGATTGTATGTTTTATGCTCCAAATTCTACTTTTGAGATCTCTTTGGAATTGATGAATCTTTGAGGCTATTTGATGAATATTATGTTGGATTTCTTTTTGGAGCATAGGGGTGAGTTTCTAGGAACATGGCTAGGAGAGTGGCTCACAATAGGGGTCGTAGTCCTAAGTGGCTGCCAAGGTAACCTATTGTGGAGTTTTAATCAAGCGATAACATATTAAAGTAATTTGGGTTGGGTTTACACACAATCAAGATAAATAAGTTTCCTCTCCCATGGCCATGAGAAATCATGTGTTGGCCATGGATGGGTTGGAGAAGGACTAGTGGTCTATGTGGCACTAATTGGAAAATAGGCTTCCTTGTCCTCATGAAAGGTTGTCAGTTCCACCTGATTCCTAGTAGCTTGGGTCTATGTAGAGAGTTTCAAGGTAACCCAGGATAGACAAGAACTATGAGATGACACTCTCTTGCATGTATAGTCTTAGAATCTCCTTAATTTAGCCTTGTGGTTCATCTCTAGTAAGTCTTTGTTGGTATCCCACATTGATTTTCTTGAAAATACTTTATGTATCTTTTGAGTTTTTTGGGTTATAGCCTTGTGTGGTTTCTTGTGTGATGTGGAGCCTTGGTGTCTACCTCGTAAGCACGGTGGGAGTGGACCTTTGGGTTCCATGTGGTTGGGTGGTAAATATATTTCATTGAGATCAGGTGTTTTTTATTATAAGGATGGACCCTTGTTCCAGTGTCTTCACTCATTCCTGCATTAGATAGATTCATAGTGCTCATGTATTATGTATATTGATGTAACTTGCATGCTCCTTATAGGAGATTGTTGTATATGTGATCCTGGCAATGTATTGATATATTCTTTGTACAACATATGTAAATGTAATAGTTTTAGGTCATGATGATTTATGGAATTGTAATATCTATGTTAGATAAATTGACATTGATTGTTAACATGTACTTGTTTATGGTTTTGTTATAGATTAGGAATATTTGGCTGTGAGGTTTAAAATGAACATAGATAATTAATCATTAAATTTGTACATTATTTTGTTATGGGTTATTAGACTAGATCATGTATTTATGTGTTTCTTAATAGTGATGTTGGGAACCCTAAAGAAGACCTACGACTAAGTTATTGATTTACTTTACATTCATGTTAAGTAGTGTGATAATGTTTTGTCACTTCTGCTTTCATTAGTGTAACTTGTAAAAATGCATAGTGAATTTGATATCTAAGTAAATGATATATTCATGTTTTTGAATTAGTTGCTATTTCAAAAGGAAAAAAAAATATTTGCACCATGGTTTGGGTTAAAATTAGCGCTATTCTCTCAGGTCCCTGGTAGGATATTACAAAGAACAAGCTCTAAAGATATTTTAGTTAGTGTACCTCATGGAACATCTTGGATACAAAATTCTTGGATCCTTGAGTAGAAGATCTATTTCCATGCATTATCAATCATTCAACTCTAATAGAAATAGTAAAGTTTTGAACAATTGAAACCTTTATTATGGATACAAGATGCTCGCAAGCACGACAACCTAAAAGATATCATAAAAAAATATTGAAAAATATTTTGATTCTTATTATGAATGATTTTCTTTTTGATTTCATGATAATTAGATACCACTCTGAAACTAACATATGAAATATTTTACGCATATAACTTGTGTTCAAAACTTCAATAATATTTATACATTCTAGATTATCAATTCTTACATCACCTAGACGTAATTTAAAGGAAACCTAACTTTTAATGTCATCCAGAAACAATACAAATTATTTGAGGTCATTTTCTTTCCTTTATTTGTCAGTATTTTGGATATTATGGAGAATGGCGCCTTCATCAATAGCAGACGCCGCCATAACAATAGAGATTTCAACTCAATAATACTGTCAAAAGGAGATGTCAAACTCAGAAACTTCTTTTTGTGGAATGCAATCTGTGGGCAATGGTTTGCATGAATTGCCACGTAGAATACGTTAACATTTATGAGAGTTTTAAATGGCGAGTGGGAGGCAATGATGAAGGAATGAATATATATCAATCAAGCTCATATATCAGTTGGACAGACAAGAAATATCAATCAACCTCAACTATTTCTTTGCCGGAATTGGCAGGAAAGGTTTTAGTGCTCAAGAATTTCAAAATCTGATTCAGACCTGAGTTGATCATGCTTCCAATATGCACATGTTGCACATGTAACTTATTTCCATTCAAGCATGGAATCTTCTTCTAATTTGTCAAAACCTTACCTCGTGTTGTGTTTTATGAACTATTTATTGTATAGTTTTTGGAGTTGGTTTTATTAATTATATAGGAGTAGGAGTTAAGAAGCCCTCTAATCAATAGTTTATAGGGTATCGTATTTGTTTTGCAAATGAAAGAATAAATAATGTGGCCTTGATTTTGAAAGAAAGTGAAAGTATTATAGTTAAAGTGTGCTTATTCAAAATAGATCCTGTTTGTTGTTGAACTAGTGATAATTTTAATATAGACTTAGAAGAGCCAATTAGCACATGTACTTTACAAGAATAATGTAGAATAGCGTATGCATTTTTTAATAAAGAAACGAGAGAGCAATATATGTTGTGGAGATACATGTAAAGGAGGATTATACAAAGGAAGTGTAAAAATATGAGGATTATATTTAGTAGGGAGAATCCTCAATATTAATTTGGATGAAAAATCAAATTCTAAAGTAGAGATAATAGTAGATAATGACAAATCCACCATTGATATTAAAAATATGTTGGTGGATTGGGAATTAAATAAATTTTAAAAAGTAATCAAGAAGACATTGTGTAGTAAGAGAATCCAAAAAATAATGAAGAAAATTACTACAAGTGAAGGAAGAATATTGTAGAAAGAAAGTAGAAGAGGTTGACACATTAAAAGGGGCATATCACATGTTAATCTACGAAGATACTTAGGGGTAGGTGACCAACCTAATTAACTAGAACAAATGGAAAAGACTTTTGAAAGGGATGACCTCAAGATAGATGCCTTAGATGACACAATACTAGTAAATGTGCCAAAGAGGTGGAATATCCATAGACCCACCATTTCAAGATGGAAAACAATGATAATCTTGGTCAAAGAGGATATTTAAAGGATAGAGGGAACTTAGAATTGTATATTTCTAAGTGGTTGAAATGATGAAAGTGTTTGTCCACTATAAAAGATACATGTATTATTCAAAAGATGGGTTTGACTTATATACACTTTGTAAAATAATATGTAAAGAAAATAAGTGATTAATTTCTTTGTAGTTATCCATCACTTCAAGGTTTCATATATCAAATCTAGGGATAACTTGCCAACGATATGAAAAAAATTCTTGCCTTTTTTCACTCTTAAAATTATTTTAGAGGTTAATGAATACCTTATTTAAATTATTGCAACATGACAAAATTAAAGAGGACATTTTTTATTTTGATAGGTAGAAATGAGATGGGTGAATAATTACAATTCTAATTTCTTATAGTTTACTCTATATGTACAAGTATTAATTTATTTACTTTTTATCCAAATAATTAACAATATGCACACATTCACATTAAATAGTTACTTTTTAATTATACTAAATCTATTCTAAGGATCAATGTTAGTTTATTATAGTATAATTTTTTTTAACATAATTTATTTTCATGGTATTCTTTGAAAATTCATTCATGAATTTCTATTTAGAGTTGAGTGTGATAGTAGTAGAAATGAAATCTTATGAGGCATATATATTTAAATAAGAGTATACAAATTCTCATTACAAATACTTACACCTAAGATATATTGTAAAAAAGAGGTGGGAATTTACTATGAATTGTATAGTAGCAGTATAAAATTTATTAAAATTAATAACAGAAATGAATCATGGGCATTATTTAAAATTCTATAATTGTAGATCATATAAGATAATTTTATTAAGTGCACCCATAGACAAAATTTTTCTATTAAGCCACTTATGAAAAATCTCTTCTAGAAGTTATCTAATAAGATCCTATTATATTTATCTATTTTTAAATTTTAATTTGGTAGTTACAAATATAACCAATTTATCCCAACTTAGTTAAATATAGTATAAACTCTCCATAGACATTATTAAACCTTGAATAAAACTAGAAGCTCTATAATCCATTCTTACTTAATTTGAAATTGGATTCTTTGTTACCACTCTATTATTTCTTTCTCAAGTTCAATGATGCAATACTAATCATGTCACCCAAAGATTACCATAGATACTATAATACTCCATGTCTCAATAGATCTATCTACTATGATTTCTATTGTTAAAATGTCAAAAAATTATATTCTAGGCCATATGGTGTTCTAATTACCTGTTAAAAAGTAGATTCAAACTTAATGTGTGATCATGTTAGATGTTTAATTAGTTAGTTGATTGATAGCTTATATTATTTTTGTTTATCCATCACTAAGGGACAATAGTCTAAGACCCAAAGTCCTCCAATATAACAACTATTACATCCATTTCTTTAGATTCAATCTTCACCATTAGAGAAGGGGAACTAAGGTGACCAAAAAAATTATCTAGACTTATTTATGATTCAATCTTAAGGGGATTTAAGATGACCTAAAAATTGTATAGGAGAGTTATATGTACTAAAATTATTATCTTGAAAGAAATATCACAATCACCTAAATAGAGAAAAAATGACATAGACTCCTTTTTCTTGTTTTTTTTTTAATATCATCTGGGTGATATTTAAAAATAATAATCAATCTATTTCTAGATATTATGAGAAGTTGGCTATGGAAGTTTAAATTATTGTAATTTATTGGATCCAAAATCTTATATCCATTGGATGAAAATCTTGATGTTTATAGAAAAATGCACTAACCATTATATTTCTTGAAATAGTTGTACTTTATTTGGCTAAAGTAGATATGACAATACTAGAGGGAAGAATATATTGGTAGTGGTATTCTCCAAATCTAGAAGGGAAAGTTCAGTACATATAAATGGTTAGAAAATGGAAGGTTTTTGTAAGAGGTATAATACATGAGATTATAATTATAGTGATATCTTTTGTAAATAGAATGAGTCCAATATTTTAGGATACAACTAAAATATGGTAAGATATTTTAATAGTCCGTTATATGTCAATTATAAGGTATAGTTGAAGTATCTTCTGAAAGAAAAATATTTATAAACTTAACATCACGAATTTTAAGTAATCAAAGATTGCCTAAGATTAAGTTTAAAAAAATATATGGGATTTTCCAATATATTTGAAAGTACATGGAATCTCACAACCACTTATAGAAGTTACTTAAGACTTGTGTATTAGAGTTAGACATCTCCTCCTTCATTAGAGCGTTTATAAGAATAGTAGCTTAGCTAATAACAATATCTTTCTAAGGTTTATTTGAATATCATTAGCATAAGATTTCTACTCAGAAAGATAAAAAACAAACTACTAACATGATACAAAATTCTACATATTTTAGACAAAATGTTTAGAATTAATATAATATTAACCTTGCCAACCCTTTGTACCTCATGAGTTTCAAACACCCTAGGTGTGTTTCAAACACCTTAGGAATGGCTACATGGAAACCTACTAGCTTTAATATTAGTTGTAAAAAATAATAAAAAGTATTTCACTTATAAGGTGGTTGCATAATAAGAAAGGAGCTGTAGTCATCATTGTCATACATGTTATTATTGATCATCTATATACTAGATAATTTGAGAGTTTTATAGAAATAGTATATAATCGTGTTATGATAGGTGGAATTCGCATTAGATAGCCAATCCATTATGGAGTGCTCGTCTTGGGAATGTTTTCTTACTAGAACAATGAGAGTATCTATGCAATGTAATCGTGATCTATTCTTCTAATATTCTCTTCATGATGGATGAAGTTACATTTTATTCCGAAAGGACATTCTTCACTTTGTTCATATGGAGAGGACAAAAAATCCTCTCACCTACCATTTCCAATAGAAAGTATTCGTAAGAGCTGACAATCTGGTAAAGGAAATGAATGCAGCCCAACACTGCACTGAACAAAAATCAATCCTCTCTAAACATGATTTTTTTTAAAACCTTCCTATCATATTCTGAAATATTCTATTCAATCTAATTAATATCACTAGAATGTCAATAACATTCTTCAAAACACCCAATTTCACTTTTTAAAAAAAAAAAACATTAAACAACAGCTTAATCAAATTGTTCTATGGGCTGATGGAGATGTGCAGACTCTTTACAAATAGCAACATTATTCAGATGAATACAAATATTTCATCTATACTATTTAACTGTATTCAATATAAACCATACTATTCAAATCTTGAAGTAACTTTATAATTATCAATCGATAAAATTTGCATATTAAATGTGTTTTGATCACAAACTCCAAAATAATTTCAAGAAATATCTCTACATAGTAACGCAGTACATTATTCCCATTTGACTGCCAAAAACGATGTGAGCTTAATTTCTACATTCATTCTCAACTAAGTCTTCGTCCTTACACTTTTCTGCGCCTCCATTTTCGCCAGATAAATCCAAAATGCCGACAAATAAAGGGAAGAAAATGAGGTGAAATTTGTAATATTTCTCTTTCACGCAACTCATACCGATACAATCCAGGCTTGGCCTTGTGCCGCCAAAATACACAGTCTTTGGATATTTTGAATCGTATTTTATGATCTATTTTTAGGTTGAAAAAGTCAGAAGATATTTTGGATCGTATTTTATGATCTATTTTAGAATGAAAAAGTCAGAAGATATTTTGGATCGTATTTTAAGATCTGTTTTAAGATGAGAAAGTCAGAAAAGAGAAAAGAAAATTGAAAGGTAATGATCAAATCATGACGAATAAATGAAGAGAAAGACGTGAGGAACAGTATGGTCTGTTGTCTAATTACATTTCAATTGTCTTATTTTTTCTTTCATATTGATAATGGATTGTAGGCTGTGATGGGAAATGTTGATAAAGAAAATAATCTAGTTATGCAATTCGTACTTGCACAATCGGTTAAAATGATACTATTTTTCATAATAAAAAATTTGAGATGGTCATTTCAGTTGAAGACAAATTTCTATAGTATATGATGTATCTAAAACAAAATTGGACTAGATTATGTAAATTTATTTTTTTAATGGATATTTTTATTGATATTATTAGGATGAGAAAATCAGAAAAGAGAATTGAAAGGTAATTATCAAATCGTGCTGAATAATCCAATCTCGGGTCTTTAGATATTTTGAATTGTATTTTATGATCTTAGGATGAAAAAGTCAAAAGATATTTTGGATCGTATTTTATGATCTATTTTTACGATGAAAAAGTCGGAAGATATTTTGGATCGTATTTTATGATCTATTTTTTGAATCGTATTTTATGATCTATTTTAAGATGAGAAAGTCAGAAAACAAAAAAGAAAATTGAGAGGTAATGATCAAATCATGACGAATAAATGAAGAGAAAGACATGAGGAACAATATGGTCTGTTGTCTAATTACCTTTCAATTGTCTTAGTTTTTCTTTCTTTCATATGGATAATGGATTGTGGGATGTGATGGGAAATGTTGATAAAGAAAATAATCTAGTTATGCAATTCGTACTCACACAATCAATTAAAAATGATGCTATTTTTCATAATAGAAAATTTGAGATGGTAGTTTCAATTGAAGACAAATTTTTATAGTATATGATAATAGTCTTAAAAAAATTGGATTAGATTATGTAAAATTTCATGAATATTTTTATTGTATATTATGATATATTATTAGGATGAGAAAATTAAAAAAGAGAATTGAAAGGTAATTAGCAAATCGTGTTGAATAATATATAAGAAGAAATAGTGAGATCATACAATGTGCTCATTGCTTCTCAATTCTCTTCTCTTAGCTATCTCATATTGATGACAAGTGTAAAGTGTAATGAAAATATTGATGAAAGAAATAAACTTACATGATCTAATCTCAAAATTTTGGTAGCTAATGTTTGTCATGTTTTCTTACTTCATAATTTGTTAACATTATTTATATGAGAACTTGTTTCTAATATAAAGTTAACTTAGATGGTTTTGGAGGTAAATGTGGTTTTTGTGTATATTTTTTTTCAAGAGATTTTAGATTAGTTTTTTAATTTTATTTTTAAAAATGTGTTAAGTTTGCAAATACAATTAAATTTTTTAAAATATATTTTTAATTTATTTTATGTACATTATTTTTGTCAAAATAAGTTAAAACTAATATACTAAAATATGATTATCTTATTTTGTAAAACAAATGTTGTTGATTACTCTAAGATATAAAATAGAAAACGCTTCATTTTAAATTTTTTTACAAGTGTTTTATATCGTTATATGGTTTTAACATCTAATTCATCTATTTTGGTGAATTGATTGCTCTAATCTTGAATCATTGCCTTGACATGCAAAATATATCATTTTATAATATGATTGATTTATTTGTTGAGATGTCAATCTACTTTGATTTGTACATAGCCATAATCTAGTTCCCTTGAATTGAAATTCAAAATATTATGCTTCTTATTAAAACTTTATAGGCATATGATTGGTCTAACAAAAGGTCTTGAGTTGTTCACATAATACTTGTATAACAACACTTTTTAGGATCAATTTTACTAAATCAGTAAACTTTAAAGATTTTGAGCCATTATTTATGCTCAAAGTTTAGGTTCCAAACTAAATATCGATGTGGTTAAAGATAATATGGTTCTAAGTTAAGATCTTATACAAACAGTTTTTTATCAAATTTTGGAGGGGGGATCCATTAGTTGATTTAAAGTTCTGATAATCATCATTGTTGTTCTCAATCTTGACATGTTAAATACTTGAAGAACATTCAGAATCATGGAGAATTTTTTTCTTTTTTTATTGTTTGGATTAAATTGAGGGAAATTTGGGTAGATAAATGGTTAGAAAATGTAAGGTTTTTGTAAGGGATATAATATATGACATTATGATTATAGTGATCCCTTTTGTAAATAGTATGAGTCCAATATTTTATGACACAACTTAATGATGGTTAGATATTTTAATATTCTATTATATGTCAACGATAAGGTATGGTCAAAGTATCTTTTCAAGGAACAATATTTATGAACATGTATAGCATCACAAATTTTAAATAATCAAAGGTTGCATAAGATTAGGTTTCAAAAAAATATAAGGTCCATCTTCCATTATATTTGAAGGTACATGGAAGCTCACAACCATTTATAGAGGTTACTTAAGACTTGTGTATTGGAGTTAGATGCATCTTCCTTTGTTAGAAAATTCATATAGATTCAAGCTTCGCTAATAACAATATCTTTCTAAGGGTTATTTGAAAATCACTAGCATAAGATTTCTAGCCTAAAAGATAAAAAATAAATTATTATGATATAACATTCTACACATTTTAGAAAAAATGATTATGATTAAAATATGTGTAAGGTGGAAAAATGTGATGGATAGACCTAGGGTTTTGAACAATGCACCTAATAGAGACCCTAAACCAATATTTACCACCAAACATATAAATTGAAATGATAAGTAATGTAAATCTGGAAATACTTGTGAAGAATACTGAAATAAGATAAGATGAAATACATACCTCATAACATAGCTGATCTGAAAATACCTATTTTCTGGTGTCTGTACTGAGTTTTGGGAAATTCTACAACCGGATTTGGAACAAAATTACAGAGCTAGAGAAAACCAAGAATTATTTTCCTTTTATAAGAAAGGTCGACCTTGACCCAGGTAAAGGTCAAACTTGACCCCTTTATGTCGACCTTGACTTCCACTTCTCTGACAAAAATTCTGTTTGTGGATCCAGAAAGTTTTCCAAAAAGGGTACTCAGATCTACTCTACAACTCCCGAAACAATGACTGTAGATATCTGAAAATGGTGTTTTGGGGTAGCTATATAGGGTTTTTCCTTCATCAAACCCCCATTTTGGTGATCTCCACCTCCATGAATAGCCAAATGTAATAGAATATGTGTGTGTTTCTCGTAGGAAGAGCTTTGAGTGTGCAATGCTAAGATCTAATCCTCTAGATTGAAACCCTAGCATGAATTGAAATGAGAGAGCAATGCATAGATTTGAATATGATGAAGAAAGCATACCAAGCCCCCAAGGTTAAAGTACTCCTACCAAACTCACAATCTGTAATTACCACCCCATGATTGTATCTTTTGAATGCTTGAATGTTGAAAATGGTAGATCAAGGAAGAAGGAATCTTTCTTGCTCCAAATGAATATCCATAATAGCTTGTCCACAAAAATGCTTTCTTGCATTAAGGCATCATCAGTATATCTTATTCTTCTATATCATCCTCTATCAATCTTGCATCATCATCTCTTCATCATCAATTGTAGCTCCTCATGTGTAGCATCTCATGACTTATTGAAATGAAGGCAAAAGAGAGTGTTTATATAGAGATTTGAAGGAAAGGCTCCTCGGGAAATGTAAGGGCCCTTAATTGAAATTTCACCTTGAATTATGGTCCAATCACAATAACCAACTAAGGAGTGAAAATAAATAAATGAATTTTAAATTAAAACCCTTTCGCATTCAGATCCGGAGGCCCGATTTTGATTTTGGGACTTGCTATGATCAAAACTTGAAAAGGGGGACCAAAACCTAACAAGGGTCAAGATTGACCTCGACCCTAACCTAGGTCAGGGTCAACCTTGACCCTGACCCAAAGTTTCAAGCCTAGTCAACTTTGAAAATAGAGAAGCTTTGGGTTAGCCAAAGACTTGGGATGATGGAAAAATAGGACAGAGTGTTAGAAAAGGGCACAGAGGCCTAGGAGAGATGAGATGAAGGCTAGGAGGACCAATACCTAGATCCTACCTAGAAAATAGAGCCAAAATGAAGGAAATAAAGGAGTATCGTAGGGATTCTAACCCTAATTTCACCTAGAAATAGAGAATCAAGTGAAAATGCATCCCAAATGCAAATATATCATAAAAATACACTAAATGAGGGTGCTAAACCTACCAAAATGGAAGTGCTTCCATTTTAAGATGATACATTTAGCCCCCACTTTATCTTAGATATGACACTATGTGAATATGCAAGCTAAAGTAAGAAAACATCATAGTAAATAAAAAGGATATAACCAAGTCCTCAATGTAGATATCCTGCAAAAAACTATTAGTACCTGCAGCACACAAGGTTAATGAAAATCCACAAATCACCTAAGACTTACTAAAATGAAATTAAGAAGTGCATAGGTTCCCTTATGCCCCCTGTGTTTCGGCTTTCTACTTCTAAAGGGTGAAGCAGGGTGATAAGGATAGCCTTATACACTAGATATGCAGTTTGTTGAGAAAGCCTTTTCCTAAACCAATTATAAGGATTCCTATCCTCCCTAAACTAATTCAAGGGGTTAGGTGTCTGAATCATGATTCCAACACCACTGACAGCACTGAAAATAGAGTTACCGAACTCAAGTTATGATGAAAAGAGTGAATGTCTATCTAAATGCATATGAAGGGAAATTCGAATTTGACACAAGTAAACTCTAAAAAACCCTAATAAAAACCCTAATTTTTAACTATAAATAAGGGAAGAGAAATCATACCTACTCATTTTTACCATTTGTAGATTCAAAGAGAGAAAGTATAATGTCAAGCATAGAAGAACTTCAAGCGACACGTATGGAGCTCTTGAGACAATGCCCGGCTACCGGATGACTGCTTCCTAAGGTGAGTTTTTTGTTGTTGATTTCTAAACTTCTCAAATTATTTCTTTTATAGGTAAGGTTGACCCTAAACCTTAAAAGTTGACCCTGACCTAGTTATGTCGACCTTGACCCTTAAAGGTTGACATGAACTAGAAGGTCTACACCTTTTTCTGGAATGAGGTCGATCTTGACCTAAAAAGGTCAAACCTGACCCAAGAAGGTTAACCTTGACCCAAGAAGGTCGACCCTGACCTAACTAAGGTTGATCTTGACCTATTCAAGTTGGATTTACAGTTTTATGATTCTAGAGTGCTGATATGATGTTTGTTTGCGCTTACAGGACCTGGGTCATCTCTGAGAGCACCCATTTGGAGGGCCACTACTGATTATCAGAGAGAGACTATCTGAGATGAGTGAGGATGAGATATAGTTATTGAGAGATGTAGGACTGTACTGGGTAATAGTCCTACCATAGATCAGACTCCACCAAGCCATGTTATTAGCTCTCCTAGAGAGGTGGGATGAGGATACATGTTCCTTTCATCTTCCCTCAGGTGAGATCACTGTGACACTGGAGGATGTATATAGGATCCTACGACTTCTAGTCTGAGGTGATCCTGTTAGACTAAGATTACAATGGGGTCTTGAGGATATCCACACAAATGCAGAGTATTTCTTAGGATGGGTTCCACATATATGAACCTGAGTGGATCAGATCACTCTATCAGCCATACTAGCAGGCCCGACACCCTTGGTATGGAGGGTGATGATGTGTATACTTTCCTTGGTTGTAGTACCCAACACAAAGGGTACAGTCTTTTCAGCACCTTTCACCCATCACGTACATAGGATGGAGAGTGATAGGACTATCTTCACATGGGGTCATAGCATGCTATCCCACTTATACCACGAGCTATGTCAGTTGGTGAGATATCAATGAGAGAGTCTCACGGTATGCACACTTTTGTATATTTGGTTGTTTGAGCACTTCACATGTAGACAACCACAAGGGTCCTATGATGGTAGATGCTATCACATTGATAGGATTTTCTTATCCACTGAGAGATGTTTGGTAGCATGGAGATATCCTCTATTGGAGGGTATGTCTAGATAGTATTCCAGGCACAAATGTGATATGGAGACCCTACTATCACATGATAGAGTGGCCAAATATGTGACACCAGATAAGGCACTCACATCAGAAAAAATTGCTAGAGGCTCATCAGAGTCACATAGTGATGCCATACTACTATGACCGAGTGATGAGACAGTTTGGTCTGATACAGGGGGTCCCTAGAGTAGTACCTCGATACGTACATCTGACAAGGTATTATCAGAGACCCAGTTCCATATGTCGGCCATCAGTAGCAGATATTGTAGATAGTGATACAAATGAGACAAAGGATATAGAGGTATCACCAGATGTGGCATATTCAGGCATCATCTAAGACTACATCAGATACTGGAGTCAGAAGGGAACCCACCCCATCTTCCCTGATGACTATCCCAAAGGTGATCCAGGCCTTTCAGAGAGGACACACCATGAGAGTGGCATAGTAGATGAGGATGAGGATCATAGAGATGAGGAGAAGCCCATCTTTGAGGGAGACCCCATGGAGGAGGAGAGGGCAGATGATAGAGAAGATGAGAGAGAAGAGGAGATGCCCCCAGTTGATAGTACTGGTATGAATGTGCATGTTTTTCATGCATCACCACTGAGATCACGATGACCTCCACACGCCCATACAGAGACACCACCTCTGAGACCTAGACACAACGAGTGTGGAGAGAGTAGTCACTCCATGCCCCCACCATATAGATCCTTCAATGATGCCCAGGAGGGAGATCCAAGTATAAAACATGCATTTTATTTGAAAATTTAACTTAATTTATGAAGAAAAAGTACTAAAAGATAAATATATTTCTATTCTACAACTAGTGTGGCAGAGTGGAGGAGTTTTGTATCTGAGGTCCTGAAGGATACATGTTTCTCCTACCAACTACTAGCCAGTGAGAGAGTTTCCTATTGGTCACAAAGATCGCAACAGGCATGCTGATATCTTTGTGTGTGTCCAGTGAGAGATGAGGTCATGTAGAGAGAGAGAAGAGAGGCTGATGACTGACTTACGAAGATAACAAGAGTGCATGTATGAGATGATCATATTGATGAGCCACTCATGGACTACCAGACAAAGATCTACATCTTCTCATCATAGATTAGAGAGATCTAGGAGCCATCGACCATCAGAGCATAGAGATAGACATGTTGATAGATAGGGCCTTGTGCCACATATGTATCAAACACAACAAGAATTTATAAATGAAAAACTTTATGTACTAGTTAGTTCTGTGTTTGATTACTATATTTTCATTGATAACATAAAACATAACAGAAAGAAAGAACATGTATAGATGTATTCAAATGTAATTTGCTAAAACCACATAACCTATAAAACAAACATAATTATTTTAAAAGGAATACATAAATACACAAGGAAAGAAAGATAAATTAGGGATAATAACATTTGAGATGCATAATATTGATAGGTTCCTTAAAAGAAACACCATTCATATCAACAATTTTATAAGCACCTGAACCAAAGTCCTCAATTACAACAAAAGGTCCAAGCCAATTAGGGCTAAACTTTCATTTTTCCTTAGGTAAAGCATTCATATTTCTTTGATTCTCATATAATACTAAATCACCCACTAAAAATGATTGTTCAATTACCTTATGATTATACTACTTCTGAAGTGATTTATGATAAGCCTTTATATGTTCCAAAGTGTTTATTCATTATTCATCCAACATTTCTAATTCTTGTAATCATTGTTCTCGAATGTATATTTATTGATTATCCCATGAAATGAAACATGTAAAGAAGGTATTTCCAATTCCAAAGGCATCATAGCATTAGTACCATAGACAAGATTGTAAGGAGAAGTATCAATGGTAGTACGAACACTAGTCCTATAAGCCCATAAAGCATAGGTAAGTTGGGTATGCCAATCTTTCACATGCTTATAAACTTTTTTCCTCCGAATTTGTTCAATGACCTTTTTTGATGCTTCAGCTTGACCATTAGATTGATGATAATAAGGAGTCCAAAATATATGTTGAATTCGATATTTCTCCAAGAAATTTGTGACTTCTTTATTCTTAAAAGAGGTACCATTATCTGAAACTATCTTCAAAGGAATACCAAATCATGTTATAATATTGTTAAGGATGAAATCACAAATAACATCCACAGTTGTTGAACGAAGAGGAACAACTTCCACCCACTTTGTGAAGTAATCTGTAGTAGTTAGTATATACGTATGTCCTTGAGAAGAAGTTGGTGAGATTTTTCCAATAATATCAAAACTCCAAATACTAAAAGGCCATGGAGAAACTTGATTACAAAGCTCACGAGTAGGAGCATGAATCAAATTACTATATTGCTGACATTGAGGAAACTTATTAACAAACATGAAATAATCTTGTTTCATTGTTTGCCAATAATATCTCATTCTAAGAAGTTTATTAACTAAATATTTTCCACCAAAATGTCCCCCACAAGAACCAGAATGAGCTTCTGCCAAAGCTACTGGAATTTTGGTTCTACCAAGACATCTTAATAGTAAACCCTCATAAGAGCATTTGTAAAGCATATCTCCTAAAATGATATAATGCACTGCAAGCTTCCTAATATGATTACACATGTTCCTTCTTGCTGATTCAGGAAAAGTACCATCTTTCAAGAAATGAAAGTTATGAGAATACCATTCATCTAAATGAAAATTGAAATAATCAGAGGTAACCTTATTAGAAATTACATGATTTTTAAGAGTTTGTATAGTAAATTAAAAAATTTGAGCATTGTTCTCAAGACAAACCAAAGAAGTTGCACTTGCCATGGTGTCTACATGTCAATTATCTTTCCTAGGTAAAGTTTGAATCATATAGGAAGAGAATTGTGAAAGAACATCAAGAGCCAAATCTCTATATTGTGTCATTTTATCATTCTTAGTCTGATAACCTCCTTTAATCTATTCTACAATCAATTGCAAATCTCCATAAATTTCCAAGTTTTTAATGTTAAGGGATGAAGCTTCTCGTAAGCCCATTATAAGAGCTTCATAATCCACAATATTGTTAGTACAATGAAAAGTCAATTTATATGATAGAGGGATCAGCTTTCTCATAGGAGGGATCAAGATAATACCAACACCAAAGATTGTCTTACATCTAGATCCATCAAAATATAACTCCCAAATATCATCATGTTTAATAGCTAGAATGTTTTCATCGGGGAATTCTATTGAAGTAATGCATGTATTGGAATGAGGAAAAGGAGCTTTAGCCAAATAATCTGTTAAAGCTTGTCCTTTAATCAAATTTTGAGAAATGAAATTAAGATCAAATTCTGTAACATCACCCACTTTGCTAGATGGTCAGAGAGATCATTTTTTGAGACAAGATGTTTCAAAGGATCAAATTTAACAATCACATTGACTTCAACATTTAAGAGATAATGCCTAAGTTTCTGACAAGCATAAACTACAACTAAGCATTGTCTTTCCAAATTTTTATATCTTTTTTCATAATCGAGTAAAGTCTGACTAATGTAGTATACAGGTCTTTCCTTACCGTCACTATCATACTGAGCCAACAATGCACTCACCAATTTTGGAGTGGCTAAAGTATAAAAATAAAAGGGTTTATTGAATTAAGATAGTTGCAAAATAGGAGGATTAGCGAGATACTCCTTAAATTTATCAAAGGATTGTTTATATTCCTCATTCCAAGAGAAAGTGGTATCCTTTCTAAGAAAGGTTCTTTCTAAGAAAGGAAGTAAAAGGAATAGTTCTATCAGCTAAGTTGGAAACAAAGCGATGAATAGCTTGAATTTTTCCTTGTAAACTTCATAACCAAGAAATGTTTTTAGGAGGCATATTAACAATAGATTCAATCTTTTTAGTATCTACCTCTATGCCTCACTTAGAGATTATAAACCCTAATAATATACCAAAATCAACTCCAAAGACACATTTTTTAGGATTCAATCTCATATTGTAACTTCTAATCTTGTCAAATATCTGTCATAAAATACTAACATGATCTTCTCTTTGTATAGATTTTTCCAAGATATCATCCACATAATCCTCCAGAATTTTACGAATGTAATCATGAAAAATCAAGGTCATAGCGCATTGATAAGTTGCTCCCACATTTTTTAATCCAAAAGGCATCATGACCCAACAAAGTATTCCCCAAGGTTTTATAAATGTGGTCTTAAATTGATATTTAGGAGGAATAAAAATTTGATTATAGCTAGAAAAGCCATCCATAAAAGATAATTAAGCATGACCCATTGTTAAATCCACAATCATATCAATATTAGGTAATGGGAAATCATCTTTTAAGGATGTTTTCTTTAAATCTCTAAAGTCAATAAACATCCTTATCTTATTTTCTCCTTTTTAAATAGGCACAATATTTGAAATCTAGTCTAAGTAATCAATAGAGAAGATGAATCCAGCATCCAATAATCTTTCAATTTCAGCCTTAACTGATAAATCAATTCATGGATTCATCTTTCAAATTTTCTGCTTTACAAGTTTAACATTTGGTTTGAGAACAATATTGTGAGTAACAATCTTAGAATCTATACCTGGCATATCCAAATATGTCCAAGCAAAAATATCCTTAAATTCAAGTAAAAGGGAAACCAACTGATCACGTTCATCCTGATTCAAACATTTCATAATTTTTATCATCTTTTCAGAGTCATTTTCATCCATTTGAACCTCAACAGTCTCAGTTATTAACAAATCACTTTGTATCGAAGAATCCATTGGTAGAGAAGAAATATTTTGTTCATCATGTTCTCCAAAATAAGCTTATGTACTTAAACAATAAGGCTTCCGTCGTTTATGATGAAACATAGGTAAATCCTCATAAACCCCTAAAAATTTCGCTAAGGCTTCATCTTTGGGAAAAACATCCAAGGTAGGTCTTTGATTAATTTCAAGGAGCGGGTTAACCAAATTTAAATATCCACCACAGATATGATTAACATTGAGAGGAAAATCTGATGGTTGTTTGTAAGGATTGAGCCTCAATCCATATGTATAATCATAAATTTCATTGTCCAGAGGTACTTGTATACCTTGCTTGTATTTACCACATCCTTTCTCATTAAATCCTAATTTCTTGAGTAGATGATAACCAAAACCATATCTATCATCCATATCAAATGGAGTCCAAGGAGTAGCATATGTCACAATATCATAGCAATCAAGTTTTATTGTTTGAATTGTTTCTTCAATCGAGGGGGCAACAGAGTTACTTTTTAATTCCCCAGAAAGGGGGGAAGGAGTAAAAACTTATTTTTCAAACTCACTAAATGTTGTTTCATGAATTCCAAATCAGAGACTTTATATTCTCCAATGAAAGGAGTCAATTCCAATGTTCCCCAATCATCCCCAGTCAAAGAAGAAGATGGAGATTCAATTTTTTTAATCTCAGGTGGCCTTTCAGGCTCTTTCCTTGGTTGGAGAGGTTCAGAAACTTTAACATATTCTGTATTTAAGCAAGGATTCAGTGCATCATCCACATGTAACATATACATGAAATTGTTATAAATGAACCTAACCTTGTGATGAAGAGTAGAAGGAACTGCATGCATAGTATGTAACCAAGGTCTACCTAAAAGAAGGTTATAATTGAGAGGTCCAGGCATAAAATGAATAGGTGTATTAAGAATGAATAGACCAACTTTAATAGGTAAGGTAATAATGCCCAAAGTTCTCCTTGCAATATTATCAAATCCATGCATAGGGACATTATCAGGTTGAATAGTTGGGTATGTGCAAGATCATGAGGGGCCAAAAAATGGCGATGTAAAAAAATCCACTTTTCACTCATCCAAAAGCGCATGAAAATGTATGTTGACTTTTTAGTAGGCATGGGTTTAAGTACACCTGGGCAAACCTGACACCAAAGAACAAGCCTAATCGGGTACCCCATATTTTCGAGCTAAAAAAATGGTAGGAGTAAATGAAAAAATTAAACTTTTATATATAATGTTTAAATATGTATTATATATATAATTATATATTAATTTATATATTTTATATTATAATATTTTATAAATTAATATACTTTTTTATATATTAATATGTATTGTATATAATTATATTTAACATTTATATTATATAAATATATGTACAAATTATATATATATATATATATAACATTTAAAGGGTATTAAGGGGTATTATGTAAATAGTTTAATATATTTTTTAATATATATTATATATAATTATATATTAATATATATTTTATATTAATATATTTTTAATATATTAATCTATATTGTATATAAATATATTTAATGAACTTATGTTATATTTATATGTACAAATTATATATATATAAGGGGTATTATGTAAATATTTTATATATATTTTAATATGTATTATAGATATAATTATATATTAATATATATTTTATATAATGATATCATATATATATATAAACTTTATAGATCATAATATTTAAATTGTATGTTGAAAGGGGTTACCAAGACTTCTTAGGGGTCCTAGTATGCCTTATCACGTGTTAGGACCCCTAGGAAGTCCCCATGACCCCTTTTGAAACATCAGAATGCTCGAGTGTGTCCGAAGAGGTACTATGACCCCTTCAAACACACTTGAGCATTCCAATGTGTCAAAAAGGGTTATGGGGACTTCCTAGGGGTCGTAACGCATTATGAGGCATACTAGGACCACTAGAAAGTCCCCATGACCCCTTTTGACACATTGGAACCCTCAAGTGTGTCCGAAGGGTTCGTAGGACCCCTTCAGACACACTAGAGGGTTAAAATGTGTCAAAAAGGGTCATGGGGACTTCGTAGGGGTCCTAGTATGCCTTATCATGTGTTAGGACCCCTAGGAAGTCCCCATGACTCCTTTGGACACATTAGAACCCTCAAGTGTGTCCTAAGAGGTCATAGGACCCCTTTGGACACACTTGAGGGTTCAAATATGTCAAAATGGTTCACAAGGACTTCCTAGGGATCCTAGTATGCCTTATCACATGTTAGGACCCCTAAGAAGTCCCCATGATCCCTTTTGATACATTGGAATGCTCGAGTGTCTCCGAAGGGGTGGTAGCACTTGAGCATTCCAATGTGTCAAAATGGGTCATGGGGACTTCTTATGGGTCCTAATGTGTGATGAGGCATACTAGGACCCTTATGAAGTCCCCATGACCCCTTTTGAAACATCTCAACCCTCAAGTGTGTTCGAAGGGGCCCTACGACCCCTTAGGACACACTTGAGGGTACTAATGTGTCAAAAGGGGTCATGGGGACTTCTTAGGGGTCCTAACGCATGATAAGATGTACTAGGAACCCTAAGAAGTCCCCATGACCCCTTTTGACACATTAGAACCCTCAAGTGTGTCCTAAGAGGTGGACCCCTAAAAAAGTCCTCATGACCCCTTTTGCACATTTGAACCATCAAGTGTGTCTGAAGGGGTCCTGCGACCCCTTGGAACACACTTGAGGGTTCTAATGTGTCAAACTAAGTCATAGGGACTTCTTAGGGGTCTTAAAACATGATAAGGCATACCTTAGGAAGTCCCCATGACCCCTTTTGACACATTAGAACCCTCAAGTGTGTCCTAAGGGGTGGACCCCTAGGAAGTCCCCATGACCCCTTTTGACACATTTGAACCCTCAAGTGTGTCTGAAGGGGTCGTAGGACCCCTTAGGACACACTTGAGGGTTCTAATGTGTCAAAAGGGGTCATGGGGACTTCCTAGGAGTCTTAGCACATGATAAGGCATACTAGGACCCCTAGGAAGTCCTCATGACCCCTTTTGAAACATTTGAATGCACAACTATGTCCAAAGGGGTCATAGGACCCCTTAGGACACATTTGAGTATTCCAATGTGTCAATTGGGGTCATGGGGAATTCCTAGGGGTCCTAATGTGTGATAAGGAGTACTAGTACCCCTAGGAAGTCCCCATGACCCCTTTTGACACATTAGAACTCTCAAGTGTTTCCTAAGGGGTCGTATATTAGAACTCTCAAGTGTTTCATAATGGGTCATATGACCCCTTAGGACACACTTGAGAGTTCTAATGTGTCGAAAGGGGTCATGGGGACTTCTTAGTGGTCCTAGTACACCTTATCATGTGCTAGAATCCCTAGGAAGTCTTCATGACCCCTTTTGACACATTTCAACACTAAAGTTTTTCTCAAGGGGTTGTATGACCCCTTATGACACACTTGAGACTTATAATATGTCAAAAGAGGTCATGGGGACTTCCTAGGGGTCCTAACACTTAATAAGGCATACTAGGACCCCTAGGAAGTCCCCATGACCCCTTTTCACAGATGAAAACACTCAAGTGTGTCCCAAGGGGTCGTATGACCCCTTAGGACACATTTGAGTGTTCTACTATGTCAAAAGGGGTCATGGGCACTTCCTAGGGGTCCTAGTATGTGTTATCACATGTTAGGACCCCTAGAAAGTTCCAATGACCCCTTTTAACACATTTCAACACTCAAGTGTGTCCCAAGAGGTTGTATGATCCGTTAGGAGACACTTGAAAGTTCTAATGTGTCGAAAGGGGTCATGGGGACTTCCTAGGGGTTCTAACATGTGATAAGCTGTACTAGGACCCCTAGGAAGTCTCCATGACCTTTTTTGACACATTTCAACACTCAAGTGTGTCTGAAGGGGTCGTATAGTCTCTTAGGACACACTTGAGTGTTCTCATGTGTCAAAAGGGATCATGGGGACTTCCTAGGGGTCCTAGTATGTCTTATCACATCTTAGGACCCCTAGGAAGTACCAATGACCCTTTTTGACACATTTCAACACTCAAGTGTGTTCCAAGGGGTTGTATGACACCTTAGGACACACTTGAGTTTTGAAATGTGTCAAAAGGGGTCATGGGGACTTCCTAGGGGTCCTAGTACACCTTATCACATGTTAAGACTATAATCATCTAAAAATAGTCATCTAGACTATTAGCCCCTTTTGCTAAATCATCAATTGCTTATACTTGATCAAATCCTAGTTCTATCATTTATTCGATTATTTTCTATGGGCTAACCATTTTATCCTAAAGTCTTTATTTAATTAAAAGGAGTTTCCTCCTCTTTTAATTAAATAAAAAGCCCCCCATTTTTCCTCTTATCCTAAGTTGCACAAATAAAGCATTATTCTTATTTTATAAAAAGGGAAAAAGCACTTTTTGTCTCATATGGACACAAAAGTCAACTCTTATTTTCTCATTGGAGGATACTTGTGCACATGGATTGCTCCTCTTTCAAGCTCCACCGTTGGTTAAATCATTTGCCTCTTAATCTCCATGGTCCATTCCTTATCATTTCTTATAAAAAGAGAGCTCTCTTCTTCATTCTAGATCCCCAACTTTTTTATACTAATGTTAAGCTACAGGTTTTCTAGGTCACTTTGGATCTTTTTTAAGATTTGGAGAATTCTTGGCTTTTGCATCTACATGTTATCATAGTTTCATTTCTTGCATTATCATGGCATTCATAGCTTCATACTTAGCTTAGTTTCCTTTATGCTTTAGATTAATTCATCTAGCTTAACTAGGAGGCTTTGTAATACTTGTTCTTTCATTTCCATAGTTTAGCTTGCATATTCATCTTAATCTAGCTTGCATTGCATTTCATTTGATTCCTGAGGATATTGGCATTCTTGCCCTTGTCTTCATTTGAACCTCCCATTGCATGGTTTACTAGCAAAGTTATTGGCTTAATAGCTCTAGCTGAGAGCATTCTTAAACACCCTTGCACTCCATGCCTAGGGAGCTATGGATCGATTTTTGAGACCTCATTCTTGAGTGTTCTTGATTGTAATGATTCATAGAAGTGCACTATTTAGTGTGTATATTTTTGGCGCCCACCGCAGAACATTAACATTTTGTCCTTTAATTTCTGCATTTCCATCAATTTTTCAGCAAGTTTTTAGCATCATTTTTGGCTCTCTATTTTTCTGTCTCAAAGTGTCGTACGACAGTTTTCCAGTGTCATGCGATAGTTTTTAGAAATTTTCACATAGGGTATCAAAAATTTAAGTGTGATATATCATTGGAAAGCTCTTTCTGAGCCTAATCCAACCATGTTGGTTTCATTTTCAAATTTTTCCATTTGATCAGCTATTTTCCTTGCAGATTATCTAATTTTTGATGTGCTAACCATTGTGGAGCTAACAAGTTGTGCTTGTAGGTGCTCTCATTGCTTGAAATATTTTGCCAAAAGAACGCATGTCAAAGCTTCAAATGCACAAGGGCTACTAACAGTTTTTATAGGGCTGCCCAAAGCATAAAAACCCAATCAAGTGCTTGTTTTTTATTTCATTTCAAGTGTGGCAATTACTAGTTGTTTCATTTCTTAGGAACTTAAGATCTTGTTGTAGGAATCTTTTGGTGGTAGGAGAAGTATGCTCTTCACCCTTGTGGTGAACCAAAAAATCTTGACCCATCTTTGGATTTTGAAAGCAAGAGGGTAATTGAACATTTTCTTGGTGTGTTTGGGAGAAAACTTTGAGATAGGGGAGTATGCTCTTCACCCTTGTGGTGAAACAAAAACCTTGAACCTCATAAGTTGATCCTCTCTTTGTTTAGATTTTTAGAATCCTTTAGCGGGTCTACTCTTGAGCAATCAAGAGGAATGACCCAAGTGGGGACAAGCTAATACCGAGCTATTCCAACCCACTATAATCTCAAGGCTATCAAGGACACAAAACCTTGGTAGATGTAGTCCTTGTCTTCACTTGATGTGAGTACTTGTGGGATTGTGACCATGAGGAAAGTATTGAGCAAGAATGCTTAAGGTACTCTTGAGGCCGTGAGGTTCATTACTTGCCGCAAGGTAAGGAGTCCCTTTGGGGAGCAAGAGGGGTGCTACGAACGGAAGCCCTTACTAAGAACCATAGGTAGAGGCCACCCTATTTTTCCATTTAGCTTCTTGGTGCAAGGATTGATCCAAGTGGAATAACCCGGATCACCCCAAGATTACTCGCCATTTGTGTTCCTTTGGGTGTGTCATTAGCACTTCCACAACAAAGCCAACATCTATTGTGGGCAACCACTTTGTGTGAGGTAATGGGACATCAAGTGTGGGCCAAGTTGCTAAGTATTGAGCCTTTGTCCTTCTAGGCTAGCAAGTGCTTGAACTATTCTCATTGTTATATACTTGTGCAAATGTTCTCGAACATACAAACATCGTGATAATGCTCATAGATTTTCAATTTTGATATCACAATTTCTTGTCTTGGCGAGGTTTCTTTTTCCCTTGTGCAAGTGTTTGATGACATGTTTGATCACCTATTGTTTGCAAACTCATCTACTTCCTGATAATATTGTGCTTGAAACCTAGAAATTGTACTTGCAATCTAAAACATTGACCAAATTGCTTTCAAAATTGAGTTTTTCACATTCACTGGTCAAGAGTCGTATGATACTGAAACATCATCGCATACCTTCAACCAAGAATCTTGAGTTATTCTGCTATCCTACTACTGTTGCAATTTGGAGTTGTTATACTTGAGTTTTAACCAGTCGTAGAGTGTATTTTCCTATTCTTAACTAAAGCTAGCTTGTTGTCTACATGCTTAGATTTGTTCTAGACTAAAAAAAATGAGCTAAAACTATTGGGTTTGAGCCTAACAAATGCTACTCTTGATCACTTGTCACATTAAGGTTACTACTATAGCTACTTGCTAATCGAGCTTCTTGCTCATCTCTCAGCTTAAATCAATTGATTGTTGTGAGTGCTTGAGCACCTTTGATGAGCCATCTCTATTGTTCTACTTTGACAAGTGATCTTTATTAGCTTTTGCTTATCTCAATATCTAAGAAACTTTGTCTCATTCTATTAGTCAACCAACAATTCTTTTTCATGCCGGTTACAACTCAGTCTCAATTTGAGCAGGAGAATCATCCTCTATTCAATTACACTCAATTACCTTCTCCAACTAGACACTCACAAGTGCCTGCTCGCAATGACAGTTCTAGTTCTGACCAATCTAAGGATTCTAAGGCTACCTCATGGTACAAAGGAGGCTTCCTCTTTTCTCCATTCAAAACCCCCAAAAACATAGATAGTGTCTCACTTACTATGAATGAACAAGAGAGATATCATTGTATGCAAGACCACTTTGAGAAAAGAGATAAACAAGCACTCTTGGATAGAGAATATAGTAAAAGCCTAATGGAAGCTGCTAGGCACATGACTTCAAGAGGGATGTCCCATGAGCAACCCAAGACTAGTGGTTATGATCATAGACCACTTTTTGATGCTAATGGCAACAATGGTAAAAATAGGCCACCAAGGTCTCCTCTGAGATGAACTTTTGATGTACCTTCTTCACCTCCTAGACCACCTCCCTCTCACCATGAGGAAGAGGTTGTTGATGAGATTTTTAGTGAGGATCTTATTGCATTTGAACAAGATTTCTAGTGAGGATTTGTATGCTTAAGCTTTTAGAGCACAATGGTGACCAATATTTCCAATATATGACTTCTAGAGGATACAAGCTTCCTCCCAGCTATGATGTTAGAAAAATTGTCCAACAAAGAGTACCAACTAAATGGAAGTCCTTTAGGAAGAACTACGTCAGACAAATCAACACCTTACCCAAATGGCAATAGAAAGAGAGCCTCCAAAGGTCTCTTTTGTAGAATCAATTTGTGCTCTTCCTTTCGATAAAAGTCTATACATGGTCCCATTTTCTAGGGATATTGAGGTTCCCAAGTACAACAAGTATGATGGAAATGGTGATCCCCATGACCATGTGCATCACTTTTATGCTCTTAGCATGGACTTTCTTCATGAAGACACATTTTTGCTACGATTATTCCCTCAAAGCTTAAGAGGACAAGTTTTAGAATGGTTTGCAAAGTTGACACCTCATTTGAAGACTTTTGATGAGTTGGCTATGCACTTCACACAACACTATTCATACAATATCCAACAACCTATCACTATGATAGATCTCAGTACTCTAAAGCAAAGTCAAGGTGTGCCATTTTCCACTTACAACATTGGAGGTCATTGTATTCTCGATATCCTCTACTGCTAGATGAACGAGAAAAGATTGACATTTTCGTCAACACTCTTGTGCCAGAACTATATTATGATTTAAGGAAGCAACTTTTCTCCTCTTTCAATGACATGGTTGAAAGTGCATATAGGATTGAAGATGTGGCCATAAGAAAGGGGGATATTGTTATTAGTAAAGATACTAGAGGCAATGGCAAAGACAAGGGAAAACCTTGGAATAGAAACAAGTATGTTGTTAATGATGGGGTTGTAGATGTCCCTAAAGATAAAGAGCCTACTTTCAACCTCTCTAATGCCATCTATGTAGCAAAACAACAAGAAGCTGCCAACGCTAAAAATGCTCCTAAGCCTAAGAATGCAGATAAGCCAAAGAAGCAATTCCAATGATGGGTCTATACCTCATTGGCTGAACCATATGATGTGATTCTTAAGACTTTGGTTTAAAATAATTATCTTACGCTTCCTGAGAAAATTCATCCCTATGATCTGCCAATTAAGCCTGATTGGTGGAGAGAAGATCATTACTACCACTATCATAGAAACAAGGGACACAAGACTGACAATTGTTTCACACTTAAAGATGCTATAAAAGATCTCATTGAGGGAGGCACAATTCTCATAGATGGCTTAGTTAAAAAATTTGATCACACAGCTTTCAAAGATCCTCTACTTGAGTATGACAAAGGTGAAACCTCCCAAGCACATAAGAAGAATCATGATGCTAAGATCAACTATACATATACTTCTGATTCACTTGTGATCAACATGGTGGAGCCCATTGAGATTGTTCTTATGATGAGACCTCAAGATGATAATATAGCCAATCATGGTATGCCAAAGTTGATCTTGCAACCACATGGTAGTTCATCTTCTCGAAGTGAGACATTGAATGCTGTTACTAGGGGGCAAGCTAAACTGGTCCTTAAAGCTATGTCTAATCCTAAATAAGCCTCATCTTCCAAACTATTAGTTCCTTCAGCTTTGTATAGCTATGATCTTGTCCATCAGTTGCAACGGACACCCGCACAGATATCTATTTTTGAGTTGCTTGAGCTATCCCCTTTGCACAAAGAGATCCTTGAAAAGGCTTTGCATATAGCTAATGTCCCTAATGACATTGACCTAGATAGGTTCCAAGCTATGGTCAACCACATCTCATCACCTCATTAGCTATCCTTTTCTATAGAAGATGATGTATCTATTAGTCACCCTCACAATCTTGCCTTACATATTGAAGTTATGGTCTACCATACCCGAGTCCATCGAGTCTTGATAGACAATGGTGCAGGGCTAAATATTGTTTCTTTCAATGTGGTGCAACAACTGGGTTTGTCAGAATTTGTTGTAGATCCTAAATGAAAAATTACTATAAAAGCATGCGATGAAGTTGAAAGATCTTCCAAAGGTCTTGTCACATTACCTGTCCGAGTGGGCCCTGTCACAAAAGAGATTATGTTCCAAGTATTGGACATCCCACTTGCTTATAACATTCCTTTGGGTTATTCTTGGATCCATGGCATGCAAGTTGTGCCTTCTACATACCATCAGTGTGTCAAATTCCCATATAAAGGAGCTGAAATTGTGATCCCCAGGGATCATACTATTTCTATCAATACTCTTGTTGCTGCTGAAATGTTTGTTCCTCACAAAAAACCCTCTAATGATCCTACTCCATCCCTAGCTACTGCTGAGAAAACTTTTAAGATGATGAGCCTTGGTATGGGTGAGTACACGTTGGATTCCATTGCTGCTATGCCTACTTCTCCTAGATCATATGGTAAACCTTATGATAAGATGAAGCCTTCTGCTTCTACCATGATGATTTTTGGTAATTTTGTTCAAGCATCTATACCCGTAGAGGCAAAAAGAGAAGAACAAGCCATTAGAGAATGGATCTATAGAGATGAAGAAGATAGTACCACTATTGCTACTCCTATTTCTCTTAAGCGCTATGGTAAAGGCTATAATTTTTTGCAGAAAATGGGCTATCAAGGTCACATACCTATAAATGATAATGGGCATGCCCTAGTCAAGCCTTTGAGTCATACTAATGGCCGACCCTCTGAGATTACAATAGGTCTAGGATATGGTGTCGATGATGACCTCCCTACATGTTCTAGAAATGCTCCCATGATTAGTGATTCAAACACAGATACAGATGAGTCACCACTACACACTATGGCTCAAATAGGAGATGATATTCCTTCTACTTCACTCCTTTGGGGAGAAGAATATATACCTACCCATGATTTAGCTGAAGCTTCTATGTCTAGCGATAATGAATTTGATCCCCAAGCTAGAAAATGAAGAAATATTTTGTGGTTAATGAAATGAGGAGATCTCACACATCATGACATTGAAGCCTCTACTTCTAAAGGTCCTAAACCTTCTTGGTGCAAGCATCCCAGTAGAAGTGTAACAACAAATTCAAATGAATATGAATGGGATACTCTCTCTAACGGATCTTGCACAGTGGATATGGAAGTGGATGTGGTTCATACTTATGGTGACCAACCTGACATAGTTAATGAGTCTTACATAGGGTCTGATGAGTTTAATCCATGTATTGCTTTAGTGGACCACGCTGGTCCTTCTATGACAAGTCTAGATCTTAACACTTTCAGAGCTTACCCTATAGGCTCAACCTCTTTTGTCACCAGAGATGACATCCCTTCCATAAATTCTATTAAACCAGTCACTTCATTTCACCTTACAAAATCAAATCTCATAGCTTGGTCCACCTAGGATCAACACGCCATTAAACTTGTTACTTCTTCTACCAGCGAACTAGCAACAAAAAGGACTAAATTAGAAATCAAGTATCTCAATCATCAAATCAAAAGAAAAGAGAAATGGTCAGATGGTGAAAACCACACTATGGTAGTATCTGAACCTAAAGAAGGTAGAAATAAAAACTTTCTCCAAAATGATGATTATCAAATAAAAAATGACAAGTTGATTCTCTACAAAAAAATGGTGAACTTTTTAAAGAATTATTTCACATCTATCATATTTCGGCACATTCCTAGAACTCAGATCAAAGCTGCTAATGCCTTGGTTACTTCAGCATCCATTTTACAACTGACAAAGCATAAATCCCACTTCAAGTTCCTAGTGGAAGAATTACACTATCCTGCTCACAATTCCTACAATGCCACCATCTTTTCCTATCTCCCAGATCATGTTATCCCTCCAAATCCACCGTACCAACTCCTTCACCATACCTCACACTTTACCCTCATCTCTGGTGACCTGTATAGGAAGGGTCTAGATGGAACTCTCCTTATGTATCTAGAAATAGAGGATTCAGACAAAGTGCTAGCTGAAGTCCGTGATGGTATATGTGGATCACACTTTGACGATCCCATGTTAGCTTAGAAATTGCTTAGGGCTGGCTACTATTGGTTAGGACCTTATCTTATCACTGTAGCACTTGGGTCTAAGGCCTATTAGTTATCTACATCAGAGGAAGTAGAGCTTACTGAGCCTATCAATGTTCTACAATTGCAGAAGTTCTATGCCTAAGGTTCTTGAGCTCTTTTGTACATATTTTTATTGATCCTGAAAAAAATTACAAAGAAATTCATACATGATGCTAAAAAAATCCTAAAAAGCATATAATGTCCTTAAAAAATGAGCATCCTAGTGAAAACCTAGCAATAGGCACTTTGATGTCTCACCAAAAAAATTCAAAAATGCAAAAAATTCAAAAAAGTGCCTTGGTGAAAACCTGGGAATAGGCACCTTGGTAGCAAAAATACTAAAAAATTGCAAAAAGTCTTGAAAAAATCTATCAAGTGGTGAAAACCTGGAAATAGGTGTTGCTTCAGACCCTTGCACCTATGTCTATCAATCTTGCATGGCACTCCTTCTCTCCACTTTTCACTTTGCTTCTCCAAGCCTAGAATTGACTCTTGTCTTAGTCTAGGGGGCATACGTTGTTCTAGATTATCTTGGGTCTCTTTGTGCATTCGGGTTTGTTGGGCCTCTTGGTTCCAATGGTGTTTTTTAACACCACCCAAATAGTGTTTTTCAACACTACCCTAGTGTCAAGTGTTTTGTCAACACTTATCTGATATCCTACCCCACAGTCTAGCATGATGATATTTGCACTCACAGATGTGATACTCAAAGTTTGACTCTATGACCTACATATACGCACTTAAACACTCGACTCGCTGAGACTTGTTTGACTTTATTTCTTTGTGTGTTGTCTTTGATGATTTCTTTGATGAGTGTTCTCTCCCTAAGAAGTTTTTGATGATGCATAGCTAGAAGACCGAGGGCATGAGGACATGTTTTATTATTTTTTCTGCTTGTGGGTATATTTTTTTGGTCCTCACTATCATTAGCATTTATGCTTGTTCCACTTGACACTAAGGACTTACAAGGTATCATCCTTGATTTTTTTCACAAGTGCATACTTATAGTCATCTTGACTTTCCTTGTGTCTCGATGCGAGTATAATCTTGCCATAGAAAACTTAGGTAATCTCACTGCACTAGTCATCTTGACCTACATGTCTTTGATGCCTAGGTGGGATTTCCACATTCCTATCTGATATAGATCATATTCAGATCCACATAGTTATACCAGTGTGTATTGTATGATCTTATGACACTACCAATAATGCTCGATGATGAATATTAGAGTCTAAAAGCTTTGTGACCTTGCAAGTAAACCACTTTTCATAGTAGCTTTCATTATTAGGTTCATGTTAGTTTCATTTTGCATCTTGTATATGGAGAGAGCTCTCCTTTCATCTTTCATGGACCTATCGTTCAACTACACTCACATTTTCTTTTCTCAATCATGTCTTTCACTTCTTTTCTTTCATATCACATCATTTTCTATTCATTTTGGGATCAAAACTGAAATTTGAGTTCACCTTGACTGTCCAAATCACATTTCTCCTTCTTCCATGTAGTTGACTAACCTTTTGAGGTTTGATCCTTCGATCTTCACTGGAGCATCTTTTCTTTCTTCATCCCCATCTCTTTCAAACTTCTAGTCTTCCATTTCATTTTTCACTTCATCTTTATCCTATAGTCAAACTGGGGCATATTTTCATTGCTTGATGGTTATCCTATCATATTTCATCTTTGGTTATGATTTCTAGTGATTTGATCATGTTTCTCTTGCTTATGCCTTCCCTCTACCTAATTTCACTTCCGATCCCGAGGTGGAAAACACATCATATCCTATTGGCTATCCTCCAGAGCATATGCTTGACCATTCCATTTTCTTTGATCGATCTATCTTTGTGGTTGACATGTTATTTCTCATCTCAAGTTCTGATACTGTTCATCTCTTTTCTAAATGTTCAGTATTGTCACTAGTAGGCTAACCATGCAGGATTTGCTATCTCTCTGCACTTCATTTTTTGGAGTCAGATCGCTATCTCTTGCCTTCTTAGCTGATCTATTCTTTGACGTAATGTGTTCCTAGATCAATCACACATTAGTCAAAGAGGGGCAAATGTAATCATCTAAAAATGGTCATCTAGACTATTAGCCCCTTTTGCTAAATCATCAATTGCTTATCCTTGATCAAATCCTAGTTCTATCATTTATTCGATTATTTTCTATGGGCTAACCATTTTATCCTAAAGTCTTTATTTAATTAAAAGGAGTTTCCTCCTCTTTTAAATAAATAAAAAGCCCCCACTTTTCCTCTTATCCTAAGTTGCACAAATAAAGCATTATTCTTATTTTATAAAAAGGGAAAAAGCACTTTTTGTCTCATATGGACACAAAAGTCAACTCTTATTTTCTCATTGGAGGATACTTGTGCACATGGATTGCTCCTCTTTCAAGCTCCACTGTTGATTAAATAATTTGCCTCTTAATCTCCATGGTCCATTCCTTATCATTTCTTATAAAAGGAGAGCTCTCTTCTTCATTCTAGATCCCCAACTTTTTTATACTAATGTTATACTGCAGGTTTTCTAGGTCACTTTGGAGCTTTTTGAAGATTTGGAGAATTATTGGCTTTTGCATCTACATGTTATCATAGTTTCATTTCTTAAATTATCATGGCATTCATAGCTTCATACTTAGCTTAGTTTCCTTTATGCTTTAGATTAATTCATCTAGCTTAACTAGGAGGCTTTGTAATACTTGTTCTTTCATTTCCATAGTTTAGCTTGCATATTCATCTTAATCTAGCTTGCATTGCATTTCATTTGATTCCTGAGGATATTGGCATTCTTACCCTTTTCTTCATTTGAACCTCCCATTGCATGGTTTACTAGCAAGGTTATTAGCTTAATAGCTCTAGCTGAGAGCATTCTTAAACACCCTTGCACTCCATGCCTAGGGAGCTATGGATTGATTTTTGAGACCTCATTCTTGAGTGTTCTTGATTTTAATGATTCATACAAGTGCACGATTTAGTGTGTACAAGGACCCCTAGGAAGTCTCCATGACCCCTTTCGACACATTAGAACTCTCAAGTGTGTCTGAAGGTTTCATACGACCCCTTGGGACACACTTATGTATTGAAATGTGTCAAAAGGGGTCATTGGTACTTCCTAGGATTCCTAAAATGTGATAAGGTGTACTAGGACCCCTAGGAAGTCCCCATCACCCCTTTTGACACATGAGAACACTCAACTATGTCCTAAGGGATTATACGACCCCTTGGGACACACTTTAGTCTTGAAATGTGTCAGAAGAGGTCATGGAGACTTCCTAGGGATCCTAGTACACCTTATCATGCGTTAGGACCCCTAGGAAGTCCCCATGACCCCTTTCAACACATTAGAACTCTCAAGTGTGTCCTAAGAGGTCATACGACCCCTTGGGACACACTTGAGTGTTGAAAGTGTCAAAAGGGGTCATTGGGACTTCCTAGGGGTCCTAACGTGTGATAAGGCATACTAGGACCCCTAGGAAGTGACCATGAGCCCTTTCCACATATTAGAACACTCAAGTGTGTCCTAAGGTGTCATACAATCCCTTGGGACACACTTGAGTGTTAAAATGTGTCAAAAGGGGTCATGGCAACTTCCTAGGGGTCCTACTATGCCTTATCATGCATTAGGACCCCTACAAAGTCCCCACGACCCCTTTCAACACATTCCAACACTCAAGTGTGTCACAAGGGGTCATATGACACCTTAGGACACACTTGAGTGTTTTCATGTGTCAAAAGGGGTCATGTGGACTTCCTAGGGGTCCTAGTATGCCTTATCATGCGTTAGGACCCCTAGGAAGTACCGATGATCCCTTTTAACACATTTCAACACTCAAGCATGTCCTAAGGAGTCCTATGACCCCTTAGGACACACTTGAGAGTTCTAATGTGTCAAAAGGGATCATGGGGACTTCCTAGGGGTCCTAAAATGTCTTATCATGTGTTAGGACTCCTAGGAAGTCTTCATGACCCCTTTTCACACATTTCAACACTCAAGTGTGTCCCAAGGGGTTGTATGATCCCTTATGACACACTTGAGAGTTCTAATATGTCAAAAGGGGTCATCGGGACTTCCTAGGGGTCATAAGATGTGATAAGGCATACTAGAACCCCTAGGAAGTCCCCATGACCCCTTTTGACACATTTCAACACTCAAGTGTGTCCCAAGGGGTTGTATGACCCCTTAGGACACACTTGAGTGTTCTAATGTGTTGAAAGACGTCATGGGAACTTCCTAGAGGTCCTAGTACACCTTATCACATGTTAGGACCCCTAGGAAGATTTGATGACCCCTTTTGACACATGTCAACACTCAAGTGTGTCCTAAGGGGGATTATGACCCATTAGGACACACTTGAGAGTTCTAATGTGTTGAAAGGGGTCATGGGGACTTCCTAGGGGTCCTAATGCATGATAAGGCATACTAGGACCCCTAGGAAGTCCCCATGACCTCTTTTGACACATTTCAACACTCAAGTGTGTCCCAAAGTACTGTATAATCTCTTAAGACACACTTCAATGTTCTTATGTGTCAAAAGGGGTCATGGGGACTTCCTAAGGGTCCTAGTATGCCTTATCACATGTTAGGATCCCTAGGAAGTATCGATGACCCCTTTTGACACATTTCAACACTCAAGTATGTCCCAAGGGGTTTTATGACACCTTAGGACACACTTGAGTGTTGAAATGTGTCAAAAGAGGTCATGGGGACTTCCTAGTGGTCCTAGTATGCTTTATAATGTGTTAGGACCCTTAGGAAATCCCCATGACCTCTTTTGACAGATTAGAAGTCTCAAGTGTTTCCTAAGGTGTCATATGACCCATTGGGACACACTTGAGTGTTTAAATATGTCAAAAGGGATCATCGATAATTCCTAGGAGTCCTAACATGTGATAAGGCATACTAGGACCTGTAGGAAGTCCCCATGACCCCTTTTGACACATGAGAACACTCAAATGTGTCCTAAGAAATTATACGACCCCTTGGGACACACCTGACTTTTGAAATATGTCAAAAGAGGTCATGGGGACTTCCTAGGGGTCCTAGTACACCTTATCATGTGTTAGTACCCTTATGAAGTCCCCATGACCCCTTTCGACACATTAGAACACTAAAGTGTGTCCTAAGGTGTTATATGACCCCTTGAAAAATACTTGAGTGTTGAAATGTGTCAAAAGGGGTCATGGTGACTTCCTAGGGGTCTTAGTACAACTTATCATGTGTTAGGACCCCTAAAAAGTCCCTATGACCCCTTTTGACACATTTTAACACTCAAGTGTGTTCCAAGGGGTCATATGACCCCTTAGGATACACTTGAGTGTTTTCATGTGTCAAAAGGGGTCATGTGGACTTCCTAGGGGTCCTAGTATGCCTTATCACACATTAGCACCCCTAGAAAGTATCGATGATCCCTTTTGACACATTTCAACACTCAAGTGTGTCCTAAAGAGTCATATCACCCCTTAGGACACTTGAGAGTTTTAATATGTCAAAAGGAGTCATGGGGACTTCCTAAGGGTCCTAGTACACCTTATCACATGTTAGGACTCCAAGGAAGTCTTCATGACCCCTTTTGACACATTTCAACACTCAAGTGTGTTCCAAGGGGTTGTATGACCCCTTATGACACACTTGAGAGTTCTAATATGACAAAAGGGGTCATGGGGACTTCCTAGGGGTCCTAACACATGATAAGGCATACTAGGACCCCTAGGAAGTCCCCATGACCCCTTTTGACACATTTCAACACTCAAGTGTGTCCCAAGGGGTCATATGATCCCTTAGGACACACTTGAGTGTTCTATTATGTCAAAAGGGGTCATGGGCACTTCCTAGGGGTCCTAGTATGCCTTATCACATGTTAGGACCCCTAGCAAGTCCTGATGACCCTTTTTGAGATATTTCAACACTCAAGTGTGTAACAAGAGGTCGTATTACCCATTAGGACACACTTGAGAGTTCTAATGTGTCAAAAGAGGTCATGGGACTTCTTAGGGGTCCTAACGCGTGATAAAGCATACTACAACCCCTAGGAAGTTCTCATGACCTTTTTTGACACATTTCAACACTCAAGTGTATCCCAAGGGGCCGTATAATCTCTTTGGACACACTTGAGTGTTGTCATGTGTCAAAAGGGGTCATGGGAAATTCCTACGGGGTCCTAACACATGATAAGGCATACTAGGACCCCTTGAAAGTCCCCATGACCCCTTTTGACACATGAAAACACTCAAGTGTGTCCCAACGGGTCATATGATCCTTAGGACACACTTGAGTGTTCTAATATGTCAAACAGGGTCATGGGAACTTCTTAGGGGTCCTAGTACGTCTTATCACATGTTAGGACCCTTGAGAAGTCCTGATGACCCTTTTTGACAAATTTCAACACTCAAGTGTGTCCCAAGGGATTGTATGACACCTTCGGACACACTTGAGAGTTCTAATATGTCGAAAGGGGTCATGGGGACTTCCTAGGGGTCCTAACACATGATAAGACATACTAGGACCCCTAGGAAGTCCCCATGACCTCTTTTGACACATTTCAACACTCAAGTGTGTCCCAAGGGGCCATAGAATCTCTTAAGACATACTTGAGTGTTCTCATGTGTCAAAAGGGGTCATGGGTACTTTGTAGGGGTCCTAGTACACTTTATCTCATGTTAGGACCCCTAGGAAGTACTGATGACCCCTTTTGACACATTTCAAAAATCAAGTATGTCCCAAAGGGTCGTATGACAACTTAGGACACACTTGAGTGTTGAAATGTGTCAAAAGGGGTCATGGGGCCTTCCTAGGGGTCCTAGTATGCCATATCACATGTTAGGACTCCTAAGAAATCCCCATGACCCCTTTCAACACACTAGAACTCTCAAGTGTGTCCTAAGGTGTCATACGATCCCTTGGGACACACTTGAGTGTTGAAATGTGTCAAAAGGGGTCATCAGTACTTCCTAGGAGTCCTATCACGTGATAAGGTGTACTAGGATGCCTAGGAAGTCCCCATGACCCTTTTTGACAAATGAGAACACTCAAGTGTGTCCTAAGGGATTAGACGACCCCTTGGGACACACTTGAGTGTTGAAATGTGTCAAAAGAGATCATGGGGACTTCCTAGGGATCGTAGTATGCCTTATCACACGTTAGGACCCCTAGGAAGTCCTCATGACCCCTTTCAACACATTAGAACTCTCAAGTGTGTCCTAAGGGGTCAGACAACCCCTTGGGACACACTTGAGCATTGAAATGTGTCAAAAGGGGTAATCAGGACTTCCTAAAGGTCCTAACATGTGATAAGGCATACTAGGACTCCTAGGAAGTTCCCATGACCCCATTCGACATATTAGAACACTCAAGTGTGTCCTAAGGGGTCATACAACCCCTTGGAACACACCTAAGTGTTGAAATATGTCAAAAGGGGTCATGGGGACTTCCTAGGGGTCCTAGTATGCCTTATCATGTGTTAGGACCCCTAGGAAATCCCCATAACACCTTTTGACATATTAGAACTCTCAAGTGTGTCATAAGGGATCATACGACCCCTTGGGACACACTTGAGTGTTGAAATGTGTCAAAAGGGGTCATGAAAACTTCCTAGTGGTCCTAACACGTGATAAGGCATACTAGGACCCCTAGGAAGTCCCCACGACCCCTTTCGACACATTAGAACTCTTAAGTGTGTCCTAAGGGGTCATACGACTCCTTGGGACACACTTGGTGTTGAAATGTGTCAAAAGGGATCATCGATACTTCCTAGGGTTCCTAACATGTGAGAAGGTGTACTAGGACTCCTAGGATGTCCACATGACCCTTTTTGACACATGAAAAAACTCAAGTGTGTTCTAAGGGGTCATATGACCCCTTGGGACACACTTGAGTGTTGAAATGTGTCGAGAGGGGTTATGGGGGTTTCATAGGTGTCCTAATGCGTGATAAGGCATACTAGGATCCCTAGGAAGTCCCCATGACCTCTTTTGATACATAAGAACACTCAAGTGTGTCCTAAGGGCTCATACGACCACTTGGGACACACTTGAGTGTTGAAATGTGTCAAAGGGGTCATGGGGACTTTTGAGGGGTCCTAGTATGCCTTATCATGTGTTAGGACCCCTAAGAAGTCCCCATGACCCTTTTCGACACAATAGAACTCTCAAGTTTTTTCTAAGGATTCATCGACCCCTTGGGACACATTTGAGGGTTGAAATGTGTCAAAAGGGGTCATCGGGACTTCCTAGGGGCCCTAACATGTGATAAGGCATACTAGGACCCCTAGGAAGTGCCCAGGACCCCTTTTGACACATTAGAACACTCAAGTGTGTCCTAAGGGGTCATACAACCCCTTGGGACACACTTGAGTGTTGAAATGTGTCAAAAGGGGTCATGGGGACTTCCTAGGGGCCCTAGTATGCCTTATCATGTGTTAGGACCCCTAGGAAGTAAGAGGTCATACAACCCCTTGGGACACACTTGAGTGTTGAAATGTGTCAAAAGGAGTCATCGGGACTTCTTAGGGGTCCTAATGCAAGATATGGCATACTAGGACCTGTAGGAAGTCCCCCTGACCCCTTTTGACATATGAGAACACTCAAGTGTTTCCTAAGGGGTCATACGGCCCCTTGGGACAAATGCAAGTGTTGAAATGTGTCAAAAGGGGTCATGGGGACTTCTTAAGGGTCCTAACATGTGATAAGGTTTACTAGGACCCCTATGAAGTCCCTATGACCCCTTTTGACACATTTTGACACTAAAGTGTGTCCCAAGGGTTCGTACGACCCCTTGGGACACAATTGAGTGCTCTAATGTGTTGTCAGGGGTTACACACAGACCTAAGGGGTCCTAGTACACTTTCTCAAGTCTTAGGACCCTTAGGAACCCTCTATGACCCCTTTGGAAACCTTTCAGATGCCTTATATTGGTGTAATTAACCTATGTATTAATATGTCCTATATAATATATATATTATATATATACTATACTTGATTTTATTATATATACAACAATATTTTATAAATAATATATAATACATATCATATCATATATATATATATATATATATATATATATATAAATTTATATTATAATATAAAATATATATTACATACAATTTAAATATGAAAATATCATGTGATATATTGTAAAATACATATTAATATATAATACATATAAAATAATATATAATATATGATTTATAATGTAACATTTAATATTAATATATATTATATAATATTTAATGTAAAATGTATATTATATAATATTTAATATATAATAGATATTATGTAATATTTAATATATATATAATATATAATCTAATATATAATTTTTTATATATAATATATTGAAGTATGGAGAAATTGGAGGGAGAAAGGGGTTGGAAATAAATTAAGAGGGAGAAAGGGTAGGGAAAATTTAAAATTCAAATTCTGTCAAGATTTTTGGGTAACCAAAAAAATGGGGTACCCGATTAGGCTCGGTATTGCTTTGTGCACCAAACCTACCTGGTCAACTCTTCAAATGTCACAAAAATGTGTTTTTCCCCTATTCCTCTAAGTTCCAGACTTCGACCATGTAGCTGACAATTTTTTTTTCACTTGAATTTGATGAAATGAAAAGGGTATTTTAAGGAGATTATCAGCTTTCTATCGATATAATTGCTGTCAAATTTTGAATTCGGTAAGTAATTATTAGTTATTTTCTAATTGTGTTACCTCTAAAGTGTTGATTTATATACTGATTGAAAAATGACTATAACTTTTAGATGGTATAACATTTTTGAAATCCAAAAAATGCATCACATTCTATGCTTCGCCTACTATAAGGAAAAAAAAATTTGAATTTTGTAAAGTTTTGAATGAGTTAAGGTGGTCAGACACGGGAGTTTTTTTTATTCTGAAAATGTTGTAGTAGAAAATTCATAATTAATAATTTTTTAGAATAAAATTACAAAAAAATATGTGTCACATCTGGGCATGAGTCTACTACTTATATATAAAATCTTATAAGAAAATATTATCATTTGATCATGATTAAGGTGGTCAGGCATACACCTACTTCTTATTTTTTCCTGAAATTTTTGTACTGCTGCATTGAAATCTATACTTTTCACCAATTATATTAATTTTTTTTTAGAAAAGGCCTAGTAGTTTAGAAACTAAATTCAATTTCCTACAATTTCTATTCTTACAACTTTTTGGTACTAGGTTAATACCTAGTTCAAATTTTCACGTCAAGTTGACTAACCCTAATTTGCTAATTTTTCATTGCCACTTAAGGGTGTAGTTTGTCCCTTCATGAACTTGCACATACCTAGTTGTAATATTGGCTTTAATTTCCTTAAGCATATCCATGCTACAAACATTAAGTCTAGATCCATTGTCAATAAATGTTCTACGAATAATACTTTGATTAATAGAAACAACAACCATAAGAGCATCATATTGACTCTACACCTCAATAGAAGGTAAATCATCATCGCTAAACATAATAGGAGGTACAGAAGGCATAGTATGCATGCACTCCAGAAAGGAATTAATGTTCTCTTGGTTAGGAGGCGAAGCAGGAAGGGTAGATAAAGCCTTTTTCAATGCCTCATGATATGTCAGGCAAGTTTGAAGTAATTCCCATAAAGATATCTTAGCAGGAGTAGCACGTAATTGTTCTACTAAGTCATACTCCTTAAAGGTAGATAGAAACCTAGGGACTTGAGGAAGCATAGGTTGGGAAGGTGGTAAAGAAACCAGAACAATAGGCTGAGGGTTATTCCATGTGTGATAAGAATGTGAAATGGAATCTATGTTATCAAATAAATCCAAAGGATGTTTAGGTTTACCCTTAATTGTTGTTCGAGGACATCCTTTAACCATCAACAAATGATTATGATTTATCATTCTAGGTGTATCAATGTTGCAAATAGTGGAACATGAAGGTAACTAACACCCTATGGTAAAGCTCAATTGAAGAGGTTGTGGAGGAGAGTGAAATAGGAATAGGATCAATGGAGATCTCATTCAAACAATTTTCATCCTCACTTCCATGTACCTCATTAAGGGATCTATCCTCTTTCATAATAAAAGCCTCATCAAAGTATTCAAAACAAAAATCATACATATTGAACACAAAGTAACACTACAAGCATGAAAAATATAAATATTTTTTATATTTTTGAAATATAAATATAAGAGAATAAAAGAAATCTACTTTTATAAGCACGTAAAATCTAACACAATGCAAATCTAACACCAAAAAGAAAGAGTTGTCATAAATGGGTTCACCCAAATGTAAGGTGGAAAAATGTGATGGATAGGTAGGGTTTTGAACAATGCACCTAATAGAGACCCTAAACCAATATTTACCACCAAATATATAAATTGAAATGATAAGTAATGTAAATTTGGAAATTCTTGTAAAGAATACTGAAATTAGATAAGATGAAATACATACCTCATAACATAGCTGATATGAAAATACCTATTTTTTGGTGTTTGTACTGAGTTTCAGAAAATTCTACAACCGAATCTGGAATAGAAACACAAAGATAGAGAAAACCCAAAATTATTTTCCTTTTCTAAGAAAGGTCAACCTTGACCTAGGTAAAGGTCAACCTTGACCCTTTTATGTCGACCTTGACCTACACTGCTCTAACAGAAATTTTATTTGTGGATCTTGGAAGTTTGTCCAAAAGGGTACTCGGATCTTCTCTGCAACTCCCAAAATGATGACTGTAGATATCTGAAAATGGTATTTTGGGGTGGCTATATAGTGTTTTTCCTTAGTCAAACCCCCACTTTTGTGATCTCCACCTCCATGAATAGTCAAATGTAATATAATATGTGTGTGTGTTTCTCGTAGGAAGAGCTTTGAGTGTGCAATGCTAAGATCTAATCCTCTAGATTGAAACCCTAGCATGAATTGAAATGAGAGATAAATGAATAGTTTGAATATGATAAAGAAAGCATACCAAGCCCCCAAGGCTAAATTACTCCTACCAAACTCACAATCCGTAATTTCTACCCCATGATTGTATCTTTTGAATGATTGAATATTGAAAATGGTAGATCAAGGATGAAGGAATCTTTCTTGCTCCAAATGAATGTCCACAATAGCTTGTCCACAAAATTATTGCTTACATCAAGGCATCATCAATATATATTTTTCATCTATATCATCCTCTAGCAATCTTGCATCATCATCTATTCATCATCAGTTGTAGCTCCTCATGTGTAGCTTCTCATGACTTATTGAAATGAAGGCAAAAGAAAGTGTTTATATAGAGATTTCAAGGCAAGGCTCCTCGGACAATCTAAGGGCCCTTAATTCAAATTTCACCTTGAATTATGGTCAAATCACAATAAATGACTAAGGAGGGAAAAGAAATAAATTAATTCTAAATTAAAACCCTTCCGCATTTGGATCAAGAGGCCCGCTTTTAATTTTGGGACCCGCTATAATCAAAACTTGAAAAGGGGGACCAAATCCCAACAAGGGCCAAGGTCAACCTTGACCCTGACCCAAAGTTTCAGGCCTAGTCAACTTTGAAAGTAGAGAAGCTATGGGTCGACCAGAGACTTGGGATGATGGGAAAATAAGATAGAGTGCCGAAAAAGGGTATAGAGGCCTAGGAGAGATGAGATGAAGGCTAGGAAGACCAATACCTAGATCCTACCTAGAAAATAGAGCCAAAATGAAGGAAAGAAAGGATAATCCTTGGGATCCTAACCCTAATTTCACCTAGAAATTGAGAATCAAGTGCAAATACATCCTAAATGAAAATCTATCATGAAAAATGCACTAAATGAGGGTGCTAAACCTACCAAAATGGAAGTTCTTCCATTTTAAGATGATACAATATGATATTAACCTTTCTCACCCTATGTAACTTGTGATTCAAACACCTTAGAAATGATTATATAGAAATCTTCTAGCTTTAATATTAGTTGTAAAAAATAATAAAAGATATTTCACTTATAGGGTGGTTGCAAAATTAGAAAGGAGCTACAATCATCATTGTCATATATGTTGAAGAATTCCATAAGATATAAGAAATAAAAATGAAGCACAACATAATGGTAAAAATCTTCTCATCAATAATACAAATGAAGAGAGTACATATAGACCCTAAGTGCAACCAAGTCCAACCACGAAAGGAGGGATGAACTAGAGTGGTGAAAAAACTACCCAAGAAACTAGGATGTTGTGTCAAAATGAAATTGACACATCTCTAGTAGATTCCTGAAGGATGATGACTTGTGTAGACAAGTGTCAAACTCAAATGGATGACTAATTAGGATTAAAAGCCTATGTGTAGATCAAATAATTATACTAACCCCCCTCTTAAGAATAAATTATGAGGATGAAATAAAAAATGGGTCTCATCTACTAGCCATGTTAGGTACCCATACACAATGCAATCTCTTATAAAAGGAGAAAGATAGAAAACCCAGTGGGAACAAAACTATCCTCAAAAAAAGAGATAAGAAGAGAAAAAGCCTATAAGAGCTCCTCAAAGGATGATGTTGATGTTAATTAATTTTCATGAATATGAATATCATACATTGAATCATATGAATTATGAGGACAAGAATCAAGATCTGAATGAGAGACCATATGATGTGTAGCACCATAATCTATAATCGCTTGAGAAAATAAGATATTTCCTTTCAATTTCTCTTTGTCCTTAGTAATTTCCTGATTTGAAGAAGATGCTTTGATAAAATCAATTGCCTCAATATTATTCTTTTTTAGTAGAAAAGTGAGGTGCTCAATTTGTTTTTTTATGCATTGATGTTCTTCATGACCAATTTTGTTACAAAAGGAACAATTTACTCTCTCATTAATTGATTTACTTTGTTGAGATGAGTTATCCTTCTTCAAGTTATCATTTTTTTCTTCTTTCTTCCCTTCTTTGTTATTTTTAGTATCATTTTTCTCTCCTTCAACATTTTGATGCTTTTCATTTTCTACAATTAGAGCCTGTGCCTTAGTAGATTTCAAAGTACCCATTTGAATTAAAATTTATTGCTCCCTTTTAAGATCAGCAATAAAGTTATCAAGTTAGGGCATAGATCATGAGGTATCAAGGGCTCTTTTAGTAGAATAGAAGGTAGAGACAAACATAGAAAATTTAGAACCTAGTTTGGAAAGTACAAAAAGGATTAATTGATCCTATTTCCTATCAATTCCACAATCTTTTAATTGCAACTTCAAAGATTTAAATTTAGTGAAGTCCTCTAAAGTTGATAAAATAGGACTAAGATCTAGGAGATGATTTTCCAACTCATGATTTCTAAGTTCATCAATTGTCCCAAATAGTACTTTGAGAGCTTCCCAAACTTGGTTGGGTGTTTACATGTTCTCAACATGGAATACTAGTTTAGGAGATAAATTTAAACATAAAAAGCCAAATGATTTGTCACACTTATTTAAAAAAATTGGTGTAGGAGCACCTAGAGGTTGGTCTTATCCAACCATCAAATTTTTTCTTGTAAGGGCTTCTCTAGGCTTGTATTAGTTTGAGAATATTTGTAGTGTAACTTTGTGTAATACTGGTGTGGTATGTTTTGATGTGGAGATGATGTGTCCAATAGGCCTGATGTTGTGATTGTAAGCTAATTAGGGAAAAGTTGACAAATGGAACCTATTGTTCCTAACTTGATCAATTTTCATTTTACTTAAGTTTAGAAGTGATTTTGAGGTGTATTGGAACCCATTATGTTGGGTTAGATCAATGTAGTTGTCAAAATTGTCAAAAGATGTAAAAGTTGTCGAGCAACTTTTGCAACTTTAAAAAGTTTCTCAACAACATTTGACAAGAAAAGTTACAAACTACCTAAAGGAAGATATGGGTTGGTTCAAGTAGTTGCAAAAGGAAAATGGGACCTATTTAAGAAATTTTATGGCCTTGTACGAAGGTTGGACACCTCTGGAGTCTTTATGCAAGAATTTGAATTAAGATAGCTTGTTGTTACAGTGACATTTTTCTTGATTTGTGTTACAATGATTCTTAATGGATTGAACCTATTTTATTTTCCATGTAATTAGGAATTTTTTATTTTATTTCAATACTTTTTGGAGTGGATATTCTTTAGGTTTTAATTTTAAAGTGTAAATAAATTTTTGTTCCTATTTTGGGTTCATTAGACCACTCAGGGTTGTAGATACAAAAATGGATCCCTAGGAAGTTTTGACCATGGAAAACAAATGAGCCTTGGTGGAATGGAAAGGGGATATATGTATAGTGTTTTTATTTTTTTAGGAGGTTAGAAGTGATAAAAGTGAATTTTGAGCTCTTTCCCTAAGCGATCTTGTTCATAGTCCAGTTAGGGAAACAAGAGGGACAGTGAGACTAACTAACAAGAGAGCATTGATCAAAGAAATCCAAAAACTCAGTGGTGTCTCTAAGACCTTGGTAGAGCTTTGTGGATGAGCTAGTGAAGGTTTGAATCTATTTGAATGTATTTGGAACACGATATGTAGAGACTGGTTCATTCTCTCAAGAATTAGCCCATTTAGGGTTTAGTGTTGTATAGACACCTCCATAGCTTAAGACCTAGAAAATCCTTTAAGTCTTTGAAAAGGGTTTTTGGATCTTAACTTGATTTGAGGGGTTGTGTGGAATTTTTAGGAAAGAAAGCCAAAAATCCTACAAAATAGGGCTAATAGAGACCTAATTGCTTCTAGTCCTTATTTATAGGAAGTATGTGTAGTGATGGAGAGATGAACCCTAAACCTTGATAGAAGTTGTAGATGTGCTCCAAAATGAATCAAGAACCTACTCTAACTCCTACAAGGTAACACAATAGGGTTGGTGTGTTGTGGAATGGGCTTACCCTAGTGAGCTCAATGGAAGCATAGAAAAGTAGAGAAGTTGAAATTGATAGGAAGGTTGAAGGAGTGGCTTGGAGAATAGTTTGGGAAATATCCTAGGATCTTAGGGATCAAGAAAACCCAAGGAACTCTTAATTAGATTTGTGTTGAACAAGAGTTTTGTTCAAGTAGTGACAATATCCCTATCAAATTGGTATCAGAGACACTAAGATTTGGGGTGGAAGGTTATGACTGATATTGAATGAGTTGGAGAATCAAGAATGGTGAATACTATAGAATTGGCCAAGAAGGTTGAGGACCAAGAAGAAGAAATCAGTTGCTCAAAGAAAGGTTAGAGTAGCTAGAACAAAATTTGGGTGAGGTATAAGTTAAGACACATGAAGTTAGTGGAAAGATAGATGAGAAATAAGGAAAGGGAAAAATAATGGTAGTGGAGGATGAAATCCCTGAACCAGACCCTATCCTTCAGGAATAATCTTTTCTTAAATCCCTGAAGGATCTGAGTGGGAAACCCTTAGAAGGTATACCTTTATTTAGTGGTAAGATGGAACCTGACTTAGTGGTGGATTGGATTGAAGGTCTAGAAAACCACTTTGAATGTGATGGGGTAAGTGAAGCCCAAAAAGTGAAATTAGCCAAATCAAGACTCAGAGGATCTTCTTTGACTTAGTGGAAATTTATTCAAACAAAGAGGGATAAGGAAGGTAAGCTTCTCATAGCCATTTGGAAGGGTATGGTGGAAAAAATCAAAGCCTATATGCAAGAATATTATGAGATTAAATTACATAAGAAATGGTAGAATTTGAGGCAGAGGGAGCTTTATGTGAACTCTTATAGTGAGGAGTTCCAAAAATTGTGTTTGAGATCGAAGGTTGAGGAAGATGAAAGTCTTAGAGTGGTAAGGTATATCAATGGCTCGAGATAGAATATTCAAGAGGAAATAATTTGGTTGAGCCCTATTACTATCCACAAGTTTTACCAGCTATAACTTAAGGTAGAAGAGAAAAGTAAGAAGTAATAATCAAGAAGTAGAGGTAGTGGCTAAGGAAGAGACAAAAGAGGCCATAGGGATAGTTTTGGTTGTAGAAGCAATGAGAAAAGGTCCCAAGGAGAATTTGAACTTATAGAGAAGAGTAGTGAAATGAGTGGAAGAGGAATTTATGGTAGAGGAAGAGGCCCTGGAAGTAGCAACAATAGAGGTAGATCTAGTTGAGGAAGAGGATCCTATTTTGCTAATATAAAGTGTTACCATTGTCATCAATTAGGACACCCAACCTATAGGTGCCCTGAAAAGAACCCATCTCCTAAAGGGGATAGGAGAGTTACTTATACACAAGAGGACACAACAAGTGTCAAGTCTACTAAGGTGAGCTTGGACTCAAAATTTGGAGAAAAATTGATGGTGAGAAGAATCCTAATTAAAGATCTTGTTAGAGAGGAACCAAAACAAAGAAGATATCTATTCAAAGTAAAATGTAAAATTTTGGGCAAGGTGTATAAATTCATTATAGACTCTTTGTCAACTAACAAAATCATCTCAGAGGAAGCAACCAAAAAGTTGAAGTTGACTAAAATAGCTCATAGCAGCCCATATAGACTTACATGGCTTAATAAAGAGCAACATGTGCTGGTGAATGAACAAGCATGGGTGGAGTTTTCTATAGGAGGATACAAAGAAAATATTTTATGTGATGTGTTACCCATGGATGCATGTCATCTCCTATTGGGAAGACCATGGAGGTTTTATAGGAAAGCCATACATGATGGGGCAAAGAACTCTTACTCTTTTCAAAAGAATGGAATCACCTATAAGATTCAATCTTTAGTGGATGAAAAAGAAGGTAAAAATATGTAACCAAATGTGTTATTGGTTAGTGAAAAAGAGTTCTTGAAGACTCTTAAAAAGGAAGCAGGCTATGGAAATGCTATTGTACTAAAGCCAAATGAAGAAATAAAGACCAAGAAAGTAGATATACCTATAGAAATATAGTTCCTTTTGGATAAGTACATGAACATCATCAATATTGATGGAACTCCTGCTACCTTACCACCACAAAGAACAGTGAGCTATCATATTGACTTTGTTCTAGAAGCATCTTTTCCAAACAAGGATCCTTATAAAATGACACCCCAACAACATGAGGAGATAGCTAGACAAGTGCATGAGCTTCTAGATAGTGGATTGATTAGAAATAGCATAAGCCCTTGTGCAGTCCCAACTGTTCTAGAACCTAAGAAGGGAGGTACATGGATGATATGTATAGACTCTAGAGCTATCAAAATGATTACCATAAGATATAGATTACATATACCCAGAATTGAAGATCTTATGGATTGTTTAGGAGGAGCACAATACTTTACTAAGGTAGACCTAAAGAGTGGCTACCATCAAATAAGAATAAAGGAGGGAGGTGAGTGGAAAAATACCTTCAAGACTACTGAAGCACTTTATGAATGGCTTGTCATGCCATTTGGACTCACTAATTCTCCTAGCACATTCATGAGGCTCATGAATGAAGTCCTTAAAGATTTTACTAATAAATTTGTTGTTGTTTATCTTGATGACATATTGATATTTAGTAGGATTAAGGAAGAGCATCTTAAAAATGTTGAAATTATTTTGAAAAGATTGCAAGATGAACAACTAACTATCAATTTGGAGGAAAGTGAATTTATGAAGTAGGAACTTGTCTACCTTGGGTTTGTGGTGTCAAAAGGGGATTTGAAGATGGATACCTCAAAAGTCTCAGCTATACTAAATTGGGAAACTCCCAAAATAACTAGTAAGGTGATACATTTCCATGGAGTAGCTCAATTCTATAGGGAGTTTATAAGTCATTTTAGTGAAATATGTGCTCCTATGCATGACACTATAAAAAGGGGGTATAACAACTAAGTTCAAATGGACATAAAAAGAAAATAGGGGTTTTGAACTCTTGAAGTAAGAGGTGGACACACAACCTATCTTAGTGCTACCAAGTTTTGAGAAAATATTCACTTTGGAGTGTGATGCTAGTAACATTGCATTAGGTGCAGTCTTGAGTCAGGAGGATAGACCGGTGGCATTCTTCAGGGAGAAGCTCAATGAAGATAAGAAAAGATACTCTTCTTATGACTTGGAGCTTTATGCACTTGTCCAATCACTCAGGAAATGGAGACACTACCTCCTACCCAAGGAGTTTATTGTATATATAGACAACCAAGCATTGAGTTTTCTTAACCCTCAAGACAATTTAAGTCACAGACATATTAACTGGATGGAGTATCTATAGTCCTAAACTTTATATATTAAACATAAGAAGGGACAGTTGAATAAATTTGTTGATGCACTGAGTAGAAGGTTACTCATAGTTCAAGAGGTACAGTTGAAAAGTATTGGTGTAGAAATATTCAAAGACCTCTATAAGGAGGAAGAAGATTTCAGAGAAGCCTATAAGGTATGCCAAGAGTTTAACAACCACTTTCATAGTGAATATGCAGAATATACATTTCATAATGGACTTCTTTTCAAAGGTGGGAAATTATGTATACTGAAGGGTCCAATGAGGGAAAACTTGATGCACGAGAAGCATAATGGAATCCTTAGTGGACATTTTGGATTAAATAAGACTTTGGACCTAATAAAAAGGTTCTACTATTGGCCAATCTAATGTAGAGGGATATAAGAAGATATGTGGAGCAATGCACAATATGTGATAGGGCGAAAGGAAAATCCTCCACTGTTGGTTTGTATCAACAATACCAATTCCCAATAGGCCATGGGAATGTGTGAGTATGGATTTTGTTGTTGGATTACCCAAGACTAGGACTGGATATGATAGTATATATGTTGTTGTGGATAGATAAATAATAAGATGAGTCACTTCATCCCATGTAAGGTGACTCATGATGCAAGTCATATAGCACATTTTTTCTTTAGGGAAGTAATCAGAATCCGTGGACTCCCAATTAGCATAGTCTGAGATAGGGACACAAAATTCATGGGGCATTTCTGGAAAACTTTATGGAAGAGACTAGGAACCAGTTTGTCCTTTGGATCTACTTACCATCCATAGACTCATGGGAAAACTAAAGTTATAAATAGGACATTAGGAAACCTTCTAATATGTTTGACCAAAGAGTATGGGAAAGCTTGTGTTCAAGTCCTTCATCAAGCTGAATTTGCATACAATGATACAATGCATAGGACCACAGGGAAAAGTCCTTTTGAAGTATTTTATGGGATGCACCCTAGGGGTGTGTATGAACTAAGGGATCTCAGAGATATAACAGAGAAGAGTGGACATGAAGAGGTTTTTGGATAGTCCATGAAAGAGGTACATGAGCAAGTAAAGAAAAACTTAGATAAGAACACTTCCAAGATCAACAACATAATTGATGTTAGGAGAAAGCATATCCAATTTGCAATTGGAGACTGGGTGATGGTTCACTTAAACAAAGCTAGGCTCCAGAGTGGAGTGCCAAGTAAGTTACAGATGAGGAGGATTGGTCCTTGTAAAATTTTAGCTAAGTATGGGAACAATGCCTACAAAGTAGATCTACCCAAAGATGTAGCATTGTTACGTGTGTTCAACATTATAGATTTAGTGAAATACAAAGGTCCCAGCCCTAAGAAAGGGGATAATGATGTTGATGTGAAGGAATTGATTCAAGAAATAGAACTACCCTCACAAACCAAACCAACAGCAGAGATGATCCTAGACAAGAGAGTTGCCAAGAAGACTAGAATGAAAGATTACATGGAATATATGATCAAGTGGGTACAAAAACCAGAATTAGATGCTACCTAGATTTGTGGAAGGTGATTTCAAGAAGTTTGGAATTGATCTTTCCATTCTTTCTTCAAAGATAACTTGAGTTCTTCTCTTCCAAGGAAAGCATGGTGCAGGAGCACATAGAGGTTGATCCTCTCCAACCATCAAATTTTGGCTTGTAAGGATTTCTCTAGGCTTGTGTTAGTTTGAGAATGTTTTTAGTGTAGCTTTGTTTAAGTTTTGGTGTGGTATGTTTTGATCTGGAGATGATGTGTCCAATAGGCCCAACGTTGTGATTGTAGGCCAATTAGGGAAAAGTTGACAAGTGGAACCTAATGTGCCTAAATTGATCCATTTTCATTGTAATTGAGTTTAGAAGTGATTTTGAGGTGGATTGGAACCCATAATGTTGGATTAGAGCAATGTAGTTGTCAAAATTGCCAAAAGATGTAAAAGTTGTTGAGTAACTTTTGCAACTTTGAAAAGTTGCTCAACAACATTTGACAAAAAAAAGTTGCAAACTGCCCAAAGATGGTTATGGGTTGATTCAAGTAGTTTCAATAGGTCAATGAGACCTATTTAAGAACTTTTATGGCCTTGTATGAAGTTTGGACACCTCTGGAGTCTTTTTGCAAGAATTTGAATTAAGACAATTTACTGTTACAGTGACATTTTTCTTGATTTGTGTTATAGTGATTCTTAATAGATTGAACCTATTTTATTTTCCATGTAATTATGAATTTGTGAATATTTTATTTTAGTACTTTGTGGAGTGGATAGTCTTTAGGTTTTAATTTTGAAGTGTAAATAAATTTTTATTCCTATTCTAAGTTCATTGGACCAATCGGGGTTGTAGATACAAAAATGGATCCCTAAGAATTTATGACCGTGGAAAACAAATGAGCATTGGTAGAATGGAAAGGGGATCTATGTATAGTGTTTTTAGTTTTTTAAGGAGGTTAGAAGTGATAAAAATGAATTTTGAGCTCTTTCCCTATGTGAGCTTGTTCATAGCCCAACTAGAGAAACAAGAGGGATAGTGAGACTAACTTGGAGGAGAGGATTGATCAAAGAAATCCAACACCTCAGTGGTGTCTCTAATGTTAGGATTAACAAGGCAGAAATAACAATTATGTGCAAATATAACTAATATCAGAAAATAATAAACCACACAGAATAGAACACAATGGCACACAGATTTAACGTGGTTCACCCAATCCCTGGGCTACGTCCACCAACAGCGAGTCCAATATTATTATTATCCAATGATTACAACCTGATTACAATCCGTAATCCCTTACAGCCCAACTCTGCCGCAAGTACTAAAATCATACTTCGTAAAAATCCCTAACCCTAAGCCATATTATACAATATTTTTCCGCTTTAGGGTTAGAATGAGTTATAAGTCGTCGGCCCAAATAACTGAAAAAAGTAGTCGGCCTCAAAAAAATTTTCCTCGGGGGCTGCGCCCCCAAACCCCTGCTCTTGGGGGCTGCCACCCCCAAACCCCCGCTCGAGGCCCGGCCCGGCCCCGAACCCCGGCGAGGTCGGGAGGAAAAGTGTACAGTACTTTCCTGATTAGTCACCACAAGCTAACAATCTCCCACTTGGTGACTGATCAGTATCCACACTATACTAAAAAACCTCCCACTTGGAGACTGATCCTGTAGCAATACCGCTACCCACATGAGGCTCCCACTGGATTGAACCACCTTGGACTCAGTTGTTCCTTTATTTTGTTCAGTCTAAAAGACCAATTGAAGCTGAACATGAGTTCAACTTCTCCCTTGTTACTACCTTGGTAAACATATCTGCTGGATTATCATCAGTATGAATCTTTTCCAGCCTTAACTATCCATCATCCAAAACTGATCGAATGAAATGGTACCGCAACTGTATGTGTTTTGTCTTTGAGTGCAAAGCAGAATTCTTTGCAAGATGAATGGCACTTTGGCTATCTGTATGTAGAAAATTATCCTTTTGTGGATGTCCCAATTCTTCCATGAAGAATTGAAGCCATATCATCTCCTTGGCTGCCTCTGTAGCAGCAACATACTCTGCCTCTGTAGTGGATAAAGCAACCACCTTTTGTAGTCGAGAAATCCAACTCACTGCTGTACCACCAACAGTAAATATATAACCTGTAGTACTCCACCTGCTATCTATATCTCCTGCCAAATCTGAGTCAACATAGCCTTGTACAGTAGTAGTAGAACCCCCAAAGTGTAAACACTTACTAGATGTGCCTCTCAAATATCTGAGAATCCATTTGACTGCATTCCAATGCTCAATACCAGGGTTACTCATATAACGGCTAACGACTCCCACTGCGTGTGCAATATCTGGCCTAGTACATACCATAGCATACATTAAGCTCCCTACAGCTGAAGCATAAGGTACCTTAGACATTTTAGTCTCTTCTTCTGGTGTCTTGGGACACATATCCTTAGTCAATTTCAAATGACCAGGCAAAGGTGTGCTGACAGCTTTGGCATTTTCCATAGAGAAACGTTGCAACACCTTCTCAATAAAATCAGCCTGAGATAGAGACAATTTCCTATTTTTTCTATCTCTACAAATTTTCATACCAAGGATTTGTTTTGCTGCCCCCAAATCCTTCATAGCAAAATATTTTGCTAACTGTTGTTTCAACCCCTTAATGTGATCCATGTTAGACCCAGCTACAAGCATATCATCAACATATAAACATAAAATAATGTAGCTGTCATCATCCAACCTCTTAAAATAAACACAATGGTCAGAATGACACCGACTATATCCATGCCCATTCATAAAAGTGTCAAATTTAATATACCATTGCCGAGGTGCTTGCTTCAAGCCATATAAACTTTTCTGCAATCTGCACACCAAATTCTCCTTACCCTTGACCTCAAATCCTTGTGGCTGAACCATATATATTTCTTCATCCAAATCACCATGAAGAAAGGCTGTTTTAACATCAAGCTGCTCTAAATGCAAATCTTCAGTAGCCACAATACTTAAAACAGTACGAATAGAAGTCATTTTAACAACTGGAGAAAATATCTCATCAAAATCAATACCATGTTTCTGTGCAAATCCTTTTACAACTAATCTGGCTTTAAATCTTTTTGTACCTCCATCCTCTTCTTTGATCCTGTAAACCCATTTATTCTGTAAAGCCCTTTTACCTGCAGGTAACTTACATAAATCCCATGTCTGATTTTTCAGCAAAGAGTCCATTTCATCTATCATTGCAGACTCCCACTGAAGCTTTGTATCCACCTGCATAGCTTCATTATAACATTCAGGTTCACCAGCATCTGTTAACAGAATAGAATACAAAGATGGAGAAAATCTTTCTGGAGGTCTACTTAGCCTTGTTGACCGTCTAACACTCACTGGGGTGTGTGGTATTTGTTGTTGCTGTTGTTGCGGAGCATAAGGAACTACTGGAACATGAACTTGTGGAGTATCATCCAGTACTACATAGTCATTTTCTTTCTTCTCATGCTGCAGCAACAGATCTTTGTACAATACTTTCTCATTGAATATGACATCCCTGCTTCTTACAATTTTATGATTTTCAAAATCCCAAAGCCTATAACCAAATTCATCAATGCCATACCCAACAAATACACATTTCTTTGACTTAGCTTCCAGCTTGGTTCTATTTTCAGAATCTATAAGTGCAAAAACTTCACAACCAAAGGTTTTGAGAAAAGAATAACTCACCTTCTTACCACTCCATGCTTCCTCTGGAATACCACAGTCCAAAGGAGTAGAGGGGCCTCTATTGATTAAATAAACAGCAGTGTTCACTGCCTCTGCCCACATATTTTTGGGCAGCCTAGCATGCAACCTCATACTCCTTGCACGCTCCATTATTGTCCTGTTCATGCGTTCAGCCACTCCATTTTCTTGTGGAGTCCTTGGTACAGTTTTCTGCCTACGAATACCATTAGAGGAATAATATTCTTCAAATTCTGTGCTGCAATACTCACCACCATTATCAGATCTGAGACATTTTAACTTTTTACCAGTCTCAGTCTCAACCAAGCATTTCCATTTCTTAAAAGTTTGAAATACATCAGATTTTTGTCTAAGGAAATAAATCCATACTTTTCTTATTGCATCATCTATAAATGTAACATAATACAGAGAGCCACCAAGGGAAGATACCTGAGATGGTCCCCATACATCTGTATGCACAAGCTCTAATCTCTCATTTTTCTTTTCCTTCCCACTCTTCACAAAACTAACTCTCTTTTGTTTTCCATAAACACAACTTTCACAGAAATCCATATTGACACATTTCAGACCAGGTAAAACTTTCTTTGAATGAAGTAATTTCATACCTTTTTCACTCATGTGCCCGAGTCTGTTGTGCCACAGTGCTGTGTCAAAATCTACAGCAACAGTTTGATGTTCTTCCTGCTCAACTGCAGCCACTGTTCCTGAGCATTCATTATCTTCTGAAACAATTAAAGTAGAAGGAACAGTATGACCTGTACAAAGATATAAGGTGCCTACTTTCACACCTTTTGCTACTACTAAGGAACCTTTTGAAACCTTCCAATTTTTATCATTAAAAGTAACTGTGCAACCCTCATCACCCAGTTGCCCTGCTGAAATTAAATTCCTACTCAGCCTTGGAACATGTCTTACCTCTTGTAGTAGCCAATGATTCCCATTCTGCAACTTAATCTTAATTTTTCCCTTTCCAACAATCTGACAAGGTTCATTATCTCCCAAATAAACTAGCCCAAAATCCCCTTGGACATAATCAACAAAATAACTTCTATGGGGTGTAGCATGAAATGAAGCCCCAGAATCTAAAACCAATGAATCATCAATACTTTCTAAGGACAAGAGCAAAGCATCCTCCTCAGATTTGTTACTTACCACATTTGCCTCCTTGTTTCCATCATTTTTGTCTCCTTGATCTTTCTTCCGAGACCAACAATCTTTCTTCTTATGACCTGGTTTTCCACAATACCAGCAATCATTTGGCCCTTTAGATTCAGACCTCTTTCCCTTTGATTTTCCTCTTGATTTCCCATGATTTCCAGAGTTGTTTCCTCTATCTCTTGTTCTGCCTCTGCTTTCTGTGTTCAATACACTACCCGATGTGGATGCCCCTGAGCTTTTCCTACGAATTTCCTCACTCAATATAACACCAATAACATCATCATACTTTAAGGTATTAGAACCAGAAATAGAATTACTAACAGCCATTACCAAGCCATTCCAGCTTTCTGGCAAAGAACACAAAATCAAGAGAGCCCTAACCTCTTCATCAAAAGTAATTTTAACTGAGGTTAATTGACTTGTAACTGTATTAAACTCATTCAAATGATCAGTAACTGATCCACCTTCTACCATTTTCATATTAAATAAACGCTTCATAAGAAATACCTTGTTTGAAGCTGAAGGCTTTTCATACAACTTCGCTAAGGTTTCCATCAGATCTTTAGCTGTCTTTGCTTCAGTAATATTGAATGCCACCGATTGTGCCAAGCATAGATGAATACTCCCCAGTGCCTTCCTATCCAAAATATCCCAATCCTCCCGAGACATTGATTGCTCTTTCTTGGCTACTCCCTCTAATGGTCGCCATAGATCCTTCTGATAGAGATAATCCTCCATTTGCATCTTCCATAACTGGAAGTTCTGCCCATTAAACTTATCAACCTTCAGCCTACCCTCTTCTGCCATTTCTCCCACTTAACCAAGAGACTCTCCCACTAACTCGTGAGACCTACTTCAGAGAATAGATGAAAGAATGAATGAAATAACCTCGCTCTGATACCACTTGTTAGGATTAACAAGGCAGAAATAACAATTATGTGCAAATATAACTAATATCAGAAAATAATAAACCACACAGAATAGAACACAATGGCACACAGATTTAACGTGGTTCACCCAATCCCTGGGCTACGTCCACCAACAGCGAGTCCAATATTATTATTATCCAGTGATTACAACCTGATTACAATCCGTAATCCCTTACAGCCCAACTCTGCCGCAAGTACTAAAATCATACTTCGTAAAAATCCCTAACCCTAAGCCATATTATACAATATTTTTCCGCTTTAGGGTTAGAATGAGTTATAAGTCGTCGGCCCAAATAACTGAAAAAAGTAGTCGGCCTCAAAAAAAATTTCCTCGGGGGCTGCGCCCCCGAACCCCTGCTCTTGGGGGCTGCCGCCCCCAAACCCCCGCTCGGGGCTCGGCCCGGCCCCGAACCCCGGCGAGGTTGGGAGGAAAAGTGTACAGTACTTTCCTGGATAGTACTTTCCTGATTAGTCACCACAAGCTAACATCTAAGACCTTGGCAGAGCTTGGTGCATGAGCTAGTGAAGGTTTGAATCCATTTGAATGGATTTTGAACACGATATGCAGAGACTAGTTCATTCTCTTAAGAATTACCCCATTTAGGGTTTAGTGTTGTAAGGACACCTCCAGAGCCTAAGACCTAGAAAATCCTTTAAGTCTTTGAAAAGGGTGTATGGATTAAACTTGATTTGATGGGTTGTGTGGAAGTTTCATGAAAAAAGCCAAAAATCCTACAAAATAGGGCTAATAGAGACCTAATTGCTTCTAGCCCTTATTTATAAGAAGTATGTGCAGCGATGGAGAAATGAACCCTAAACCTTGATGGAAGTTGTAGATGTGCTCCAAAATGAATCAAGAACCTACTCTAACTCCTACAAGGTTACACAATAGGGTTGGTCTGTTGTGGAATGGGTTTACCTTGGTGAGCTCAATGGAAGCATAGAAAAGTAGAGAAGTTGAAATTGATAGGAAGGTTGAAGGAGTGGCTTGGAGGATAGTTTTAGAAATCTCCTAGGATCTTAGGGATCAAGAAAGCCCAAGGAAGTCTTAATTGGACTTGTGTTGAACTAGAGTTTAGTTCAAGTAGTGAAAATCTCCCTATCACTTTTATTTGTCCTTAGTTGCATTATGTTCTTTTTCTATTCCCATTGTTACCCTATATAAGTCTTTATTTTTCAGTACAAGAATGACTTTTAACTTCGAATCATGATAATTGAAAGGTGTTAGAGGTTCTATAGTCACATTAGGATCCATGCTACTAGACTTAGATTGTTTCTTGTAGAGTGTAGAAATGAAGAGGAAGCGTGAAAAATAGAAAATACACAACACCCCCTTGATTATCTTTCCCCTATTATTTGGCACTTTATAGGAGTGCCTTGTAACCAAACCCATAAAAATACTCAAAAAGGAACTTTATAATGATAGTGTACGAGTGTGTCTATTGGATTCATGATGATAAAACATGTGCTTTTGCAAAAAATAGAACTCAATTTTGAGTTAAGGAGAAAAAGTTATAAGAAAATGAATGTTTTTCTCTCCACAAAATTATCCTCCATAAAAAATAATTCTGCTGAATTTTTTTAATCTCCAGCAAAAAATTAATTTTCCAAAATAAAAATAGAAATAGAAGGCCAAAAGTTAAGCCCTCTTGGATAAGAAAGAACCAATGGATAAAAAACCATGTGACTAGGGGCTAAACTTTCAAAAAAGTGCACCCCCTCCATGACATCACCCCCCAAGTTTCTTATGTCATCATCTCAAACAGTGCTTTTGGGATGAATAGTGCCACAAAAGACTACAAAAAACTTGGCAATCGTCACTATCTTTCACCTTTTCTTATTTTATTTTTTTAAAACCATGATCAGGCCGAAGGTGGGCAAGTGAAGTGCATGGGCAATATTTTTCAAACCACGCTACAAAGGGCTAAGGCAACTATAGGGGCTGAGATCAAATGAGGACAAGGTTAGTAACACGGGAAATAGGGTTGACGTCCTCAGATTGAACCGCAACCTATGATGAGCACAATGAACAGATTTGATGTCCTCAGATCTCCTAATATCAAACTGTGATCTTCTTAGCTCCTTACATAGAGGTTATAGGCTTCAAAATATCCGACAAGTCTCTTATACCATGAAGGATTTCATAAGATCTAAGAGATAAAAATGAAGCACAACATAATGGCAAAAATCTGCTCATCAATAATGCAAATGAAGAGAGTGCATATAGACCCCAAGTGCAACCAAATCCACCCATGAAAGGGGGGATGAACTAGAGTGGTGGAAAAACCGCCAAGAAACTAAGATGGTATGTCAAAATAAAATCAACACATCTCTAGTAGACCCCTAAAGAATGACGACTTGTGTAGACAAGTGTCAAATGTGAATGGACGACTAATTAGAATTAAAAGCCTAAATTTAGATTAAACACTTACACTAGCATAAATTATTATTGATCATCTATATACTAGATAATCTGATAGTTTTATAGAAATAGTAAATAATCTGTTATGATAGGTGGAATTCACATTAGATAGCTAATCCATTATGAAGTGCTCTTCATGGGAATGTTTTCTTACTAAAGCAACAAGAGTAGATCTATGAAATGTAAGAGTGATCGATTCCAAGTTACATTCTATTCTTGTAATATTCTCTTCTTGTGTTTTGATCACAAACTGTACAAAATAATTTCAAGAAATATGTCTACATAGAAACGCAGTACATTATTCCCATTTGACTGCGAAAAAAGATGCGAGCTTAATTTCTACATTCCTTCTCAACTAAGTCTTCGTCCTTACACTTTTCTGAGCCTCCATTTTCGCCAGACAAATTAGCGTGCGTTCATGATTACGTTTAAGATGACATCTCATGCAAAAATGTTGTACGTCGGCATCATCGCCCACAGATTTCATTTATGTAAGCAAATTGTTTTTGAGTTTTGCATCTCTTTTGAGATCAAATTTCTAAAGTTTCTGCCGACACCAAAATCCAAAATGCCGACAAATAAAGGGAAGAAAACGAAGTGAAATTTGTAATATTTCTCCCCCACGCAACTCATACCGACACAATCCGACCTCGGCCTTGTGCCGCCAAAATACACTGTTTTGGATTAAGATTATATATGTGGATTTTTAGACCGTATTTTATGATCTATTTTTAGGATACATTTTCGATGGCATTTCTTAGATTTTATAAAACATTCTTGGACATCTCTAAGTAGTTAAGTATAATAGATGATATATATCAACTTTTGAAAGCAAGATTAATTCTAAATATATATAGAAATTAGGATAAATATAATATACTAATACTTATAGTGTGATAGTTAAGTTGTGATATTGTTGCTGTTTCTACAAAGGTTTAAATCCTTGTTGAGTCATTATAATCACAAGTTTGTGTTTTTTGACGGTCCATTATGCTTGTGGGTCTAAATCTTATATATTGATGTTGTCAATGTTCATGTTAGGTGACTTAGCAAGCATTCATGCTTGTGTTTCATTCCATCGTTGTGGCAATGTGCTCATAAGCTTTGTTTCTCTAATCAACTATCATGGTCATGAGTTTCGAAAGTTCTCTGTGTTCATACTAGGGATGAGGTGACCTATTTGCAGCCTCACTTGTTGTAAGCTAGCCTATAAATCCTACATTCTCTAATTAAAAGATACTAGATATATCTAATAGAGAAGTTGTATTTAATGGTGAGACAAAAATGGATATAGACCGCCTAAAAACTATAGAAGAGCTTCTAAGTGGATTCTAAAGAAACAACAATGTTTTCTTAATGCTTCTATGATTTCTAGATTTTATTGTGCGAGAAGTTTTGCAAATCAATGTTTCAGATCACATTTCCTCTCACTCTCTTACTTCATACTTGCATCCTGATGACGGATCATGGAGTATGATCTGAAATGTTAATGTGGAAAATTTCTCACACAATCGAATCCAGAAATCACAACAGGATTATTATAGATTGTGGAAATCTAATAGCTCTATTGTTGTCTTATCCAATCTCACCCTAGAAAAGTGACATGTAAGGTGCTAAGAGAGTACAATTTGCTTCAAAACCTAAATGCTTCTTTAAGAAAGTTGTATAGAGTCAAAATGACAACATGTGCATGAATGTGAGAGAAAGACTAAATGAGAACTTCCTCTTTTTAATAGCTCATGTTACAATTTTTTTGCTAAACATGAATTTTCATGGGTTATTGCTACATGTCATGTAGATATCTATGTGTGACACTCTTGTCCAACCAAAAAAGAAAAAGACAGAAAAAATCTATAATTTTCATAAAAATACTAGACAAAATATATTTTGGTGCTAAACTTTTACATTTAAAAATGTTGATATCATGAGCTCTAACAGAGGACATTGTGAAGTGTGAGATTGCAATGGTACCTAACTTTTAATATTATATTTTTTACACAAATTAGTTATAATGTGTAGATAATGCTAAATATGCATGTTAAAGTAGAAATAACTCAATCAAAAATTACCAAAGAATGGCTGCTACAAGTTACACTAAAAAATAACAATTGAAAACATAGGGTGCATGAAGATTGACAATCTAGCAAGTTACACTATTCTAGGCCGTTCATATACTATCAAGTTGCTATAAAGATTACAAAAAAAAAAATTTCAAGATAAAAATGTGGTTGGTTATTGTGATAGTCCACCTAGAAATAGTTATATGACTTAAGGAGTGTAATTTATGTTAAAGAGAAAGAAAAATATAAATATAAAGATTCTTGAAAGACCAATGTCAATCAAGATATTGTAGCATGAACACATAAAATTGTTCTCATGAGATTTCAATACACAATATAGGGGTAACTTGTAAAGAAACACGTAGGTGTCCAAAAATCTAGGGTTGGTATAATTATATGAGAATTGTATATATCAAAAAAATTAGGGTTCTTATATTGTCATCATTTCCCATATATAGTAGAACTACCTTTACAAAGAAAGAATTTCATTTTTGGCAAGAGAAACTGCACAAGTTGTTTGGTGTTTGGTGTTATCATTGGTGATAACTTAGGTTATTATACCTATCTGCATGCCAGTATTTGATCATATCGAGAGTCAGATTGGGGATTTGTTCTAGCCTAGAAAACTATGAACAAAGCATATGCCAATGTTCAGTATTTCATTCTCGTACTGATTTTCAAGTTAATATTTTGTGTCATGGATCTAAGGGAAGGTTGATGGATGTCTGGACTACCTTTTTCTACATTTTTTATGTCCTCTAATAATTTGTGTGCAAGTTAGAAGCATTTGTGTATCAATTGTTGGTTTAACAGTGCAAAATAGTAGTATTGTACATAGTTGATCCTTACATGTAGATATGATGTCCAACAATTTTGGTGATTATTTTTGTGATCTAGGATGTTTAGTTGACATGTGTGGAAAACTTGTGATCAATTGTTTTGGTCTGCATTGATATTTGTATTTGGATTTTCGTCAACAATTTGTACACATTTGAATATTTTTCTATGTATTCCTAAGCCAACATGAAGCCAATCAAATTTCTTGTTGTGGATATATAAGATCAACGTCTTTGGTTATTTTGGTGTGTAGAAGGAAATTATATTGATTGTGTGTAGTTTCATGTGTGCATGATAATTATTTGAGGTCTGAAGTAGAGCACAATAGTGTGATAGAGAAGTGAGAGATTAAGTGTATGAAATTAGTGTAATGTACTTAATTGGAACTATAATTTGGCATTTGTAGATATTTTTCATCAATTCAAACATTATTGTGGCATTTTAATTATCTTATAGGTAGTAAACCTTCTTATTTCAAATGAGCGGTGAGCTCTAGGAAGTGTGCTTGAATGCATGTGCATTCCCAATTGTAATACTTTTGCAAATTATTTTTATCTTATGGGTTCATCCCCATCATGGTTTTACCCTTAATAGGGTTTCCATGCAAAAAATCTTGGTGTTATAGTGTTTTGGTTGTTTTTGTTATTTTTTTGCATCTTTCTTTTTCTATGTATGTTAAGTGGTTGAAAGATCATATTAATAAAGTTAAAATTGCAGAACATTGATTCACGCCCCCCTCTTAGTCTTCCTTAATTCCAACAATTGGCATCAGAGCCTAGTTCCTTAGAGGAAGCATCTTGAGGGATATTTGGAAAGGTGATTTTGTTACAAGTAGTGGTTGTCATTGCACCAAAAGATCAACATGTTAATGCCTAATACAACCACTGGACTTATAGAAGACATAGGAGGTAGTTAAGCCATGTCACAAATCCTGAGGGGAGCACTGACTATTTTGCCAACAATCTCCCCCTCAGCATTACCCGAATGGATTCAAACCTATGACCAAGCTCTGATACCACTTATTACAAGTAGTGGTTGTCGTTGCACCAAAAGATCAACCTTTTAATGCCTGATACAACCACTAAACTTATAGAAGACACAGGAGGTGGTTAAGCCATGTCACAAATCCCGAGGGGAGTGCTGACCATTCTGCCAACAGGTTCAATGGATTTCAATGGTATTCAACTTTAATTCCTAGTAGCACTTGATGATCTTGATCAATCTAAAGTTGAAGTCCTGGAATTACGAGAGAGACTTAAGGATACTAAAAAATCCATTCATTCATTAAAAGGGAAGTTAAACAAATCCATGGAAAAGAGAAAGGAGATATGTGAACAAATAAATCAGAAAGGGAGCATAGATGATGATCATATGAATCAAGAATTGAAGGAGAAGATATAAGAATGTGAGAACCTTGCAAAAGATAATACAATCTGCAAACATGAAATGGAATCTATGGTGATGGGGCTAACCAAGGAAATTGAGGAGAGGAAGAAGAATGAAGACTTAATCATTCCTTGAAGGAAAAATCTAATGAATGCCACAGACTTAATTGTGAGATTGACCAACTACAGCTTGAACTACAAGAATCAAAATACAATGAGGAATAACTTACAAAGAAAATTGACTTTCAAGTGGGAATGCACTTGTTACTATAAATTAATACAAGGAGAAGTTCATGATTAGCTTGAATAAGCTTGATATGCTTCTTGAAAGCCAGAAGATAAAAGGTAACATGCAAGGTCTTGGGTTTGAGAAAGGTGGAAGCTTTGGATCTATTCAAAGAAATGATCAATAAGAAAATCAGAACGAAAAACCTAAAAGGTCTTTAGTAAGACAAACTAATACTCAAAGGTACCCATCTTTTAATGGGTATGTGCAGGATCATGGTATGTCAAAAAGTGGCGATGTGAAAAAAACCTATTTTCACTTGTCCAAAAGTGCACAAATAGATTTGTTGACTTTTTCGTAGGCATGGGTGTCAGTACACCTAGCCAAGCCAAAAGACAAAGCTGAAGGCTTAATCAGATATTCGATAATATTAGATATCCGATATTTGCCAATAGATATATATCTCTATACCCAGCTGCGTTCAACATTTTTTCATTGTAAAAACATGAACGCAGCTAGGGTTTTCGGATATTAGCTCCCAAATCCCCTATCTGATTGTTCCTAAATTGTCAGGTAAGTGAAAGCTTCTAATTTTTATTATTTTTATTGTTTTTAAATAGAAATATATAGTTTTTTATATAAAAATTAGGGTAGCAATGAGTTTTTGTATTATTTTTTAAAATTCATTGTAATTATCTATTTGTTTTTTCATTTTTATCAGACATGGAATCAAAAAACCCTCCTAATGATCCCGCAAACAATCTAGAACCACCTCCCAACAATCCTCCACCTCCAGAAGATGTACTTGTCACAAACCCTCACCGTTTAGAAGATCTAATAGGAGATAATCTAAATAAACTTAGAGGATTTCAAACCACATATGCCAATATCCCCACACTGCGCCCCATGTTTATGATATTGAACTCAATTATTGAAAACATGGAGAAACTTACAATGCAACATAGTGTTGCACTTATTTGGCATGATTCCATGCACACCCAGTTTGATGATGGGCTTGATTATGATCAAGTCATGAACCTAAATATAACAAAACATGACATAGCTAATCTTTTTGTGGATCCTAAAACCGGTCTAAAAGTAGACCCTAAAAAAAGCAAGTTGTTAATTAAATGGTGCACAAATAGTGCAATATGTGACAACTTTTGGGACCATTGGTGGATAGTTTTTGATAGACCACCTCACAACAATTTGGATGTCCCATTTTATTTTATTAAAAAATTGTATGCTGAATTTGTGCTCGGTCACAAGGTGAATTATTGGAGTATGAGACCGAACCAAGGTGTAGGTTTAGGCACTCTGAAAGATAGACCATGAGCACAATGGGTGAAATCCCACACATATGTTCCCCTCTCGAGATTTCACCACCTCCCACAGTGCAGCATCCAGACATTATTGTTGAGGCTGGCTCATAGACTATTCGAGCCATTCACACCTTGAGTGATCTGCTGGTTATGCAGAACATGACATTGTTGCCTCCTCGTCTTGATGCTTCTAGCACTTCCACATCCTCCATGAGCTCACATGTTTGTGTGCCCCACACTTGCATTATATGCAAGAATCTATTCTTTGGTCCCCTAACTGATAGTGATGCATATAATTTTGGCTTCGATGGGGGCGATTCTACATAGCACACTATAGGCACTGAAGCAGCTCATGGAGATGTGCATCAGGAGCCTACAGTACCATGGACTCCCACTATTACAGTAAGGGTAAACCGTTCACTTTTTACATTTTATTTAAATTTTATTGTTCGTATTTTTAGTAGAATTTCCTTATAATAATTTCCCACTTATGTGTTTTTATGTGTTACATTTATGTTCAGTTGATGATAGAGGAGGAAATGGCACAGGTGGAGGGGTCCACGCTTTCGGCCATATCATTTGGTCTCGACTCTTCCATGGTACATATGTTTTAATGTACTCATTGGTTTCCTTTTAAATTATGATAATAGTATATGTACATTGTTTTCTAATTTTTATGATCATCTTTTACATACTAATGTAGGTGTCACTAGTTGCCACTGGGGGGCAATGTGAGTGGATGCAGGTGTTAGCCGTTGATAAAGTAAAGGTAATTAAGTAATTTAGTTTTTTTATGCATACATGTATACTTGTTAGTTGTGCATACTCAATTTTAATTTACATGGTTTATTTGATAGAGAGTGGCATGTGATGATGCCATGAGACCCTATCATCATGATAGAGTCACAAGCATATCCATTCCGAGTGATAGCCCCATGATACGTACATTTCTAAAGTTATTTGTGTGTATTTTACTATCAAGTATATATAATATGGTCAAGTTATGATAGTATGAAGTATCTATTTGACTTTTGTAGGTCACTCCTAGTTTGAGGGAGCCAAAACACCAAGGGTTCGTATCGCTAATTACAGTCAAAAATCCCTAAAGAAAGTTCAACACGAGTAAGTTTTAATGTTAATTTAGTTATTTTGTAAACATATATTTGCCACCAAGTTTTTAACATTAAATAGTATAACTCATAGATCAATCTCATGTTTGCAAACATATACAGGTGGGACTCGACATTAGTGGCACTATTCTTGTGCTACCAAGGACATATATTAGGTCTCCTATCCGTGGGAGGAGACAGAGAGGCGAGGTATATGAGAGTTCAATTTTAGTTTAAATTTTATTTATTATTGTTGACTATGATTCTGAATTTTAATCTAACTTGGGGTTTCACTTTTGTGTTTGAATGTAGGATCCATCATAGCCGAAGAGTACTTCAAAGAGGCTGCATTTTGATGATCCACCAATAGAATAGGATGTCCTAGAAACATTTATAGTTGAACTTCTTATTTTGAGATATCATATGACACATTTTGAGTTGGTGTATGCCACATTATATCTAGATATGTTGAGATGTAACTATGTACAGAATTATTGTTCATTTTGATATATATGAAACTTGATATTCGATCCAATTTGTTAATTGTGTGTTCATTTATTCATTGTTAGTATGTAAATATGCTTGTGTGTATGTACTCATGTGTATGATTTATGCCTTAAGTATATTCATGTATATTCAAGTACATTATTCATAACCTAAATTCACGTGTATGGGCTACGTGCATGACTTAAGTGAATTCATGTTGTATGCTTTATAATCTATGTGCTACATGTAAGCTTCATGACTTAAGAAAATTTATGTGTATGCTTTATGTGCTATGTGTGTTCACATGTGTTGCTTGGCCAAATAATACTATCAGAAACCCAGAGCAATGGACTGCCTATTTTAGGATTGGACACCCCAAATGATTTCTAAATGGATTATTCGGTCTCATTTAATAATCGACCAGGGACGTAAACTTGGAATGGAATTTTCAAAGTATATGCTTCAAACCTTCTCAATCTAAGACTATCTATGGAATTCAAATGCTTATGCTTCAGGAAAACTATGCTAAAACTGGTAAATAAATTTATTCTAACAAAGCAGGGAATTGCAGCTAGGAATTACTCTAACTGACAATGCTACAAGAATAGGCTACTAATTCTATTATCAGTAGCTATAAGAACAACAGAGTTCTAACTACTTAGAAACAAATAGGAAAATGAACACTACGCTAACAGAACAATTCACTCATCAAGTGGGCCCCCTTGAATGAGTGAAAAGGAAATATAATCAAGATGAAAGATATAAACTTGAACTGACCATTCTATTCATCCATAAAAAAATGATTACACTTGATTGAAAACAGTATTCAAGAGTTCTATTATAAAAACCAGTTCATTCAACTAACTCCAAAAGAGTCACAACAATCGATTATTTAAAGGAAAGCTACAACTATCTCCTAAATCTACGATCACTTCATAAATGAGGATTGATTACAACTCATAAAGTTTCAAAATAGAAACATCATTGACCATGAATGATTTCTAGAAATATAGCTCATTAAGGAAACTAAATCTGTATACTACATGTAATAGAAAACATCAATTGACTTTCTTTGCTTGTGAAGATTCTACAATCCATGGCTAGCTTTTGATTACTCCAGCGCCAATATGTTGGTCTTTGAATGTCCATGGTCAACACCTACAAAAAAATCAATGCGCACACATCCAACCATATACATATATATCTACATCATTAATATTAGGAAAAGGTGTAAGTCCTAATTAACACTCTTGCAAGTCCTATGGCTACAAGAGGTAACTACCCAAAACATAGCTTAGGCAAGGAAACATTCATTAACATGTATAGCTACTATATTTACCATTCCTGTCCATGAATTCAAACAAATATGATGTCTTTAGAGTATCCATATTTCCATCTTATGTTCACACACACACACAGATATATATATATATATATATATATATATATATATATATATATATATATATATATATATATATATATATATATATATATATATACATAAAAACCATAAGCTCATATGCTTGAAAACCATATATTCATGTCTATGTGCAATCAACTATTCTAAAAAGAGGATAAAAAGTACTGAGAAATATGGCTATCTAGAAGCCCATCATTTCCCCCCAAATGAACTATTTCTGGTCCCCAGCAACCATGAAATTCAGAATCCTAGCACGGACCCTCAAGTCACTAGCTTTCCTCTTCCCAAACTCATCATGAACATAGTCAAAGTATCGGTGAGTTTCTTTGATTCTTTCCCACCACTGGACTTCAGTGGCCATATCATAATCTGCTGCACTATCATTCATCACTAGCAATGGTTGTAGGAAGAGTGGAGGCTGAAACCTCATTGGAAACCAGTAATTAAGGAGTGTCCTTCCCAACATAATGTACCATGGAACTCTGCTTGTAGCAAGGGTTAAATTCTATGGTGAGTGAGGTTCCTTTGACTTTAGATCATGTGACATCCTTATCCATCTCTACCTAGAGGCATTGATTTCTATGGCAATATCATGTGAGGAATGCTATTCCCAGTCTACAAAAGCTTGTTCTTGCACTGGATATATTTTATTGTCTCCACTTGAGTTTGTTGTGATAGAGAGCCAGTCTAAATATGTTTGCCTAGAATGCTGAACTTTAGGCCTCATCATCAAAGGAGTTGTCATCTCATTACTTTTGTATGGTGTAGCTTGATATTCCCTACTTATCTCATTCTGCATCTAAGACATAACCACTCTTAACTACACATCCCCTACATAGAGGAGAGAATTCCACTTTGTATCATTAGGGACTACTAGGTTATGTAGGTACAATTCACACAATAGGTTTTTCAGAGTCATTGGAGTAGACTAAAAGGCATAGTAAAATTCATGGGGAGTTGATATAGAAGAATTGAGTCCTTCCACAATTCTTGTTAATTTGAAATTAACAAGTTGTTCTTTAAGGAATAATGCATACACCGGAGATGGTGATCTGCATTCCATTAGCTCTAGAATTAATCTTGTGATTTGATCAATCCTCATTTTCAATACCTCAATCTGATCTAACTTTTGTTCTATCTAAGAGCCCTACTCACTAATGACTCATTTCAATTTTTCCTTTTCTAATTTTCATTGTGTCTTCTCCCATAACAATTGTTGATACAAGTTTATCCCTGCAGCCAGGGGTGTAGACAAATCTGGTGGGGGTAAAGGTTCCTGATTGAGTATATCCACCCATCCAGATGGCAAGTGAGGATTTTTTATTGTTTTGTTTAGTTCAAAGGACTCTCCTTTCTATAAAACAATTTTTTTTACTACATTTCTTTCCTTACTAACATCAGCTACTACCTTAGCCAGCGTTTCTAACCCATCCTAATTACTTTTCTTGGGCACTTCTTCAACAATTTTTGTCCCAAACTCAGAGGTTTCTTCAGAATCCATACTAACATCTGGCCTAGAAGAATTATTTAAAAATTCCTTTGTGTCCTCAGAGTCCTCATCACTATCAATAAGTATGTAGTTAACTCCAGGGTTAACTTCTATTTGTGGACTCTGATCTTTTAATGTAGTGTCACTGGATGCAGTTTGATAAAACATTTCCTTAGAAGAGGACTTCTCTATAGATTCATTCTCTATAGATTCAGAAGACTCAAGGTTAACAATAAGAATAGGGACTTCAACATCCTTTTTGAAAATCCTTTTACTTCTCCTCCTAGGGGGTACAAATGAGCTTGGAGGACTCTTCCATTTCCTTCTACTAGTGGGTACTTCCTCTGCAACTACTTCAGGAGGGTTTTCATAATTTTCTTCCCTAGGGGAATGTAAGGTTTCTTCAACATTTCCAATATTACTACTAGGCTGCGGCTCTAATATTTCTTCTTCTGAATCCCATGTTTTACCCTTATCCTTCCTATATGTAGACCTGGTCCTTACGGATGGTGATACTTCAAGGATACCAGGAGCTTCTTTACTTTTATTTTTCTTCCTCTGAGAAGTAGAGCCACTAGCATTAAAATTTCTTTTCCTAGTGTTGGAAATTTGGCTAAGTTGGTTACATAGATGTTGTCATTATGGAAACATATGATCTACATGAAGATCGCATAGGTCAGAGAGCTAGTATGTCAGAGTGCAATGCAAAATTGTCTAAGTATGAGACAGTGTGTTTTTACCAATGAACCTGAAGATAGTTTTTGTTTGTGATGTCGACTGGAGTAAGTTTAGTGCTTGCGCACTTGAACATACACTCTATGGTGACTATTGAAGACTCATCTCTAAGCACAAGTTAGTACAGCATGTACGGAAGAAGTTATGATAGTTTTTCTAAAGACAGCGTTAAGACGACAGGATATAATATGAAGACAGAATTGGTAAAGAGTTAAGGGATTATTTTGTTTATCAAAATAATGACTTAATAATATAAAGGGATGACATCCTAGATTTTAACCCTTGGATAAAGTTATTTTGTAAATATGATAGCCGACTGGAAAGTTATTAATCTTAATAACTTGTATAAATGTAATTGTAAGTTGTAAGTAAGAAGAAGGAACGAATGTATGTAATAGTGATAGTGAAAGAGAAGAGAAAAGATATTGATGCAAGAAGTATAAGGTTATGTACCTTGACCTACTTTTGTACTTAGTAAATATTGTACATTACTTGTTTGGGTAGTGGGCTCATCTGGTAATCACGTTTTGTACTGCCAACTCCTCACAAGGTTGAGGCTTCTAACAAGGCCTATAGTCCCTTAATCAGGACTGAGACACTATATGCATGTAATAGAATCCTAACAGGGTCAACATCCTTAACAAGATACTTTTGATTAGTGGATCTTTGTGGGTACCATCCCCATTGGGATTTTCCCTTGGCCAGGGTTTCCTCGAGAACAAATAATGTGTTATGAGTTCTTTAGTTTTATTGCTATACATGTTGTTTAGTTTCTTATGTTATGCATGTGTAAAGATAATCTGTTATATCCATAATTGGGCAAAAGTAAAAGTTTGTAGAATATTGATTCACCCCCCCCCTCTCAGTATTCCCTATTTCTAACAATTGGTATCAGATCTTAGTTACTCGGAAAACAATCATTCAAGGAAAGCCTAACAGCTTGAGTAAGATCTCTATGGATATGGATCAACTATAGAAGAATCTTGAAGAAGCTCTTGAATAGATTGATATGCTTACTGATGAAAGAGATACTCTAAAAATAAAATATGATGATGCAAAGAACCTCATTAAGAAACTAAAAGACAAGTTGGAAGATCTGAAATCTAAAAAGGAATCTGAAGTTTTCATTGAAGATTGTGATGACAATTTAGAAAAATAAAATGAGATCCTTAAGTATGAACTAAAGATAGAAAATCTGAAGCTTAGTTTGAAAGATGGAAATGACAAGAATGAAGCAAATCTGAAATCTAAGAATGAAAGTCTAAAGACTGAAAATGAAGGACTAAAATCTAAACTTGGTAAAGTAACATCTAAACTTGAGAAAGTCAATCTGCAGTATGCTGAACTTGAGAAATACAATGCAATTGTGAAAGGTGAACTAACTCAATCTAAACAACAACTTGAAAGGCTATATTAAACTAGTGAGAAGATTGATGAACAAATATCTTATCAAAAACCATTCTATGATAAGACTGGTCTTGGATTCAACACTTTTAAAGCAAATGATGAAAGCAAGGAACCAGATCTGAAAATATCTAAAAGCATAGATGAGAAGAAGTCTGATGAGATTAAAAAATCTAAAGATACACCTAAGGAAGAAGAATCACCTAAGCAAGAGGAATCACCCAAAGGTATGCAAAGAAAATTCAAAGGTAGATGTTTTTCTTGTAATACTATTGGTCATATGAAGAGAGATTGCATAGGTAAGCAATTCAAACCTCTTAATGGTTATTGTTATAATTGTCATGGTTTTGGACATAGAGCTATTGAATGCAGGAAACCTAAATTTATTGACAATAATAATAGTAGTAGAATGTTTAGGAATACTAACAATGTAGATAAGAAACCTACTAAAGATATGAACAGAATAAATGGAGTAATATGTTATAGATGCAACAAGCTTGGACACATTGCTAGAAATTGTAGATCATAGATCAATTAGCCTGGACCAAGATATGGGAACAATGGAATAGTTTTTCATATATGCAACAAGATTGAACACACAGAAAGGTTTTGTAGAGTGAACAATAGAGTTTTTCATACCAATCCTAACCCTAGAAGTCATGCAAGAAGAAATGAAGATGCAAGTAATAGTCGGAAAGGATGTTGTAGTAATTTAGATGAAGTGAAGTTTATCAAAAGCATAGATCAAGGAGACATATTCAACATTGAAGGTAATCAGGAAGGTGAAGTATTAAAAGGTAAGAATGAATCTTTACCTGACCCATCGCAAAGTACTTAATTTATGAAAATTGCAGTAGAATAGGAACTTAGATTAGTATAGAAGTAGATATATGATGAATTGAGTCTTGTGCAGTTAATGCAAGGTAGTATATGATGTTCTAATGCTATGGTTAAGAGTGCAAAGAAAAATATTATGTTTTGCGAGATCACAAGAAGTTTTAAGTTTTGCAGGTTAGCAGAATCAACTTTTTGGAAAGAAGCAGCAAAAGAATTGAATACGATGTCAGATCTAAGTGAGATTGAATTAATAAAAGGTCATGATCGGTATTATTTGATCATCAAAGAGAATTCAAGTGTTAAGAAGATCACAGAGCAGTGATTGGAAGCATTTTTTAAGGATTTGGAGAAGAATTTTGTGTCAAATCTATGCAAGCCCTAAATCATGAAATTGAGGTATTTTACTTGGCAGATCTTTAAATCAGTAAAGGAATTAGAGGAAATCATGGATATTTCTTTAATTCACAATGTCAGAGATAAAAATAGACCTAATATGAAAAGGGAACTAGTAGAACCATTGGAAGATGGTCCTAGGTTAGCTTTATCATCCGTACCAAATGGAGTTTTACATCTAGAGAATGTTAGAAGTTATCTTGGATGCAAACTAGAGACTATCAGTGATAGTGATTTCACCAAGGAATATCAAAAGATCTACAATCAGGACATGACATTGAAAGAAGGATTTGAACATTTGAAAGATAATGAGATCATTAAGTATGCATTACATTATGAATTTGATAATGAAGAATGTACTAAGATAATTCTAAACAGAATTCATAATGGGAAGTTTTGGTTAGAAGATAGAGTGATAGATATCACAGCTAATTTGATTCATGAAGTTAGTGGACTATCTAAAACTAGAGCCATTCCTTTAAATGAGAAGAACATGAGGAAAATAGTCATAGATAACAAAAATTCATCCTATAATGGTAGAGGAATTGTGATTAGTAAGATTCAACAAGATGATGTCAGATACTTATGTAAGATCCTAACCACTAAGTTTTGTGCAAACTCAAGAGAGGATGACATGGCAGCTGGAATGATACATGTAGCTTATCTGATGTGTGTTGATAAAGTACAAGTTGATATGTGTGAGATTCTAAGAATTCAACTATTTGAGAATTTGGAAAAGATTAAGAAAACTAAGTATACACAGTTTAGATTCTCATCCCTAATCACCTATATGTTTTTTCATCTATTGAGAAGATTTCCTTACACCATTGGAAATGACTAGAATGATGGCCAAACTACAATGGAAAGGATTAACCTAGTGTACAAGAGGCATGTTATTGATAAAGTGAATGAGAGTGCAGTATTGGTAATCAAGACATTTCAGGATATAGTGTCTAGCAGATCAAGGATCTCATAGTCTCTTGTGGAGAAGTATAAAAATGAGATATGTTTCATGGTTGATACTGACTTTACCTACGTTGAAGCAATAGAACCTAGAATAGAGTTCATAGACCCTCTTGGCTATGAGATATCTGAGGTAGAGATAGAAGAGTATGTGAGTAGGTTACTTAAGTGCAAGTTGGACACTCACTGTAACAGGTTTGGAACCTTTGAGGAGAACTTCAACTCTGCAAAGACCTTACTTGAAGAGAAGCAGTCAAAGAAAATAGTTGAGAGTACTATCAAGAAAATTCTAAAATATACAGGGATGATTGAACATGAATTCTTGGTAGCAAAGAAAATAGAAGTAGCAATTAGAGATATTGGACAAAAAGAAGTTTTGTCTGTTCCACCTCTATCATCAATTGCAACACAGCAAGAAGAATCACAAGTTAAGGTGAAAGTGGAAGAAATTGAGAAGGATCAAGAAGCAAGGATATCCACTAGATCCACTTCCTCCACACCTAGAAAAAGAGTAAAATAGAGTGCTACTGGACCAGTTAAAAGGCAGAAAACTTTAGTGCAACCAGTTCCAAGGAAAATTACAGAAATCAAAGATGATGTCACTTCTATTAAGAAGAAAACTTGGAAACCTAGAGTTGAGAAGCTTAATGAACAGATCATTGAAGATGGAGACTTTACAAGAATGAATAAGTATTATGATCTCTATGATTATGCAGAGAGATTAAATCTAGAAAATGTAGTGGTAAAGCATATGATTTTGTCTAATAAGAAGTTTGATACAATTCAGGGTAAGATACCTAATGATTTCTACAATAAACTTGTGAATAGGAAGAAGAGAGCATCAGAAGAAGACACATCTATTAGAGAAAATATTGTAAGAAATATTTGTGTTGCAAAAGTTGAAGCACACTTTAGTCAAATTATGAAAGCTTTAAGCACCCATTTGAGAACCAAGAAGAGAACCATTCAGATTATGGGAGGTAGATATGAAGAAGCTAATGCAGAAACAGAGAAAGCAATCATCAAGGTTATGTCAGAGCAAGCATGAATGTAGTGGAGCAAGCAGATGAAATAGAACAAGAGGACATTCACTCTCCACCAACCATAAAAATTGAAGATGAATTCATGAATGTAGAAGGAACTAAGATCACCTTGGATATTGATGATAATGTATTCAAGAATCTGGAAAACATTGTTGATAATTCAGCTTTTGAAGAGCAGGAGACCACCAAAGGAGAAGAGAAAATAGAGACCACAGTTGTAGAACCTAGAGTGATAGAAAAACCAGTACCTATTTCCACTGAAGAAGATATCAGTCTTACTCCTAAGACTGGAAAGAAGAATCAAATTGGATCTATGATTGAAAATTTGGGAAAGGAAGTAAATGATGATGATCAGATGGAATTGATCACATCCTTGAACAAGATCATTGGAAAGAACAAGAAAGTAAAAAGTCTTGAAGGATGTCTAAAGGAGCTTACTGAGAAGTTACAAGGCATTGTAACTACACAAATTGTAGAAGCTGACCCTCTGGAGAAAGAAAAGAAAGTGATGAACACTTTTGACAGTGAGTTCACAAATTTAACTAATATAGAAAAAGTGAAAGCTCAAGCAGCCTATGAAGCCAAAACACTTTTGGACATTAGCCAAAATATCAAGAATGATATCAACAATCTTGATATCTGTATAAAGGACTTGAGAAATAATTTGGAAAGAGGAAAATCCTTGTACATCCAATGTACAAAATTAGAGACCTTGACGGAAAAAGAAGATCAAAAGATGAAGATGAAGGAAGCAGAAATTCAGAATGAAACTAACTTTCTTTCAAGCCCTAATGTGAAGGTATCTAATGTTGAGAAGAAAATTCATAAGATATATGATGAAATCATAATTTTTCAAGATGAAAAGGACAGGAAAATGAAAAGATTCACTCTTTTAAGAGAGCACACTTCTATGAAGTTAAGTATTATTGAAGGGCAATTGGAATAATTTCTTTCAGCTAGGACATCTTTTCAAAAGTTTAGGTTTGAGAATCTCCAAGCATCTGAGACAACATCTTATGGATTATGCGCACTACTCAGTGTGGTAGATTCTATTAAGAAATCATGGGAGAAGGAGTTAGAGGCTATAAAGATTGATTTTTCAGATTGTGTTGCAAGCCTACCGGCTTTGCAATATTGAATTAAGGTATAACTTTTTGTGAATACAGTTTTGTAACCCTCCTTACCTTTATTTTGTCATTGTTGTCAAAGGGGGAGAGATATATAGCAAAAAATTGATAAGAAAATGATAAGGATTGATACTCTTAAGGGGAGTACTGTATTAGAGATAAGATTTTTTTGGATTTATAAGGATAGTATATATATTTTATACTATGCCCACAATTTTGAGATTTTGAGTTGTAAGACTTAGCCAATTTTTTCATATGTTTCCTCCAATGAAAAAGGGGGAGATTGTTGGTAATTTGGATGATTTGGTTACATAGATGTTGTCATTATGGAAACATATGATCTACATGAAGATCTCACAGGTCAAAGAGCTAGTATGTCAGAGCGTAATGTGAAATTGTCTAAGTATGAGACAATGTGTTTTTACTAGTGAACCTAAAGATAGTTTTTGTTTGCGATGTCAACTGGAGTAAGTTCAATGCTTGCACACTGAACATAGACTCTATGGTGACTATTGAAGACTCATCTCTAAGCGCAAGTCATTATGTCATGTACGGAAGAAGTTATGACAATTTTTCTAAAGACAGTGTTAAGCCGACAGGACATAATACAAAGACAGAATTGGTAAAGAGCTAAGGGAATATTTTGTTTATCAAAATAATGAATTAACAATATAAAGGGACAACATGCTAGATGTTAACCTTTGGATAAAATTATTTTGTAAATATGATAGCTGACTGGAAAGTTATTAATCTTAATAACTTGTATAAATGTAATTGTAAGTTGTAAGTAAGAAGGAACGAATGTATGTAACAGCGGTAGTGAAAGAGAAGTGAAAAGATATTGATGCAAGAAGTATAAGGTTATGTACCTTGACCTACTTTTGTAATTAGTAAATATTGTACATTACTTGTTTGGGCAGTGGGCTCATATGGTAATCACTTTTTGTACTACCAACTCCTAACAGGGTTGAGGCTTCTAATAAGGCCTATAATCCCTTAATCAGGACTGAGACACTATATGCATGTAATAGACTCCTAACAGGGTCAACATCCTTAACAAGATACTTTTGATTAGTGTATCTTTGTGGGTACCATCCCCACCGGGGTTTTCCCTTAGCCAGGGTTTCCTCGAGAACAAATAATGTGTTATGAGTTCTTTAGTTTTATTGCTATGCATGTTGTTTAGTTTCTTATGTTATGCATGTGTAAAGATAATCTATTATATCCATAATTGGGAAAAAGTAAAAGTTTTTAGAATACTGATTCACCCCCCCCTCTTAGTATTCCCTATTTCTAACACCTAGGTGACCTAGAAATGGAAGGGGAGGCTTCAGGATCAATTTCAATTCTTTGAATAATTTTGCAAACCCTAGAGGATGTCTGTTCTCTCTACCCAACACCATGACTTCTAGGGCTAACCACTCTAGGTTCAACCTCATTAATTTGCAAGAATTCTTCCCTTGTCCCAACCATTTGTCTATTTAATTCCCTTTCTACAATTAGTTTTATCAAGCAATGATGTGAAATAGACTGGTTGCTTCCTGACTGGACTAATAAAGCTTGATTTTTCATAATGTTAAATAGGAAGCTGGGAAGATTTACCAGTCTATTATCATGGCAAAGATGACTGAGAATTTTGACATGTAGAGCATGCAAATACTTGTAGCATCCCTCATAGGTGAAGTAATGGATATCAAATGAAGCTAGTTGAATGAATTCTAGAGGCAAAGATAATCGCCAAGTACCTTGTTTCCTATCGATGCGTAACTAGGGATCACCATGCAAAGTGAACTAGGCCCTCTCCGAATGTAGGTCAAAGTATTTCACCCATTGCTCACCTTCTTGTGGTAAACTAGTCACTTTAGCTCTTATATCCTCTGTAAATTCAATCTTTAAGCCCTTGACCTCTGTAAATCCATCCTTCAAGGTGGATAAAAATTGCAGAGTGACTTCTTCATCAAACCCTTTTAAGGCTTAAGCAATAATCCACTCAACCTCTTCTTCTAAACATTTCACAACTGGACGCATCATTTAACAAAACCCTGTGATCCATTAGCTCATTCCGTTGAAGGTCACCTCCCATTGCTATGCTCAAAGAATTTTGAATTTCACAAAACTTACTATTTCCATAGATCTCGACAATGGTAAATCACAGACCTCAATGCATTACAGAACAAGATGTTGTAGAAGAAAAGGTGACGTACCAATTGTAACTTGCTTCATGAAATTAAAGATTTTTGCATGAAATCTAATGATATATTTCTTGCATAACATCTCATAATAGCCCACAAGTGCCAAGGCTTCCACCTTGAACACGTTGCAGCATATCATTAGAAATTAAGATTAGCTTTTAATATCTTTAATTCACTTCAAATGTGATGATGCAATCACAGAAGGATAGATCAACAAGTCATGACGTGGACATCTCTCAAAGACAAGAAACTTCAATTTTTACTTGCTAATTTGAAATTTTGAAAATAGAATAGTTCCCCCCCCCAACTAAGTAATGGAATGGGTCCCACCAAGCCAAGTTATGTGAGAGTAGAAAATTAAGATGACACAAAATCCTAAAAATTAATGAATAAAAATAATATATGTACGAGTATATGTGGCATGAACCTAGAAGCACTGCAAGAAGAGTTGTTTGGAAAACTGCATCTGCATGAATGAAGTGATGGGATGGGGTGGATGGGTGGAAGAGAGAGAAGGTGAGAAGAATATTATTATAGAGAAATCATTCCAAAAAATGTGAAATGTTTATTATGGTGTTCTTGAATGGAATCAAGAATCGACATAATTCTATGTAGAAGACCCAAATTCTTCGGCTATAGGATCATTTTCTTTGGTTGTGCTCTAGAACTTCTTTAGGAACTCATCACGACTGATAGGTTTGTTGTAAAGTTTTAGGTGATGCCCATTGACAAGTAACTTAAATCTGATAGGATCAATGGTTGAAAGCTGGATGACTCCATTATCAAATATGGATATTACCTCATAAGGCCCAAGCCATCTGGTATGAAATTTCTTAGATGTGTGCTAGTATCTTGAATCATACAACAGTTCCCAATCACCCACATAAAATTTCTTATCATGAATGAACTTTTCATGCCATTTTTTCCTTTGCTTCTATATCAAATCCATATTGTGAAGGGTAGACTTCATGTATTCATCCAATCCATTTAATTGCAGTAACCTATCTTCTTGTGCTTTGGTGAGATCAATTTCCAAATCCAAGGTTGTGCAGGGTATTTTATGCTGGAACTCAATTGGCATGGATGTTGATTTCCCATACACCAACTCAAACGGAGTAAACCCTGTGGTATTTTTCCATGTTGTGTAGTAGGCCCATATGGCTTCATGAAGGCGTGTAGCCCAGTCCTTTTTATGCACAACCATTTTTTTGGTTAGAATAGATTCTATCTCTCAGTTTGTAATTTTAGCCTAACCATTGGCCCGAGGATGATAGGGTGAAGATTTCCCATGATGCACCATATACTCCTACATCAACTCTATGATAATATTAGAGGTGAATTGTGCTCCCTAGTCTATGACAATTTCCCTTGGTACTCCAAATCTGGTGAATATGTATTCATAGAGTAACTCAACAACTTTGTGGTCTTTGGCATGCCTCATATCTTTGGCTTTAACCCATTTTGTGGCATAGTCGGTATGTACTAAGATGTAGGACTTCCCATGAGAAGAGGGTTCAATGGGTTCAACAAAGTCAATACCCCACTTGTCAAAGGGTGTGACAACTACTTGAGGCTGTAGGGGCATTTCATTAGACTTTGTGGGTCATCCCATATGATGGCACTTATCACAATGTTGGGTATGCTTTGCTGCAACTTTATGCAAAGTGGGCCAGTAGTATCCAGTTGTCAAAATTTTATAGGCAGTTCACTTTACTACAAAATGTCCACTACATGGTTCATCATGACATGCTCAGAGAATGTCATAGGTTTCATCTTCACGAACACATCTCCTGGTGACCTAGTCTGGTCCTGTATAAAACATGAAGCCTAAGATCCAAGAGAAGTTAAAACTCTTCTCAACTAATAGGTGTCACTATTCAGGAGAGAAGTAAGGTGATGTTCCACCTGTAGCAAGGTAGTTGGCTAAGTTTGCATACCAGGGATTAAAAGAATCAATAGAAAATAAGTGCTCATTAGGGAAGCTATCATCAATTGCTATAGGATCATCTAGTAATTGCAATCTTGACAAAAAATTGACCACTACATTAGCCTTTCCTAGTTTGTCTATTATCTTCACATCAAATTCTTGTATGAGGAGTAACTAGCATGCTAATCTACCACTAATGGTAGGTTTATTCATTAAGTACTTGATAGCTAAATGATCAGTATAAAAAAATACTTCATATTGTAATGTAGTGCCTAAATTTGTTTAGTGCATAGACAACTGCTAAAAACTCTTTTTTAGTAATAGTATAATTCAATTCAACTCCTTGAAAATTTTTACTAATATAGTAAATTAAATGTTCAACAATACCTTCCTTCTATCCAAGGACTTCTCCAATGGCATAGTCAAATGCATCTGTGTGGATGTGGAATGGAAGCTTCCAATTAGGTCCTCTAAGAATAGGTGTTGTTAAAACATCTTTCAATTTTTGGAATGAGTTCTTCACATTCCTCTATCCATTCAAATTCAGCTTCTTTCTTCATCAGGTTGTATAAAGGTGTTGCAAGTTGGCTAAAATCCTTTATGAATCTCCAGAAGTAACCAACATGTCCAAGGAAACTACTGACATCCTTCTACTTAATCGGTGTGGGAAGTGTGTTGATAACTGCAATTTTTGCAGGGTCAACCTGAATTCCAAAAGATGAGAGGTAGTTCCCTAGGACAACTCCCTCCTCCATCATCATATAACACTTCTCATTGTTAAGAGAGAGGTTGTAATCTTAACATCTCTTAAGAACCTTCTCCAAGTTAGCTTGTGCTTCTTCAAATGTTGTTTCATGAGTGGTGAAGTCATCCATATAAATTTTAACATAGTCAGCAGTAATGTCAGAGAAAATACCCAGCACCGCTCTCTGGAAAGTAGCAGGTGCATTGCACAACCCAAATGGAAAGAATAAATAAGAAAATGTTCCCCAGGGATAGGTAAACATTGTATTATCCTAGTCTTTTGGTGATATCTGTATCTGGTTATACCCACTAAAGCCATCTAGAAATGAAAAAAAAAATTTAGCAAGATTATCAAGCACCTGGTCAATGAAAGGTAGTGGAAAGTGATCCTTCTTAGTGGCTTTGTTAAGCTCTCTATAGTCAACATAGACTCTCCACTTTCCCCCTTTCTTTGGAACAATTACAAGAGGATAAACCCACTGACTGTCAGAGATAGGATAAATGAAACTAGCACTAAGGAGCTTCTACAACTTTGTCTACACTATGTCTCTCAAAGTGGGATTAATTCTCCTTTGAGCTTGCCTCACTGGCTTGTATTTAGGGCTTATATAGATTCTATGAGTGCAAATTTTAGGGTCTAATCCTTTCATATCAGTATAGTCTCATGCAAAGGCTTGTTGATTGTCTTGTAAAAGCTTGAGAAGACTAGACATCTGAGATTTAGTGAGGTTCTTATTAACATTCAACTCCTTTCCTGAAGCAATTTCAAATCTTTTGACTTTTTCTAGCATCTGGACTTCTGCTATGGATGGAGACTTTATCTCATGGGGTAGCAAGGTGTGGAGATAATCAGGTGCTACAAGAAGCTGAGATGTGGTTTTCTTGGGCATTATTGTTTGAAGGGAACAATTAGGATCATCACAAGATGATTCCTTAGAACCATACTGATTGGTAAGGATTTCTGCTAGTATATCATCTTCTTCTTGTGATACCATTAATAGATTTCTCTCAATGACCATCAATTTTTGCATAGAGTTTTCTTCAAGGGAAGCATCACCTAAATCTAGCCAGACAACCTGATCAAGTTCACTTTGGGTTTTTGTTGGAGAATACAAAGTTAATGTCTTGGTATTTATCCCATCTAATATGATCATTTTTCCTAAGCGATATGCAATGCAAGCATCAGTCGTGGCTAGCCAAGGTCATCCTAATATTAATGGGTATCATCCTAAGGTGGCTTTGGATGACAAGAAAATGAAATTCAAAGGGTAATCTAAAGAATCCAAGGTAACAACAATATCTTCAACCATACCATCTAGCTTGATAGTGGAATTATCAGCTAACTACAATATTGTAGGTGTATCCCGCAAACCAATGATACTGAGCTTCAACAGAACTTCCCTAGTCATAACATTGATTGATGCTCCCTAGTCAATTAGGACATTCTGAATTTGGATACCATTAATATGGATGGTGACCACTGGGCTGCCTAGGTCAGAATACTTAGGCATTACAACTTTTCTTAGCATGAGATCAAAGAGCTCACCTAAGACATGGACAGTATCAGGGTCTTTTTTCTTCCTTCTAGGTTGTTTGATATAGGCCTCTTTAATTGCTTTAGTATGGATTGGAATTTCTTTAAGGGCATCCAACAAGGGAATTTACACTATCATTTTCTTGAGCTGATCAATCAAATCAGTTGCTACATGATTTTCTTTTGGAGGAACTGCCTGAGACAATCTTTGCGGGTAAGGAGGATTTTTAAGCACTGGTTTAGTTTGAATAATGGGTGAAACATCAACAGACTGATTCATGGGTATGTCCTCAGCATTAGAAACTTTAGTTATTATTGGCTCCTTGGGTGCACATAGTGTGGTTCCTGATCTGAGATGGATATCATTTACTTGCAAGGAATAAGATTGCTTCTTGTTATTAGGATTTGGAGTTGGCTGAGCAAGAAGTTGAGTTGGCTTTTGAGGGTTGCTATTGGCTATAGGAGGTGGTGGAATAATAGCTTGATGCTAAGGTGGAGGCATTATTGCTTGTTATTGACTAGGATGATTGGGTCCCCACTGAGGTTGTGGTTGCCAGTTACCATGAGGTGGCCATTGGCTATTTTGTTGTGGCTGTTGATAGGAGTTATACTGCTGTTGGTATGGGTTAAATGGTAGTTGCTGCTAATAGGCTTGGTTATAGTGTGGCTGTTGGTTGGACCAATTATAATTCCAATTCTAACCTTGAGGAGCATAATTTTGGGGGTTATGGTTTGGCCATTGACTATTATTATTATTATAACCAAAATTATTCAGTGGGTGTGGAGGCATACCTTGTCTTTGAGCCCATGGATGTCTTTGAGAAACATAGAAAACTTCTCCATTCTCCTCATCTATGGCTTTAAACTCAATGGGCATTGGATTGATGTCTATAGATGCAACCATTTTGCATTTACTATTTTTTTTCTTTTCTCTGCAATGAGAACAAAACTCGGCAGCACAACATCTGACTCTTCCTTCTTCCTCCTCGCCTGCATACTATCTAGTTGAGTAGCGACATCATTAATGATGTCCTGCTTGAAGTCTGATAATAAATTAGACAACTCCATTTTGGATACTCCTAAACCACCATTGGACTTATGTGGTAGGTCTCTAAGTCCCCTACCCTTCTTCATAGTGGCCCTTGAATAATTTAGACATATATTCTTTATGTCAGTCCAACCTTTATGTGATATATCCTCCTTCCATCAAGTCTAGAGCCTTAATACTTCCATCATTCACACCCTTTAAGAAAAGGTGTTTCTGAGATGTCTCATTTAGTTGGTGTTGTGTATTACGCTGCAGTTTGAACATGAATCTTGATACATAATCCTCCAAGGTTTCATCCTCCTTCTGAGACATTTTAAAAATATCATCACCTTTCAAATATTGACCCCTACAGTATTTTTTATACTTTAAAAGAAATAGATTGCACATGGCATTCCAATCTGCTACAACATTAGCACCCAACCCCATGAACCATCTCAAGGTAGCCTCTTTTAGAGTTGATGGAAATAACTTCAGGTTGTGGGCATCAGTGGTATAGTCATAACTCTGGCAAAGGATGTCAAACTTAAAGAGGAAGGTCTCAAGGTCTTCTGTAAGGAGGCCATAGAATTTGGGAAGCACAACAGTAGGTATGTTCTTTAAATTTTGGTTACCTTGCTAAGGAGGGATAGGAAAAGAAAAGGGAGCCTGAGCAGCCATTCTGGGAGGAGGACCTGGTGGTGGTGGCTGATAGATAATAAGAGAAAGTGGGTTGTCTTGGTATTCAAGTTCAGAAAATAGGTCATTCAAATGAAATGATTCCTCAAATGATGAAGAGGATATGTGTTCCTGAGCATCAACAAATGGATTTTCAAATGGTTCTTCTTCATTCTCTCTTTGGGGTTCTTCAACTTGAAGATTAAATAGATCAAATGGGTCCTCTTAGTAGTTACGGGGAAGAAATCTCCCAAGGTGATCTCTCCTTCTATGCATAAAATGATTACTTAAGACTAAGTGCTAGATTAGAACTAAGAATGATAAGTTTGAATTAACATCATCCCTAGTAGTGGCGCCAAAAATGCTTGGCCAAATAATAGTATCAGAAACCCAGAGCAATGGACTGCGTATTTTAGGATTGGACACCCCAAATGATTTTTAAATGGATTATTCGGTCTCATTTAATTATCGACCAGGGACATAAACTTCTAACGGAATTTGCAAAGTATATGCTTCAAACCTTCTCAATCTAAGACTATCTATGGAATTCAAATGCTTATGCTTTAGGAAAACTATGCTAAAACTGGTAAATAAATTTATTCTAACAAAGCAGGGAATTGCAGCTAGGAATTACTCTAACTGATTGTGCTATAGGAACAGGCTACTAATTTTGTTATTAGTAGCTGTAGGAATAGAAGAGTTCTAACTGCTTAGAAACAAACATGAAAATGAACTCTACGCTAGCAGAATAATTCACTCATCAAGTGGGCCCCTTTGAATGAGTGAATAGGAAATACAATCAAGATGAAAGATATAAACTTGAACTGAACATTCTTTTCATCCATAAAAAAATGATTACACTTGATTGAAAACAGTATTCAAGAGTTCTATTATAAAAACCAGTTCATTTGATTAACTCCAAAAGAGTCACAACAATTGATTATTTAAAGGAAAGCTACAACTATCTCCTAAATCTATGATCACTTCATAAATGAGGATTGGTTACAACTCATAAAGTTTCAAAATAGAAACATCATTGACCATGAATGATTTCTAGAAATATAGTGCGTTAAGGAAACTAAATCTACGCACTACATGTAACAGAAAACATCAATTGACTTTCTTTGCTTGCAAAGATTCTACAATCCACGGGTGGCTTTTGATTACTCTATTTTGATTACTCTAGCGCCACTATGTTGGTCTTTGAATGTCCATAGTCAACACCTACAAGACAATCAATGCACACACATCCAACCATATACATATATATCCACATCATTAATATTAGGAAAAGGTGTAAGTCCTAACACTCTTGCAAGTCCTATGGCTACAAGAGGTAACTACCCAAAACATAGCTTAGGCAAGGAAACATTCATTAACATGTATAGCTACTGTATTTACCATTCCTATCCATGAATTCGAACAAATATGATGTCTTTAGAGTATCCATATTTCCATCTTATGTTCACACACACATATATATAACATATACATAAAAATCATAAGTTCATATGCTTGAAAACCATATATTCATGTCTATTTGCAATCAACTGTTTTGAAAAGAGGATAAAAAGTACTGAGAAAGATGGCTATCTAGAAGCCCATCATGTGTAATTCATCATTTGAGGTATATAAGGATATCTATTAAAGTGGTCTCAAGGTTTCTAGACTTACCCTTTACTCCCAATGGCTAAAAGACTTCAAACTGACCTAATTACATAATCAAACACCCTTTTGGCCATATCAAAACATATCTCAAATTCAAGTATTGGTCTTATGGACAAAATATCATTACTCTACTTGTACCCCTACAAATACACTAGGAACACCTAAGAAACATGGTCTTGTAGCATCTCATGGATCGTCGATACCTCTCACGGGGTCCAAGTTACGAGCCTCGAAAGTTTGCTGACTAATCATTCTTAGTGCACCTTGGGGACACTTTGGTCTGGCATAGTCTGAAATGTTCTACCAACTCAGTGGTCAAAATGAGGTTGTCCCTAGCATTTAACCACCCAACTAGAGCTAATAGCACACAACATTCGGTGTTGGGATGAACGGTTTGGAAGAAATCTAGAGGTGCAACTTTCAATTGACCCTCACTGTAAGTTTTGGCATCGAGTGAGACTAGTGTGCCAAATTCAAACAAAGTTGAATCTCCCAAAATGGAGAGAATTTATTGTAGGCCTCATAAACTTCATCTTGTAGCATCTCATAGATCTCTGATACCTCTCACGAGATCTGAGTTATGAGCCTCAAAAGTTCGCTGCTCAATTGTGCTTAGTGCACCTTGGAGACACTTTGGTCCGACGTGGTCTGGAACGTTCTACTGACTCAGTGGTCAAAATGGGGTTGTCCCTAGCATTTACCTACCCAAATAGAGCTAATGGCATAGTCCATTTGGTGCCGAGATGAATGGTTTGGAAGTAATCCAGTGGTGAAACTTTCAACTAACCCTCACTACAATTTTTGGCATCAAGCGAGACTGGCGTGCCAAATTCAAACAAATTTAAATCTCCCAGAATGGAGAGAGGTTATTGTAGGCCTTGGAAAAATCATCTTGTATCATCTCATGGATCTTTGATACCTCTCACAGGGTCTGAGTTATGAGCCTCAAAAGTTCACTGCCCAATCATTCTTAGTGCACCTTGGAGACACTTTGGTCTGGCGTGGTCCGGAACATTCTACTGACTCAGTGGTCAAAAAAAGGTTGTCCCTAGTGTTTACCTACCTAACCAAAGCTAATGGGATAGTCCATTTAGTGCTGGGATGAATGGTTTGGAAGTAATCCATTTGTGCAACTTTCAACTGACCCTCACTGCAAGTTTTGGCATCGAGCGAGACTGGCATGCCAAATTCAAACAAATTTGAATCTCCCAGAATGGAGAGAGGTTATTGTAGGCCTTGAAAATTTTTTCTTTTATCATCTCATAGATCTCTGATACCTCTCATGAGGTTTGAGCTACGAGCCTCAAAAATTTTCTGCCCAATCATGCTTAGTGCACCTTGGGGACACTTTGGTTTGGCGTGGTCTGGAATGTTCTACTAACTCAGTGGTCAAAACAAGGTTGTCCCTAGCATTTACCTACCCAACCAAAGTTAATGGTGCAGTCCATTTGGTGCCGGAATGAATGGTTTGGAAGTAATCTAGTGGTGCAACTTTCAACTGACCCTCACTGCAAGTTTTGGCATCAAGCGAGACTGGCATGCCAAATTCAAAAAAATTTGAATCTCCCAGAATGGAGAGAGGTTATTTTATGCCTCATAAACATCATCTTGTAGCAGCTCATGGATCTCTGATACCTCTCACGGGGTCTGAGTTACAAGTCTTGAAAGTTCACTGCCTAATCATGCTTAATGCACCTTTGGGACACTTTGGTCTGGCGTAGTCTGGAACGTTCTACTGACTCAGTGGTCAAAATAGGGTTGTCCCTAGCATTTACCTACCCAACTAGAGCTAATGGTGCAGTCCATTTGGTGTCAGGATGAATGGTTTGGAAGTAATCCATTGGTGCAACTTTCAACTGACCCTCACTACAAGTTTTGGCATCGAGCGAGACCGGCGTGCCAGATTCAAATAAATTTGAATCTCCCAAAATGGAGAGAGGTTACTATAGGCCTTAGAAATTTTTTATTGTAGCATCTCATGCATCTCTGATACCTCTCACGGGGTCTGAGTTATGAGCCTCAAAATTTTGCTGCCCAATCGTGCTTAGTGCACCTTGGGGACACTTTGGTCCGGCATGGTCCGGAATGTTCTACTGACTTAGTGTTTGAAATGGGGTTGTCCCTAGCATTTATCTACCCAAATGGAGCTAATGAAATATTCTATTCAATTCCAGGATGTAATCCATTGGTGCAACTTTCAACTGACCCTCACTGCAAGTTTTGGCATTGAGCGAGATTGGCGTGCCAAATTCAAACAAATTTGAATCTCCCAGAATGGAGAGAGGTTATTTTAGGCCTCAAAAATGTCATCTTGTAGCATCTCATAGATCTTTGATACCTCTCATGAGGTCTGATTTATGAGCCTTGAAAGTTCTCTATCCAATCGTGCTTAGTTTTTTTGGGGACACTTTGGTCTGGTGTGGTTTGGAATGTTCTACTGACTTAGTGGTCAAAATAGGGTTGTTCCTAGCATTTACCCACCCAACTGGAGCTAATGGCATAGTCTATTTGGTGCCAGGATGCAATCCTTGAACACTATCCCTTTACCCCAGGGAATCATCATTTTACTTTGGACACATTTGACCAATTTTGACTCAATGACTCCAACTATTACATCATTTGATGATACAAATGTAATGGAATTAAGACAATAGAAATGTAAGGATACAAAATTAAGATGATACAAATTATATAAGGATACAACATTCATAGTAAGGAAACACATTTTTTACACTTTACATGGCATTAAGACAATACAAATGTGGGCTTTTAATATTTCCAAATCAACCCCATGGGCTCTTTTATATTTCAAATTTTGCATCAAATTTTTTATATACAAAATTTGGCATATAAATATGCACATTACATTTGATTGTTGTTTTTATATACAAAATTTGGTATCTAAATATGCACATTACATTCGATTGTCATGTTTATATAAAAAATTTGGCATCTAACTATGCACATTACATTCGATTGTTGGTTTTATATACAAAATTTGGCATCTAAATATGAAAATTACACAACTATATATAAAAACTAAGTGTCATTTTCACTCCAATCCATGCATTCGGAAGACAGAAGAAAAGTTAATAGAGAATATAAGAAGTGTCCTTTTGGCATCTAAATATGAAAATTACACAACTATATCTAACTTGAGTTGAACTTACCTACTGAAGTGTGCCTGAAGGGTCATCTATGTGCTTGAGAGTATTTAGTATTGCTTCATGATCAGCAGTACTAATAGTCCAAAGTTCCTTTATCTTTGGTTTTCCTTGATGTTTCAACAACTTAACATTGGCTGCTATAACAAGGTGTGAATACATGAGAATGGTTTTGTGCTTCTCATAGTCCTCAAACATAGGAATGCCATTATTTCTAATCATATGTGTGTGAAACTATGTTCCCGCAACATGTGATCCTATTGGATATGTGAACATATCATCATCTATCATCAGTTGTGAAAGTTTTTGTTTTCCTCATACACAACATGCTAACTAGTAATCTGATCTCTCATCATTCCCTTCTGGTGCAACCAATGCAAAAACATGTCCTGGCTATAGAAGATCTGAAAGATGGTCGCAGTCAAGTGAATAATCCATGTCATCATTTATTATAGAGACTATGAGAGATAAAGGAGTAAGATAATGTGAAACCCATGTATCAACCCACTCACTTGACTCGCACTAATCTCAATCACACTGAAGACAACTCAGACAATAACAAGCCAACTCTCATGTCCAAATGGTCCATGTACTAACATCTGAGCTTTGAAATGAATACATTTTTGAAGAATCTTTCACAGTTTGATGATCCAACCTATCTCCTATTGTTTCCAACTCAACCAACCAAAAGAATCTGCACACCATTGAATCAAGGGTCCCCCCCTATGACAATGTTGAAGTACACCAATCAATAATAGAATAGACATCAATGAGTTTTGCACTTGAAATCTTTACTAGCTCCTTAATTAGAGCTCTCTTTACACATGCACCTACTCCATCATGCTCCCCTTTTCCATGACCGGCCTAAAAAAACTCCAAATATGAGGTACACCTCTCTCTACATGCATTCTACATAACCAATAAAACACGAGCATTTTTTAATTGACCTGTGCAGTTATCTGACCAAATGAGATGTCTATCCATAGAAATATTATTTTCCCACACCCACTCAAAATAATTCTCAAAGAAATGTTGGAAAAACTTGGATGAGTGTGATCTATCATCACTCATATAAAAATGGTACTCTATGATTATCTTTCAATCATCTTCTGTACTATCAGGGGAATGTCTATATATTATGTGCACAAAAATAGAAACCTGAATTGAATTACAATATTGAGCTTGCAGCTCATTTTGGGGCTGCAATGTATAGTTCTCTACAAAGTCAACAACTGATATAATAGTGCCAATCAAGAAAGTGTCCTTACACATCCTGAATTGTTGATCCAACCACTGAGACCTGTGACTATGCCTTGCATACTTGTAAAAAAGATTCTTCCTAAAATCTGGAATAAAATCAGCTACATTGCATTCTTTAGTAACCAAATCACATCTAGAGCCTTCACCTCCACTTTTTAATGTATATTTAACGGTTTCATATACCTTTTTATGGACAATTGTCTTTCCAAAATTGTGTTTGCAACTCTCATGAAAACATTCAACAAACTTCACTAGCCCACCACACTCTGAGCACTTGTCATTTAAGTAATATTTTCTATAAAAGAAACATCCATCATCTCTAGGACATAAAAAATGATCTAGCAAGTCTCTTGATGATTTTGGAAGAGCACTTGCACCACACTCCTCCAACATTTCACTAATATGCAAAGTAGAATGAATGGATCATAACAATTCATGGTGCATTGCAAACTCCACATGATATTTGCAACAACAAGTATTTTGAATCTTAAAAGGCATACAAAAAAAGGCTTCAGGTCTTCAAAAGCTCTTTGTGATATTTCCAATATTGGATGTGTCTCACAAACATTTTTGAACAACATTGTTTGACTCACCTCCAAATAATGTTTGGGATGTGGGGTACGGTCTCGAATGCCAATTCTCAACTTCAAGACATCCTTCACATTTGGTGACACTCTTGAGTTAGATTGCCAAAATAGTTGAATTTGATCCTTCACAACATTGGTAAGCTTCTTATCACAATGTAAAAGTCTCCCACCATAAGCCCATGTATCATTTTGAAGAGGATCATCAAGTCTTTCTATTCTTGCAAGTGCTCTATCTAAAGTTTTACAATTTAGATTCAAGTCAACACAAGTTTGTCTCATCAAAGAGCCTTTCTCAATTGATGACTTACTAAGGAGGTTGTAATAACCCTCCTAGCGGCTCTCTTATCTTTTTCCTTGGTAGTCTTCCCAATGGAATTGAGAGCACTAAAAAGATTTCTCACAATAATAGCATTCCGTTCCTTTTTCTTGTTCACATAATCTTCAATTTGACTAGTATACATCTCATCTTTTGCATCTTTAACAATTGCACAATTATTTGGGATTGTTCAACCAACGTCTTGTGCCTAAAAAATTGATCAAAAAGTTTTGAAACCCACAACTGAACGGTTCTTTCTGATCTCTTGCCATCAAAATTGCTCATTATGTTCTCATCAATTTCAAGTATCCATTTATTTCTTCTTGAAGGTCTCAGTTTTGAAGTTTGTCTTTCTTCCTCCAAAGGGACTTCATTTCTCATATAATTTGGAGATGTGTAATGTTGATTTGGTTCTTCTGCACCATTATCATTGTCAATTCCTTCATATTCAATCAGTGGATTGTCATTGACAATGTCCACACTTCCATTGGCCACATCTACATGTTCATTTTCAAAACCTATATTTTCATCTTCAAAACCTAAATTCTCACTTTTAGAACCTACATTTTCATCTTCAAATTCATGTTCTTCACTTGAAACCACATTCAAAGGTGGGTCTATGCCGACATCTTTATTAATATTTAATATACCTTATCTCTTGTTCTGATGGGAAACCCTTGTTAGGAATGAATGCTAGATGTTGGCAGTCATTCTATAGCAGTTGTTGTTGCATTCATGACTATGATTGTCATTGATGTCAACATAGTGATCTTCTGGAGACTAGCAGAAAAGAAATTAGTGTTTTGATTAGCGCACATGGGATATTGTAGTTGGAGCTATGCAATGTTGAGGTTATATTCTTTGATATTTTATTTTTCTATGGTTAAGAGCATAGACAATAATTCATTTATTCATAGAAGTTATGATTATTTTGGTGGAAGCAGTATTCAGACAGTGTTCCTAAGTAGCGGTTTGTGGAAATCGGATGATATCTCCTAATCGGGATGGAATCTAGTTTTTCACAGTTAAAGGGAAGGTTTAGACACATTGATAGTGACATGGTTCATAGAAAAACCTTTGAGGTCACATGAAGGAAGAGTTATTATATCTGGAAGTCGACAGTTTTATGTAATTTTGATGTAGCGTGTGGAAACTTTTATTTTGTATTTGTGTGCCGACTCATTTGTAATTATTTGAGTGTGGTATAAAGGAATGAATGTTTTTATTTATTGAAGGTAGTGGTATTAATTTGAAATAAGTGTGAGCATGGTATGGTTGAATGCGAATGTAAGCATGAAGTGAAGAAAAGAGCTAATGAAGTTGTGAAAGTGAAATTGTGAAGGAAGACATGTGAAGTATAGAGATTTGGAATTGAGATCTGGTGTAGCAATGAGTGTGGTTTGGCATAGTAAGGAGGTAACATATTTCATATTATTCTACTGAATAATATTAAGGTCATTTGGACAGTGTGTTCAGTGATCTTACCCTGAAGCTGTTTGGGCAGTGGGTCCTTCTGTCTTCCATAACTCCTAACAGGGTTAGAATCTTTTAACAGGAATTCATATGTACTGAATGTATTTCATAAGACTCCTAATAGAGTCCATCCTTTCACAAGGAATATTTATATTAGTGCATCTTTTGTGTGCATCATTCCCACTGGGGTTTACTCTTTGATCAAGAGGTTCCCTAGTCAACATATCTTGTGTTATTGTGTCATTGTGAATGAATATCTTTCTATGGTTGGTAATTACATTGCTTACATGGTTAAATGTTGTTGAACTTGATAAAGGTTATAATTATCTAATAACTACTTCACCCCCCCCCCCTCTCAGTTATCTTGGTGGACTTTACTTTCTAACAATTGGTATCAGAGCAACAGGTCCTTGAAAGAAAAGTTTAATAGCTTAAGGAGACCCATGGTGAATTTCAGGAAAGAAAGCCCTAAGTTTGATGGAGTAAATTTTGATAGCTGGAAAGAGAAGATGAAGACACATCTACTGTGTTTAGGACCAGGTTATTGGTTGATTACAAAGAATGAGAAGATTATCATTGGAGAATATAATCTTGAGACAGGATCTAAAGATGAGCTAGATCTATTCATGTGTAACATACTTGCAAGAGAAGCACTTTTGATAGCACTTTCGGAGAATGAATACAATCAAGTAAAATGTTTAACAAAAGCCCATGAAATTTGGAAAGCTTTACACTCTACTTTTGAAGGTGATGAACATGCAAAGAGAGCTAGATTACATAATTGGATATGTGCATTTGAAGATATAAGAATGATGGAAGATGAATCTGTTAGAAGCTATATTGGTAGAATGTCAGAAATTGTTGCAAGAATAAAAGCTTGTGGACAAACAAAGATAGAGAATGAAGTGATATGGAAAATTTTGATGACATTGACTCTTGTATTTAAGTAGACAACATAGATGATTGAACAAGTTATACCTTGTACTACAAACTTTACAAGAGAGACTCTTCTTGGAAGATTGGAAGTAGCAGAAATGAACCTGAGGGTATTAGGAGACTTACCTAGAATGGAGACAGCATTCAATGCTCTTAGTATTCATCTTACTTTCTCAAGAAGTACCAGTGTGAGTGGAGATTATTCTAGTAGTAGCAGATCTAGAAATGAAGAAGATAAGAAGATTGAATAAGGTATTGCCTTGCTTGTGAAAAGAGAAACAGACAGTAAGAAAAATTTTAAATGTTGGACTTGTCAAGAATATGGTCATTTTGCATCTAAGTTTCCTAAGAGAGTTAAGAAGTACAGAAATAATTTCAAGTCTAGAAGATCTAAGAAATGTTATTATACTAATGATGAAGATCTTGAAGCTAGTATAGAAAGAACTTTGAGTGAAACTGATACTGAGAATAATGATGAAATAGGATTTGTAGCAATTAGAGAAGAGAATTATGAATCTGATGTTAAGGAAGAAAAAGTATTAGTTTCCCAAGTTGAAAATAAAGTTGAATGGATTATAGATAGTGGTTGTTCACATCATATGACTGGTGACATGAAGAAGTTCATAAATTTTAACAATTATGATGGAGGAATTGTTAGAGTTGGTAACAATGCACCTTGTTTGATTAAAGGTATAGAATCTATTACTCTTGATGGAAAGACTAATACTGATGATGTTTACTTTTTGATGGACTGAAACATAATATTTTGAGTGTTGGATAGTTAGTGGACAAGGGATATCAAGTTTGGTTTATTGAGAAAACTTGTGTGATAAAGGATAAAGATGGAAATTTGATTGGAACTGGATCTAGAACCAGAGGTAATGTATTTTAGTTGAATCCTACTAAGATGACATGTTTGATTACTAAAATTGATGACATTTGGTTATGGCATAGAAGGTTTTGTCATATAAACTTTGATCACATTGTGAAAGTGAGTACTATACTTGCAGTAAGGGATTTGCCTAAAATTATGAAGCCTACTAACATGATTTGCAAAGAATGTGTGATGGCTAAGCAAAAGTGAAGTTCATTTCCTAGTAAGAAGTTCACATTGGTAGAGAAGTTGGAGATTGTTCATTCAGACTTGAGCAGTCCTACCAGGACTAGAGGATTCTATGGAGAAAGGTATTTTATGATTCTTGTTGATGATTTTACAAGAATGATGTGGATTGCATTTCTAAAAGAAAAATCTGAAGCATTTGATAAGTTTAAGATCATTAAGAATAAAGTTGAGAATGAATCTGGAATGAAGATTAAATGTTTGAGATCTGATAGAGGTGGAGAATTTACTTCTAGAGAGTTTAACACTTTTTGTGATGTGAATGGTATTAAGAGACATTTTTCAGCCTCTAGAACACCTGAACAAAATGGTATTGCAGAAAGAAGAAACAGGTCAGTGACTGAAGTAGCAAGAGCTATGTTATTTGAGAATGATTTGGCAAAGACATTTTGGAGAGAAGCAGTGAATACAACAATATATACAATGAACAAAGTAAAAATCAGAGCAGACACAGACAAGACACCTTATGAATTATGGTTTGGACATGCACCCTTAGTTAAGTATTTTATAATTTTTGGAAGCAAATGTTATATAAAGAGAGATGATGATATTGGAAAGTTTGATCCTAGAAGTGATGAAGGTATTTTCTTGGATATTCTTTGAAGAGAAAAGCATATAGATCTTACAATAAGAGAACTAAAACTATTGTTGAAAGCACAAATGTTAAAGTTGATGAGAAGTTTAAAATTCAAGAAAGAATACTTGACTATGAATCTGATTAAGAAGCTCATCCTCAGCCTAACATTGAAACTACTGAATTATTCTATGAGACTGATAGTGAATTATTGAATGAGAGTCCTACAAAAGAAACCAAAGAGGAATCTAGAGAAGAATCTACAGTTGAAGCAAGATCTGTAACTATGACACCGAACAGGTATATATCAAGATATCATCCTGTTGAACAAGTTATTGGAAGTTTGGACAAAGGAGTTCTGACTTGGAATAAGGTACATTTCTGTTTGATTTCTCAAATTGAACCTAAATCTACTAGTGAAGCTTGTGAAGATGAACATTGGATTAATGCTATGAAAGAAGAACTAGATCAAATTGAAAAGAACAAGACATGGGAATTGGTCGCTAGACCTAAAGAAAAGAATGTGAATAGAACTAAATGGGTATTCAGAAACAAGATGAATGAACAAGGAAAAGTAGTAAGAAACAAAGCAAGAATAGTTTGTAAAGGATACTCGCAGCAAGAAGGAATTGACTATGAAGAAACTTTTGCACCTATGGCAAGAATTGAAGCAGTAAGAATGTTCTTGGCCTATGCATCTTTTAAGAAATTCAAAGTGTATCAAATGGATGTGAAGTCAGCATTTTTGAATGGAGAATTGGAAGAAGAAGTCTACATTGAGCAGCCTGAAGGTTTTCCTTTGACTCAAGAAGGAGATATGGTATGTAAACTGAAAATGGCATTATATGGACTAAAGCAAGCACCTAGAACTTGGTATGCTAAACTGGATAAGTATTTGTTGAAATTGGGATTTACCAAAGGAAAAGCTAATAGCAATCTATACACAAAAGAAATTGAAAATGGTTTGTTGATTATAGTTATTTTTGTTGATGACATTATCTTTGGAGGAGAAGATGAAGCTACTGAAAAAAAAATTCTGATGAAATGAAGAATGAATTTGAAATGAGTATGATTGGTGAGATGAAATACTTTTTGGGATTAAAAATAAAATAGAAGAGTGATGGTATCTTTGTATGTTAGACAAAGTACTTGAATGATTTGCTGAAAAGATTTGGAATGGAGAACTGTAAACCAGTTGGAACACCTATGGTTACAGGACATAAACTATCTAGCAAAGATGAAACACCGACAGTTGAGTAGAAGAAATATAGATCCATGATTGGAGGATTGTAGTACTTAACACATACTAGACTGGATATACAACATTTAGTTGGAATGGTAGCAAGATTTAAAGCTGAACCTAGAGAGTCACATTATGCAGCAGTAAAGAGGATACTAAGATATTTAAGAGGTACAATGGACTATGGATTATGGTATGAAAAATTTGATGATTTTACCCTATGTGCATATACAAATGCTGATTGGGGAGGTAGTGTTGATGACAAGAAAAGCACCACTGGTGGAGCCTTTTTTCTTGGAGGAAGATTAGTTTCTTGGCTAAGCAAGAAGTAGAAATGTATTTCATAGAGTACAGCAGAAGCAGAGTATGTAGCAGTAGCAAACAATTGTAACTAGATAATTTGGATGAAGCAAATGCTGAAGGATATTGGAATTAGGTTTGTTGAGTCCATTGTCATACATTGCGACAACACCAGTAAAGTTAGTATGTCTAAGAATCCTATTTTACATTCTAAGACTAAGCATATAGAGATCAAGTATCATGTTGTAAGAGAGAAAGTTGTTGAAAAAGAAGTTAGACTAGAGTACATAAGCACAAAGAAATAGATAGCAGACATATTTACAAAGCCTTTGCCTAAGGATACATTTGAGTATTTGAGAGGTATGCTTGGGGTTATGCCCCAGCCTACTTTTGAGTAATGATGTAGTTGGTTACATCTGTCCAGTGGTATATGAGCCCTATCTTTCTTCTGGATTGGATGTTGGTACTTCCTCTATGGGGGAGTATGTGAGTTGAGTCATGAGGACTCTTGTGAATGTATTTTCTGAACAGTGTCTATTGACATTGAGTTTTTGTTGACATAGTGATGAAATTTCTGTCATTGATGTCAATGGGGGAGAAGTGTACATGAAAAACCATTTGTACCATCTATTGGAGAGAACTGAATAGGATAATGAAGCAAGATTTGAAATGTTTGTCAGAGCAGTAGTGTTGCAGTATTGGATTTTTGGAACATTGGATGTTTTTCATCTATGTTGCCATCAATGCCAATGGGGGAGATTGTTAGGAATGAATGCTGGATGTTGGCAGTCATTTTGTAGCAGTTTTTGTTTCATTCATGACTATGATTGTCATTGATGTCAACATAGTGATCTTCTGGAGACTAGCAGAGAAGCAAACAGTGTTTTGATTAGTGCATGTGGGATATTGTAGTTGGAGCTATGTGATGTTGAGGTTATATTCTTTGATATGTTATTTTTCTATGGTTAAGAGCATAGATAGTAATTCATTTATTCATAGAAGGTATGAGCATTTTGGTGGAAGTAGTATTCAAGCAGGGTTCCTGAGTAGCGGTTTGTGGAAATCGGATGATATCTCCTAATCGGGATGGAATCTAGTTTTCCATAGTTAAATGAAAATTTGAGACACATTGATATTGATGTGGTTCATAGTGAAAACTTTGAGGTCACATTAGTGAAGAGTTATTATATCTGGAAGCTAACAGTTTTGTGTAATTTTGATGTAGCATGTGGAAACTTTTATTTTGTATTTGTGTGTCGACTCATTTGTAATTATTTGAGTGTGGTATAAAGGAAGGAATGTTTTTATTTATTGAAATTATTGGTAGTAATGTGAAATAAGTGTGAGCATGGTATGGTTGAATGCAAATGTAAGCATGAAGTGAAGAAAAGAGCTAGTGAAGTTGTGAAAGCGAAATAGTGAAGGAACACATGTGAAGTACAAAGATCTGGAATTGAGATCTGGTGTAGTAGTGAGTGTGGTTTGGCATAGTAAGGAGGTAACATATTTCATATTATTCTTCTGAATAATATTAAAGTCATTTGGACAGTGTGTTCAGTGATCTTACCCTAAAGCTATTTGGGCAGTGGGTCCTTCTGTCTTCCATAACTCCTAACAGGGTTAGAATCTTTTAACAGGGATTCATATGTACTAAATGTATTTCATAAGACTCCTAACAAAGTCCAACCTTTCACAAGGAATATTTATATTAGTGCATCTTTTGTGGGCACCATTCCCACCGGGGTTTACTCTTTGATAAAGAGGTTCCCTAGTCAACATATCTTGTGTTATTGTGTCATTGTGAATGACTATCTTTCTATGGTTGGTAATTACATTGCTTACATGGTTAAATTTTGTTGAAGTTGATAAAGGTTATAATTATCTGATAACTAATTCACCCCCCCCCTCTCAGTTATCTTGGTGGACTTTACTTTCTAACAACCCTATCCATTTCTCTATACACTTCAACATCTTCATTTGTGAGTCTCCTCTTCCATTTATGCTTTTGACAACTACTACTCCCCATAATTAGACCAAAAAGAAGATGCAAATACCTTTGGTAATAGAGAAAACCACCCCAAAAAGTGGATTTTTGTCTTCTCACTCCAACTCGAATCCCGTAATTTAGGAAAAAAATGTGACTCTCTGGAGGGACCTAGAGAATCTTGTTTTTACTTTTTACTAGTAAAAATAATTGGATATCTGATAATATCCAATATCTAATATCTCCCACCAAAATTTTAGGAAAATCTATCTGCCTCTCTCTAACCTCTCTCTCTCTCTCTCTCTCTCTCACATTAGAAATAGGGAATACTGAGAGGGGGTGAATTAGTATTCTACAAACTTTTACTTTTTCCCAATTATGGATATAACAGATTAACTTGATACATGCATAACATAGTAAACTAAAGAATATGCATAACAGTAAAGAAAATGAACTCATAACACATTATTTGTTCTCGAGGAAACCCTGGCCAAGGGAAAAACCCTAGTGGGGATGGTACCCACAAAGAATCACTAATCAAAAGTATCATGTTAAGGATGTTGACCCTGTTAGGAGCCTATTACATGCATATAGTGTCTCAGTCCTTATTAAGGGACTTTAGACTTTGTTAGAAGCCTCAACCATGCTAAGAGTTGGTAGTACAAAATATGATTACTAAATGAGCCCACTGCCCAAATAAGTAATGTACAATGATTACTGATTACAAAATATGGCAAGGTACATAATCTTATACTTCTTATTTTTCTTTCACAACTTCACATCAATATCTCTTCACTTATATGTTCGTTATACCATCTATATCATTACAATTTACATATGGCTTATATTTATACAAGTTATTGAGACTAATAACTCTTACAGTCAGCTTGACAGAAGCATTATCCAAAATACATATTTACCCAAGGGTTAACATCTAGGGTGTCATCCCTTTATATTGTTAAAACATTATTTTGATAAAAAAAATAATCCCTTAACTCTTTACCAATTCTGTCTTCATATACTATCCTGTCGGCTTGACATTGTCTCTGGTAAAACTATCATAACTTATTTTGTACATGTTTTACTGACTTGCGCTCTCAAGTGAGTCTTCTATAGTCATCATAGTATCTATTTTCAAGTGCACAAGCACTGAACTTACTCCAATCGTCATCGCTAATCAAAACTATCTCCAGGTACATTGGAAAAAACACTATCTCATACTTAGACAATTTTTCTTTGTGCTCTGTCATACTTCCTCTCTGTCATATGTGATATTCATGTAAATCATATGTTTCCATAATGACAACATCTAAGTATCTAACTTAGCCAAATTGCCAACAATCTCCCCCTTTATCATTGGTGGAAACATATGAGAAAATTGGCTAAGTCATAACACTTCAAAAAACTCAAAATTGTGGCCTTAAAAAAGTATATATTCACTGCCCTTATAACTCCATATATCTTAACTATGTCCTGTAATCCCCCTAATAATATACATCCTTATCATATATAATAATTTTTTTCTAAATATCTCTCCCCCTTTGACAACAATGACAAAAAGAAAGGGTGCCAAAACTGTGATCAAACAAAAATGTGTTTACCTTGATTCAATATTGTAGAGCCGGTAGGCTTGCAACACAATCTGAAAAATTTATCATGATGCCCTCTATCTCCTTCTCCCATGCCTTCTTAATGGAGTCTGCAATAGTGAGTAGTGCACACAATCCATAAGATGCTATTTCACAAGCTTGAAGGTTTGAAAACTAAACTTCTGAAAAGATGTCTTTGATGAAAGACATTCTTCCAATTGTCCTTCAACATTCCTATCCTTGACATCATATAGAATCCTTATTTCATCATTAATCTTGTTGATTCTCTTCTCAATGTCCAATATCTTCACATTGGGGCTGGCTAGAAGATTTACCTCTGTCTGAATCTCTACTTCTTTCGCCTTAATCTTCTGAATTTCTTTTGATACAAGATTCTCAAATTTTTTACATTGAATGTAGAAATTTTTACCTTTGTCCAAGTTCCTTCTCAAGTCTTTTATATAGATATCTAGACTATTAATGTCATTCCTGATATTCTGACTTATGTCTAGAAGTAATTTGGCCTCATAGGCTTCTTGTGCCTTCACTTTAGCTATGTCAGATAAGTTAGTAAACTCATCATCAAATACATTCATAACTTTCTTAGCTCTTTCAAGTGGGTCTGCCTCTACTATATATGTAGTCACAATGCTTTTCAACTTCTCTTTTATTTCCTTCAGTGATCCTTCAAGGCTTTCACCTTCTTATTCTTCCCAATTATTTTGTTCAAAGATGTGATCAATTCCATCTGATCATCATCATCAAATTCTTTTCCAAAGATTTCAAATATAGATCCAATCTATGATTTCTTTGCAGTCTCAGGTGTAAGACTGATTTCATCTTGACTAGAGGCTTCTACTTGTTTCTTTGTTTCCTTTTCTTCTTCAATCCGTGTATCTCTCTTCTCTTCTTCTCTAGCACTGTCTTGCTCTTCAAAAGCTGAATTGTCAACAATGTTTTCAAGATTCTTGAAAGGGTTATCATCATTGTCTAAAGTGATCTTCATTCCATCCATATGCATTGACTCATCTTCAATGTTTATAGCTAGTGGAGAGGGAATTCTCTGATGTTCAGCTTCCTTATCTTGCTATGTTTGTCCTACTGCACTAGAGTGTCTTTCAACACTAGATGTCATTACTTTGACTATTGCTTTCTCTGTTTCTCTGTTGATCTCTTCATAATTTCCTCCCATAATCTGAATGGTTCTTTTCTTTGTTCTCAGATGGGTGTTCAGTTCTTTCATGATCTCCTTGAAATGTTCTTCATCTTTAACATCACATAATTTTCTTACAAGATTTTCTCTAATTTTATTGTCTTCTTCTGTTTCTCTTTTCTTCCTGTTCACTAATTTATCATATAAATCATCAAGTATCTTGCCCTGAATTGTGTCAAACTTCTTATTAGATAGTATCATGTGTCTCACAATTGCATTTTCAAGATTTAGTCTTTTTGAATAGTTGTAAAGGTCATAATACTTGTTCATCTTAGGAAAGTCTCCATCTTGTATGATTTGTTCATTCACTTTTTCAATCTCAGGTTTCCATGTTTTCTTTTTTACTGGGATTTCTTCATCATCTTTTATTTCTACTATTTTCCTCTGTACTAGTGGTACTAATGTTTTTTGCCTTTTGTCTAGTCCAGTAGCAATTTATTTCTCTTTTACCAGGTGTAGATGAGGATGATCTTGTGGATTTTCTAACTTCTTGATCTTTCTCAACTTCCTCCACTTTTACCTTAATCTGAATTTCTGTTGGCTGTTCTGCAACTGATGATAGGGGTGGAATAGACAAAATTTCCTTTTGTCCTATGTCTCTGATGGCTATTGTTGTCTGCTTAGCAATTATAAATTCTTGTTTTGTCATCCATGTGTCCTTCAAAATCTTCTTTATTGTACTATCTACTCTCTTCTTATACTATTTTTCTTCTAAGATAGACTTTGTGGAGTTGAAGTTCTCCTCAAAAGTCCCAAATCTATTACTGTGAATATCCAACTTTCTCTTAAGCAATCTGCTCACATACTCTTTTGTTTCAATTTCAAAAATTGCATAGCCAAGAGGTTCTATGAATTCTACTCTAGGCTCTACTACTTCAATGAATGTAAAGTTAGTATCTACCATGAAACATATCTTAGTCTTATATTTCTCAACTAAAGATTGTGGAATCCTTGATCTATTTTTCATTAAATTCTGAAATGTTCTAATTATCAATACTGCACTCTCATTGACCTTGTCAATAAGATGTCTCAAGTATACTTTGTTAATACTTTCCATTATGGATTTACCATCATTCCAATCATCACCAATAGTGTAAGGGAATCTTCTTAACAAATGGAAAAACATATAAGTGATCAATGATGAGAATCTAAACTGAGAGTTCCTAGTCTTCTTTATCTTTTCCAAGTTCTCAAACAACTGAATTCTCAAAATTGCACACATGTCAACTTGAAATTTGTCAAAACACATTAAGTAGGCTACATGTATCATTCCTATTGCCATGCCATCTTCTCTTGAGTTAGCACAAAACTTAGCTATAAGGATCTTGCACAAATACCTAACATCATCCTATTGTATCTTGCTAATCAATATACCTCTTCCATTGTAAGATGATTTAGTGTTGTCTAATACTATTTTTCTCATGTTCTTCTCATTCAATGGTATGACTCTAGTTTTAGATAAACTGGTTACTTCATGAGTTAGGCTAGCTATGATATCTATCACTCTGTTATCTAACCAAAACTTTCCATTGTGAATTATGCTCAGGATTATCTTAGTACATTCTTCATCATCAAAATCATACTGTAAAGAATAATTTATGATTTCATTATCTTTCAAGTGTTCAAACCCTACTTTCAATGGCATATCTTGATTGTAAAGCTTTTCATATTCTTTGGTGAAGTTACTATCACTGAGGGTTTCAAGCTTGCATCCCAAATAACTTCTAACATTCTCTAAGTGTAGAACTTCATTTGGTATGGATGATAAAGCTAATTTAGGGTATTCCTCCAAGGGTTCTACTAGTTCCCTTTTGATCTTAGGTCTATTCTTATCTCTTACATTATGAATCAATGAAACATCCATGACTTCTGTAAATTCTTTAACTGATTTTTAGATCTGCTTAGTAAAATACCTTGATTCTGTGATTTAGGGCTTGCGTAGATTCGACATGAAAATCCTTCACCAAATCCTTGCAAACTACTTTCAATCACTACTCTTTGATCTCCTTAGCACTTGTATTCATCTTAATGATCAAATAATACTGATCATAACCTTTTAACCTTTCAATCTCACAAAAATATGACATTTCATTCAATTCCTTTGCCGCTTCTTTCCAAAAAGTTGTTTCTGCTTACTTGCAAACTTAAAACTTCTTGCGATCTTTCATAACATAATATTATCCTATGTGCTCTTAACCATAGCATCAATACATCATATACTACCATGCATTAACTGCACAAGACTCAATTCATCCTATACTAGCTTCTATACTATCCTAAGTTCCTATTCTACTGTATTTTTCATGAATTAAGTACTTTGAGATGGGTTAGGTAGAGATTCACTCTTACCATTAGATACTTCACCTTTCTGATTACCTTCAGTGCTAAATAGATCTCCTTGATTCGTGGTTTTAAGAAACTTCACTTCTTCTCAATTACTACAACATCCTCTTTGACTGTTACTTGCATTTTCATTTCTCCTTGCATGACTTCTAGGGTTGGGGTTAGGATGAGGATGAGAAACCCTATTATTCATTTTGAAAAACCTTTTTGTATTTCCAATCATGTTACATATCTGACAAACTATTCCATTGTTTCCATATCTTGGTCCTGACTAGTTGATTTGTGATCTGTAATTTTTGGCAATGTGTCCAACTTTGTTGCATCTATAACATACTACTCCATTTCTCCTATTCATATCCTCAATAGGTCTCTTATCTACATGGTTAGTATTTCTAAACATTCTACTACTATTATTATTGTAAATAAATTTAGGTTTTCTACATTTAATAGCTCTATGTCCAAAACTATGAGAATTATAACAATAACCATTAAGAGGTTTAAATTGCTTACTTGTACAATCTTTCTTCATATGACCAGAAGTATTACAAACAAAGCATCTAACTTTAAATTCTCTTTGCATACCTTTAGGTGACTCTTCTTGTTTAGGTGGTTCTTCTTCTTTAGGTGTATCTTCGGATTTGTCAATTTCATCAGATTTCTTTTCATCTATCCTTTCAGACACTTTTAGATCCGGTTCCTTGCTTTCTTCATTTACTTTAGATGAGTTAAATCCAAGACCAGTTTTGTCATAGAATGGTTTTTGATAAGACATTTTTTCATCAATCTTCTCATTTGTTGAATATAGTCTATCAAGTTGCTGCTTAGATTGAATTAGTTCACCTTTCACAATTGTATTGTACTTCTCAAATTGAGCATACTGCAATTTAGTTTTCTCAAGTTCAGATGTCACTTTACAAAGTTTAGATTTTAGATCTTCATTATCAAGCTTCAGGTTTTCATTCTCAGATTTCAGACTTGCTTGATTCTTTCTATTTCCATCTTTTAGACTTATCTTCAGATTTTCTATCCTTCATTCATGTTTAAGGATCTCATTTTTTTTTTCAGGTTGTCATCACAATCTTCAATTGGAATTGTAGATTCCTTTTCTGATTTAAGATCTTGCAACTTGTTTTTCAGTTTCTCAATTAGGTTCTTTGCATCATCATATTTTCCTTTTAGAATGTCTCTTTCTTTAGTAAGCATATCAATTTGTTCAAGAGCTTCTTCAAGATTCTTCTATAGCTGATCCATATCCATAGAGATCTTACTCAAGCTACTAGGCTTTCCTTGAATGATAATTTTCCAAGTAAGCTCTGATACCAATTGTTAGAAATAGGGAATATTGAGAGGGAGGGGTGAATCAGTATTCTATAAACTTTTAGTTTTTCCCAATTATGGATATAACAAATTAAGTTGATACATGCATAACATAGTAAACTAAAGAATATGCATAACAGTAAAGAAAATGAACTCATAACACATTATTTGTTCTCGAGGAAACCCTAGCCAAGGGAAAAACCCTAGTGGGGATGGTACCCACAAAGAATCACTAATAAAAAGTATCATGTTAAGGATGTTGACCCTATTAGGAGCCTATTACATGCATTGTTGTCTCAATCCTGATTAAGGGATTTTAGGCCTTGTTAGAAGCCTCAACCATGCTAAGAGTTGGTAGTACAAAATATGATTAGTAGATGAGCCCACTGCCCAAACAAGTAATGTACAATGATTACTGATTACAAAAAATGGCAAGGTACATAACCTTATAATACTCGCTTTGCTTTCAAAACTTTGCATCAATATCTCTTCGCTTATATGTTCGCTATACCATCTATATCATTACAATTTCTTCTTCTTCACATTTACATATGCCTTATATTCATACAA